>OY982581.1:16465083-16535084 GCA_963859945.1 Euplagia quadripunctaria
CTTCTCTTGGTTCACCTTGTGCAACAGAAACGTCAACACACCCTTTCTTACTTGGAAGAAACGTTGCCACTACTGGCTCATCATTTGCAGTGCCACTGTGTGTGTCTGTTTCTCCACAAGTCAATCTAAACTGCAAACATAACCTGCACAGACCTTCGGTTCGGTTCGGTCCAAACCATTATCCTGACCGGTATTCTCAGACTTTAACTTAAGCTCTTCAAGGCTTCCAATCCTCTATATAAACTTTATCCAGAATGCCCGAGAGGCACCCTTGTATCTCTCTAGAGAAGAGCTGGTTATACTCCTGTCCACGTGTACTGATTACGAGCATCCGCAACCTACTGAGGGCTGTTGGTAAGTCTGTGGTGCGCCCGAACTACCGCTGCCAACAGGTCTAATGTCCAAAACGAGGTTTTTTAAATCATAAAATCATAATCATAAATCATTTATTTGCATAAACCATGGGTTTAAATCGGTTCGATGTCGACACAACTACTTCACTGTCATTTCGTTCATGTGGATCGGATTCGGATAAGATTTGAGGTTAAAAAGATTAGCATGCGGACTCTGTCTTTAATTTACTTATTTAAACAAAAATAACAATATATCTCTAGACCTACTGTCTCTCTTTACCCATGAAGCGCTCTCGCTTCTACTGCCTGGTTAACGGCGGCGAACCGGAACAGCCTTCTTTCTATGAGATCAACTCCACTTCCTCCTTTCGCGACATACGGCCTCGTAAAAGCATGTGACCTTGGTAAACCAACTGTAGCTACCGTCCATATAAGACCCATTTCGAACTCTGCAACCACTGTTGATACTGTCCTTGCTCATCTTATTATTATTACTTGTAATCATTATTTCCAGGAGGTGTTCCTAATAATAAAGTTTTTATGAGCATAGATCTAACCTTGCACCTTGAATGTTTCAGCAACGGTACGGAGCAGGCAATGGCGGGGTGGAAGAGGAGGGAGTACTCGACCTCCGCGCGAGGGATCCCTCAGTCATCTCCGTTGGGTCACAGCATTCAGGCACGAGCGAACCAGCCGGATACTTAGACGCTGTTAGGTAAATGGTTTTGATATTAACGAGTATACTGTTAACCCATGTACTGGATAACCCAGGGATGCAAGGAGTCAATATAAATAGAATCTAAGCTCAAATTAGATTCTGATTTACTGAAATCTATAATCGCCTGCAAAAGATAGCGAATAAAGTAACCTAGCGGGTAACCTCCCCTGTGAGTAAGATGCATTCATTACCTCGTACGTTTTTTGTCACCTTTGTTATAAAGAAAAGGATTAACTCATAGCTACTCCACCGATATTCAACTAAATATAAGTTAACAGCACGGTGATTGAATATCGCTTTGTCCGGTTCGTATACGTTTTCACACCTGAAGACAACTTTTTTACTTCTAATTGATATTTCGAAACGAAATCCATAGTTCTCGAAACCTTACTGCTTCGAAAAAGTTCGAGTTGTAAGAGAGAGTTGAGGAAGGCGATTTTGTATGTATGTTTGTAGAATTCATTAAAATCAGAGGAGGTAGATCATGAATTTCGATCCCTTTTTTGAAGATATAGCCATAAAAGGTAAGTCGATTAAAACACTAATGACAAAGGAATAAAAACATGTAAAACTAGGCTTTGTCCGCAACTTCTCCCTCCTGAATATAGATTTTGCGTTGTTTTGTGAACATGTGTGCAAAATTTCATGAAGATCGGTTGAGGAGTTAAGGCGTGAAAGTGTTACAACCAACCAAACAAACTGACTTTTGCGTTCATAAAATTAGTTTGGAAGTGAGGATTAGGATTACTTGATTTGTTTATTTAGTTACGCTTGGCAAGAGAAAGAAGGCTAGTCTGACGGGGGTTAGCTTATCTCATTTTGATGGTTCTTTCAATAGTCGATACTACACTTCTATTGTAAATATTACAACACTCATGTAGACGTGTATTTCAACATATCACTTATCGGCCCATTAGCTCAGTTGGTTAGAGCGTCGTGCTAATAACGCGAAGGTCGCGGGTTCGATCCCCTCATGGGCCACGATCTCGTTTTGTCATTTTTTGGTTTTGTAAATATTTTTAAATGTTTGGAGTTTAATTAGTAAAGGTATTGTTCAATTTTTATTTAGTTAATGTAAACTTTTCCAATAATTATAGTACAAAGCGGCTTTAGCGTAATGGCTAAGGCGTCGGACTTGCGATCAAGTGGTTGCGGGTTCGAACCCCACCCAGTGCACTACCGACGTGAACCCACTCCTAATACAAGCGTTAAGCTTAGCTGGAGGGGTTAACGAGATTACTAGTAATGTGTGACCCACGTTACTAGTAACCTTTTTCTAAAAAAAAAAAAAAATTATAGTACCATCAAAATGTTGATATCCAACTATGTCAAATTACTACTATATTCTATGATTTATATGTAATTATTTGAGTATTCTATACATGTCAAGTGCTTTGGTGTGTATAACATGGTAAATTCTAACTATAGTTTTGAAGGACAGTGTTCCAACAAACATTAGGTTTATAAACTTTTTTTGTGAGTCAAACATCGTCATTGTATTGAAACCAGCTCAAATAATATTAATTGTTATCATTTAAATCAGATAATCAACATTTAAATCAGTGTGATAAAGATATTTTGGCACATGGCTGAATCCCAAATTAAGGTATTTATCATCATCAAGTCATGATGACGAATGACAAAAAAATCTATTTAGCCTGTGATAGATTAGTTAGATTAGATACGTAAAGTCAATATGTGATACAAAAATTACGCGGAAATGGATGCGTTTAGTTTACATGTTGACCTGTCATGGCTCATAAGTCTATAAATGACAGTTTAAGTTATACTGGCATTTCTCGTAAGTCTATAAATGACAGTTTATTTAAGTTATACTGGCATGGCTCGTAAGTCTATAAATGACAGTTTAAGTTATACTGGCTAATGAACGAAATAAAAAAACCGGACAAGTGCGAGTCTGACTCGCGCACCGAGGATTCCGTAAGCAAACTTGTATTTAGATAGTACGTCCATCTCGGCAATCAATTCTCGATTCACGATTCTCTCTCTCTCGCTCTTTCTTTTACACTCTCTCTTTCTCATAAACCCACTGTTCTTCATTTAGTTGATTTATTTTATTAACGCCATCTGTGAATTTTGCGTGATACTACTGTACTTTGATGTTTGGTTGCTATACTAATTATCCATATATACACCTCACGCGTTTCTCATATAGACGGTGTTGTCACGTTGCAGGTCGACGGTGTCGGTGTACTCGGGCAACTCCAACTCGAGCTCGGACCGCGACATCCTGGACCTGTCGATGCCGGACAAGAACTCCATGACGGAGGTGTGCTACGTGTGCGGCGACGAGTACAAGCGCGGCACGCTCTACAACCTGCACACCAAGGAGCCCAAGGACAAATCGGTAACTCGACCGCTCCTTTTATACGTATACTAGCCGATCTCTGCAGTTTCACACGCTGAACGGTCTTATATAGTCCTTCCTCAATCGATTAGTCCACGAGGCAGGTACACATTTCGTCAATCATTTCCGCTCTTGTGATAATGCGTAAAATGCTTCAGAAAGTTGTATCATGAAGCCTCGTGAACGTCAGCTGCGGTTCCGTCGGTGGAATGATAGAAAAATATATTATTTTAAGTCATTTCCTCCCGATTGAGATTGATATCAAATTATAGCTAACCCAATATCTTGAAGAAAAAGAAAAGTCAGCTGACCATAGAGTGGTGGATTACACGTCAGCTGGTCACATGAACGTACAAAAAAAACTATGTGCTTATACGTTAAATGACTTCTTCTCAATTGAAACTTTATCAGATGACAGTTTATATACTATTGTAAATAAATAAAAAGGTCAGCTGGCTGTATCTCGGTCGAAAGATTGTCAGCTGATGCCATGAAAGGTGTAACGCAAGAGCCAGACGTGCAGTATCTATCGCCTATTTAAAGCTGACGAGTTTTTCCTCGGCACACTGCCAGCTGTAACGATAAGAAGAAGATCATATTTACAAGCAGCTTACGAATTTTCATCCCGGAGAATGTAACATATCTAAAGTTATTCGACATTATGCTCCATACACTAATTGAAATATATAATTTCATTGTAATGTTTCGATTAAAAAAATATTCTTTATATTACAGATACTTAAAAATGTATAAAATTGAAATAAATAAATTAATGAATAATGTGATAAGTAAGTCAATTAATTTATAAAATTATTTGTTACAAAGTAAAACTTAAATGATTCAAAACTAGAATCGTTGTTTTTGTAATGCGTCATGGCGGCGGACAATTATTTTGTTTTATAACGTGCAAACTAGAAATTTCACGTGACGTATTTCAACTGACATACGTCACGGTACGGTACCGGAGTCGTCCTTATGGCAGATATGATTCCTCACTGAACTGAAATATTGTGCTACTATAAGCAAACGAAAATAAGCGCAATTAATCTAACTCAGAATAAGAATAGATCAGGGTCCTACTAAATCGGCAACATAACACATGATTTTAGAAATTTACACAACTTCAAATTGACCTAATTTGTATAATAGTAATTAACTAATTACTATCTACTTGATTTTATGAAGAATATGATAATATAGATAAAATAAACGAGCGAGCCTTACAGTAGTCGCATATGATGTGTAACATCTACATCTCACTCTGGTAATAAGCAACATTTACATTATATCCATTTCCATTTTTTCTGGCCTGTTGGTCTAGTGGTCAGTGATCCTGACTGCTAACCCAGAGGTCGTGGGTTCGATTCCCACCCAGGACAAATAATTGTGTGATGAACATGATCATTTGTTCTGTATATATTTAGAAATATATAAGTATGTTTATCAGCACTCTGGTTACCATAGTACAGGCTCTGTCTAGTTTGGGATCAGACGACCGTGTGTGAGATGTGTCAAGTTATTTCGAGCAGCGACACAAATTAACCTCAAAATGTTAATTATTATTTATTTATTACTAATTTAACGCAAAATAATAATTTTCTATTGGAACAAACTAAATTGAGAATAAAATCGAATTGAAGAGAAAAAGTCGAAAAACTAATGTTAACCTTAAAATTTCCCGCTAAAACACTCGTAAATTATGTCACTAACCGCCTCACAAGTCTCCACAGAGAAGTAAAAATGTCGTTAAACGTATGATACCAACTGACAGCGATCAGATTATTCATCGTTTAATGACGTATTGGAATCTGGTTGGCGTTTGCAGTCACGTGATAATAGTACAGAGAGTAGAAGTAAGGTGGACGATCTCTGTGTATGAAACATGTCCGTCTAAACTTTACACGGACATCCCACTAATATTATAAATGTGAAAGTTTGGATGGATGGATGTTTGTTACTCTTTCCCGCAAAAACCACTGAACCGATTGCGATGAAACTTGGTATGTAGATAGCTGGAGACATGGATCAACGCATAGGCTACTTTTTATCCCGATATTCCCACGGCATCGGGACTTACGCTGGTGAAACCGCGGGGCGCTGCTAGTGTTTCATACACAGAGATCGATACACACTTTAGACTCTGAAGTGTGTATTTAGGTGGCGCCACCGTACCTAGAGGGTGTATTAACTAAGAAGGAGAGGAGTTCCGCTTTGTATTTAGCAAATATACGACAAGATTTTGTTTTTGTCACTATTCCATAGGATCTACGTTTTGGAACAGGCAACTAGCTTCACGTCCGACTTATACTGACTTACTGACTGACTCCTGACAATTCAAAAATACCTACAATGGGTTTACTTGAAATAAATAATTTTGATTTGATTATTCATTAGATAAAAAGTTAAATATTTGGCGCACTTCACTCCGGCTATAACGGCCAAGTTCATATTATCCTTTGCCGCCATTCCGGTCGATTCTTGAACTACTTTTTACTGCTTTCTGCTGAACACTTTTTCTCTCTCTGCCATCCATAGACAATAGTTACTATTTTAGCATTTTTTAATAATAAGCGTCGCGTCGGTAGCGTAATGGCTTAGGGACTTGCGATCAAGGGATCGCGGGTTCGAATCCCACCCA
This sequence comes from Euplagia quadripunctaria, assembly GCA_963859945.1. Taxonomy (NCBI): domain Eukaryota; kingdom Metazoa; phylum Arthropoda; class Insecta; order Lepidoptera; family Erebidae; genus Euplagia; species Euplagia quadripunctaria. The sequence continues at coordinate 16,471,161 of OY982581.1, forward strand.
GTGCACTACCGACGTGAACCTACTTCTAACACAACCATTTAGCTTAACCGGAGGGGTTAACAAGAATAATAGTAATGTGTGACCCACATTACCTGTATACATTAAAAAAAAAAATATGTTAACTGCATTATCATTTTTTAAATAAAAAAATGTGGTTTAAGGTTTTAAAACATCAGAATTAATGAACATAAATTTGTGCACTCCATTATAAATGTTTCAGATTTTCTTGAATGTAAAAAGCTGAAGTGTCCATAAGAAGTGTAAATTATATTCCTAACCTTGGTCGGCACCCCACGGGACAAACGCAATTTATTTCTAATGACAAACATCACTGATATGGCTAATTAACCGCTATGAACCCGACGCACAAACTTATACAAGTCAACAAACATTAATAATATGATAACCCTTTGCTGTTACGTGTTGTTGCAAATATTAAGTGACGCGTGAAGCACTATGGCTGACTTGTCCCGATCTATTTCGAGTTCGACTTTCTCGTTTGTTACGTCGGCACCTTACTGTAAGAGGATTTTCATTGACTAGGGCTTGGCCTATACCTGCTTACCACAATAAAATTGTAAGATTATTCTTAGTGAACTTGTGTTTGAACAGTCAATTATTATCGACTGGACTAATAAAGTGTTTACGCTTGAATAGATCAAAGGTTATATTAGAAAAACACACTGATACAAGCAAAATATAAACAATATCATCATGTAAATAAGTAATCTAATATGTTTTTTTTGAATATTTATACAGACAAGAGATTGCCTGGTGGTTCGCTTAGAGGGGCTCGTGGTTAAGTGGTAACCGAGTAGGTTAGCACTTTACAAGGTTAAGTAATACCAGCCAGGTCAATCTTAGGATGGGTGACCATTCTTAATACATTAAGTCCCCACCGTGCCTTGGAGAGCACGTTAAACCGTCGGTTCAGGTTGCCATACGATCATCTGTGCCATTCGTTACGGATAGTTGGAGCCCTAAAAAAAGTCCAACGACCTGGTCTAACTACAGAACTTCGATATCGCCTAGTACTTGGGTTGGGGAGGTCTGATGGCAGTCTCTTCACGTAAAATATCGAAGTTCGACGTTTCGTAGTTAGACTGAAAGCCGACCCCAACTTAGTTGGGAAAAGGCGCGGAGGATGAGATCGCCTGATGTTCGATCGTAATTCATTAAGTTTTGAATAGGTATTTTAATTTCATTGTACAACTTGTACTGTCATTGTATAGACTTTCCTCAACATCAGGGTTTAGGAAACACCGTACCGAATACAGAAATAGTGTATTCAGACCATCATTCTGAGTCGAAAATCATTGGAATTTTCTACCGGAAGAATCATAATTTTTTACTATATTTTATTTGGTTAAAAGTGATATCACGATGAGTAAACAGAATATTTTACCAAAAAACTTTTACTAAAAAATTTATTTATGTACTGCCAAAAACTGCAATGTAATCAATTAAACAACATTTAGCTGCTTCGACGGCGCCGAACGTTTTAGGTCATTCACCGTACCGCACAAAAAAAAACTAGGTACACTGCGTAGCGCCAAATGAAACTAATGACTATAAATCCTTAATCTTTTTTATGATGAATTGACTTTTATATTGTAAATATAAACAGAAAGAGGTTTTTGTATGTTATACTGGACCCTAGTAGCTTTTTGTAACTGTTTTCACATAATTTAAAAAGAAAAAAGTATCTGATAAAACTCGTCAATAGATTACTGAACAAAAATAAAGAAAATCGTTTGCCAAAACATAGAAGAAAATGGTTCTTAACTGCTTTGTCTTGCCTATTTATATATAGATTTCAAACTCAATAGAATTTATGAAGTATCACCTACACTGTTCATTTGAGAACTTTCTCACATAACCTTTCGAAAGTCCCCGGTTATATCTCCTTAATCTGGTCCTGTCGCAAAATCCAATCCAATTGTAAGGTTATGTGTCCTGCCTATAAATTACCTCCCTGCCAAATTTCAGGTTTATATTTGAAAAAAATTACTTTTATTAAAATAGGCGAGAGTCCTTAGACCTCTTTAATCCAGCCCTGTCGTACAATCCATTCTTAGCTGACGTGTCTTACGTATGTACTACATACCTGTCACATTTCAGGTATCTGAAAAACTAAGGACTTTTACATAAACTCGCGAGAGCCCTTAAACCACCTTAATCCGGCCCTATCGTAAAAACCGTTATTAGCTGACGTCTCTTACTTATGAACCACCTTCTTGCCAAATTTCAAGTTTCTAGTACAAAAACCCATGACTTGCATGTAAATGTAATAATATTCTTCTTAAACATTTATCACCTACGTAAAGTACAGTAGGTATACCGTCAAATAAGAGTGTGCTTAGAGCGTTTCTAAAGATAGATAGTAATTAATACAAACAAGAGCTGATTTCAAATTTTTTAAACCTAAATAAAAGGTTTTACAATTTAATGCACTCGAAAAACGGTAAAATTTAACGGGGCATTAATCGGTCCAGTTTGCATGTTCATTCACTAAGTAACAGATTGTCATTATAAGATATACATTTAATATATCACACCTCGTCTATTCACAATAGATCACGTTGGGGTCACCACTATGTAGGAATAGGCTGGGCCCATCGCCACCAGGCGATCTGGTTGGGCTGGGCGAAAGTCTATGTTGAAAGCCAAAGACAGCAAAAGCCTTCACCCTAAACTGGTAATGTTTAAACGTTATGTATCTCGTTCCCTTGTGTTATCTTTCAAGGTTACTGTTTAGGCAGAACGAAAGTCCATCAAACTATGTCCACCGCTCCAACAGAGTCCAAAGACGGCAAATCCGTCTATTCCGTCGCCGCTTTTCCATCGTACCTACTGCTAATAGAAAGGACACGCAGGTAAAAAGAGCCTGCCAATGCTACAATTTGCAACTGCACGAATGGCGCAATGGTTTAAGTAGTCACTTCGCCACTACGCGCCGAATGTTGTAGGTTTAAATCCCACACGGGACAAAAAAAATTGTGTGATCCACAAATAGACGTCCCGAGTCTGGGTGTTCTTTGTGTCCGTTGTTTATATGTTTGTGAAGTCCCCCGCGACACAGGAATATTCCTAATGCGGGAGTTGTCTTTTTAATAATAATAAAAAATAGTAAGAACACACATACATACGTCTTACGACAGCGTGCAGTTAGTGTACACAACTCAACAAATAAGATAACCTCACATTTGACGTAGTTTGGTGCGTAACGCGATTCCGTTGCTCATTATTATTTTATTGGACTATTCCATTTTGTTATGTCCTACTTTTGTATAAAACAATTATAATATTATCTGTTTTATAACCTTGATTTTTTTAATTTATTTGCTTCACTTAGGTATAAGTCATCTTTCGTTCTTGAACGATAGCTCACAGAAATGCTACTGTTTTGATATTTTCTACTTGATTATATTTTTTGTTTTAAAACAAGTTTAGATATCTGACTTAAAAAATAACGACACAGGAATCATTAACACCCAGACCAATGCAAATAAAATATGCTTACAAATATTAGCAGAATTCAACTTTCAACGTTCAACGTCAACACCGTCACACAATTAAAAAATTTGTGTGATCTACAAATAGTTAGTTGTCCCGAGTCTGGGTGTTCTCTGTCGACTACGTTCGTTCTACGAATCATCTCTAGGGCGGGGGTTGTCATTAAAAATAAAGAGAGAATCGAGGTGAGGCAGCACTCATGCCACGTTGCTCTTTTTTCCTTTGGTACTTAGGGCCTGCAATTTCTATGCAAGAGGGGAACACGGGAACAGATCATGTTGGACCTGGTGGGCTGGTAGGTATTGCAACTTTGTTTTATATGAAAACTTGAATTATAGAATTGCCATGCATATCAAACGTAATATTTAGATATCAGATTAGATTTTTTTTATCAATATAAGTATACATAAGTAAGTTGTCAGTTTAATTATCTATTCTTAATATATCACGGAGATAAGTCTAACGATTATAAAGGATTTAAGAGCCTAATGCGTTGTTTACGTAGATATGACAATAGATGTGTGCGTGCGTTCAACGACTTGGGTTTTTAAACATATATGAAAGATTACCATCTAAGCTGTATATAGAATATAAAATTGTAGTCACACTCGAACGTTGTGATAGAACAATAGGGTAGATGCCTATGCTCAAAATGAATTATTTCGCTTAGTCGGTCAATAAAATATTGTTACGGAAGCCTAAATTGACGTGCGGGTGCCATCTAGTCACGAGTAGCGGTAACTAAATTGTGCCGCTCGCCGCCATATCTTAGCCAATAACACAACCAATAGTCTATTAATAAGAATGTACTACTGAGTTCTAGAAGTTCGAACAGCGGTCGAGTCAAGTAGATTGTACAAGATGCTTCAGGAAAGTTCACGAACTTTTTGTGAGATGTTTTTCGAACCATATTAGGAAGTTGCATGGCGGAATGAGTTCAGTTCTAATTGAGCGGAACTACGAGTTAACCAGTGTGAAGTAGATAGATATATTGATGTACTCTTTATTGTACGCAAACAAATATTTTACAAATATTTACTTACTAGCTAATGTTATGTACAATTGGCGACCTTATCGCAATTTGCGATCTCTTCCAGGCAACCATTGGATGGATAGAGAAAACATAGGTAAAAAGAGGGGCTGCAGTGTACAATATATTTAAGAAGCCCATGGAAAAAGAAAATAAATATATAAAAGTGCTATTTAGAAATACTTAGCTTAAATTTTGAAAATAAATATTAAGATGGTAGGTATATAGGTATATAACATAGGCACACAAATACACATACTTACATAAACTCATATATACACATATGCATAGATATATATACATACATACATAAACAATACATAGTTAATACCTATGGAGATACATAATAGTACCTAGTATGTCACAATTCACGAAGACATATAGTGTTCTTTCACTAGTTTTTTTTAAATTTGTCAACGTTTGTGCACGTCTGATGACCAGTGGCAGTTCATTCCATAGACGGACAGCCTTAACTGTGAAAGATTTGCCCATATATTTCGTGGTATGTGTCGGCATTTTTAGCTTAAGTTTCTCAGATGACCTCAGGAACCTTGAGTGCGTGTTGTGCATAAATTCAAAACGTTGTTTGAGATAGGGAGGAGTGCTAAGATTGAACAGACTATTGTATAGAAGTGAAAGGATATGAGTATTCCGGCGAAGGCGTGTAAGTAACCACTTGAGCTTAATCCGATATTCAGAGACATGGGCATATTTGCATAGTCCAAAAATGAATCTATTGCAAAAATTTTGAAGTCGCTCAAGTATATCAAGTTGGTCCTCGGTGAGATTTGGATAGCATTTGCATAATCCAGGGTAGGAAGGAGTGATTCTGCCAGCGTAATTTTAGTGACAACCGGAAGAAAATTACAGTCTTCTAAGGGACCCTGGAGATGCAAACAGTTTCCTATTGTGGTCTTCCTTCATTGCTTGTATTGGAGCAGATATATTCTGTGCTCTAGTTTTTTCGTGACTGTAGGAGTCATCCTACTCCTGACAATTCAAAAATACCAATAATTGGTTTAAACTTGATTATAATATTAAGTATGTGTAATATGTGTATCCGTCTATTATAAGCGAACGAGCGCTTCCGTTTCATCACTATCTCGTCTAATCTTCTCTCTCTTCTAAGCTCTAGGAATTCGATGTGTCACTTGTCTGACAGTTGTATGGATTATACTATAGGAACTGTTATCTGTATGTCTTGCAAAAATATATTGTATATTTTCTGGGACCTATTACGCTTCGTTATCTAGACCCAAATTAAGCAGAGCTTGACAGAAACTAATGGGTTCTAAAATATATGATCGTGGGAGAGCCATGCTTCGGCACGCATGGGCCGGCTCGACCGGAGTGATACCATGGCCTCACAGAAAACCGCCAGTGAAGCAATGATTGCATTGCTTTTCGACGAGTGAATGAGGTTACCGGAGGCCCTAACCCTTCCCTCTCACCCCTCTCCCCTCTTCCCGCCCTTCCCTCTTCTCCCCCCTCTTCCGCTACTCCCACCTTAAAGCAACGCACTTATGACTCTTGAATTGCAGGTGCCTATGGGCGGCGGTAGTCATTTGCCATCAGGTGACCCGTCTGCTCGTTTGCCCCCTATACTATATTTGATTTGCGAGGAATAGTATAGGCTATCTAGAATTAGGCTACACCTCTCAACTAGCCTTAAATATTGATTTTTGTTCAGTAAGTCGGCAGAAAAAGCGCTCCTGAACTACGTATCCGCGCGCGCTACCATATTGGTTAGTGATACGTAAATACAATATTCTACAAAAAATATTCATCAGTAGTACATCTATAAAAAGTCCTCGATACAATATGCCTATCTCTTATACATTAGCAATAATAAAATATTAAGGTACAAAAAATTATTGAAAATTAAAAATTGATTTATGAGCATTATTATTAGGCATGGCATTTAATCTTTATGAACAAAAGTTATTTCATCATCAAGACAATTTTATAAAGGTAAATTTTGCCCTGCATAGCATGTTATTTGGACGCATAGTTAAGGAAATAATAGAAAATTAAAATAATTCAACACTCGGCTTGGGTATATGACTAAATAGTAGTAGTGGTATGATGACGAATTAAATACCTAATTATTTTTAAACTTTTGCGACTTGTATACACATTATATGTAAAATCGGGACTTAATCGCGATCGGTGCAATTCGATAACGGAACTAGTCTTGAAGTTACATTTCTTAGAAACAATATCGTACAACATTTATTTTTCGTAAGTAATAAGCAGACCAGGTCTACTCCACCTGGTCTACTTATGCTTTATACCTATAAAGCTACAAGTACACGGCGGGGTCCACTAATCGTGCCAAAATTCAGTGGGCTGCCCCGCGCCGGCCGGGCCATCCGTTTGTATCTAGACTATCGAGTTATTAGTACCTAGCCTGGGTTTATTTGTTCACAAAAATAGAGTAATAGGCACATAACTGACTAGTAATTAAATATTCAGAATAATTAATTCTTAAAAAAAGACAACCCTAACGTCGCGGCGTCGTCAGAACAGATAAGAGTTACGCGATAGAAAGAGAGGCAACTTTTAGGTGAATATATCTGTAGCTAATTAGCGCTGTGCGACTTAAATTGCGACTTTATTGTGTCGAAACAAGAGGCGCTATTTATTTAAATGATTTGGCGGAGTGGGTCTTCTGTACTGGTACTAATATTAATTCTGTGGTATAACTAAGTAAACGTACATATTTTTTTTTACTATTTTAAATCTTTATCTTTACACATTCCAGCTGCTCTTATGAGAAACGGGGGCAAAAATACTTGGAAATTCAAACGGTCATAACTTGTAAACGGATAGTTCTTTTTTCAAAAAATCTTTTTGTATCTGCATGCTAGAGTCACGCCCTTTCAGTGATTTAAGTAAGTGTTTCATTGTCAGATACACTGTATACTGTACTTCGCATTATACAGGGTGTTACAGAAAGGTGTGGTCAAATTTTAGGACCGCTATGCGAAGCCGACAAATAGTTGATTTTGTCTGGAAAAAAAGGATTTTTATACCATTACTAGCAACCCGCTCCGGCTTCGCACGTGTAGCAAACCATATATTGTTTTTTTTTTCTGACCACCAATTCGAGTGACAGGTACGCGACCCTGACTTGCTCGAGCTATTGCTTCACTCCTCAATCCATCCCTATAAGCAAAATCCCTTTCCTTCCATTGCTTTCTCTTCTTAACTATCTTTCCTTTACAATGTACTCCTAATTTTTCCTTCTTTAATTCCCAAAGTGCCCGGCCTGGTTGGGGGCCATCCATAAATTACGTCACACGTTAAGGAGGTCAACGAAGTGTGACAACGGGGTTGGGTCATAAGCTTGTGACGTCACATGTCGAAATATAAAGTATTAAATACAAAACATTACCTGTAAACATTTTTACTAAATTATTATATATATAATTAAATTTTGAGCTGTTCTTTTGAGCTCTGGGTGTAAAATTAAAAAATATGTGACGTCACACCAGAGAGGGGGCTCTCACAAATGTGACCACCTGTGACAAGGACGGGGCAGGGTCCAAAAATCATGACATTCGTGTGACGTAATTTATGGATGACCCCTTGTTGCCCCCTATTACGTACGTGAGTGGGAACAAATTTTAGTTGGCAATATCTGGCTGTTTGATAGGCCTCTGCCTACCCGTTGGGGGATATAGGCGTGAGTGATACTTCGGTAGATCAGTGACGTCACCACACACCTCTTATACTATATAAATAATAGCAATAAATTGAAATATCTGAATATCTCCTCGAGGCTATCGCGGTCAGGGGGCCGGGTCAGAGGTGGGGGTTATCGCCCAGTGGAAAATATCTGAGTGTTGTGTTGTAGACCTTGCGATCCCGGTAAAGGTTATCGCGAGATGTTGTAGACCGAGGAAGGGAAATAGCCAAGTCGTTTGATTGTTGGGTGGTCATTCTTAATTTAGAATTACCATACTCGATATTAACGATTTTTAGTATTATTAGTGTACATACTGTAGCACTCGATGGTTGAAGTTAAAGAGCAACTTAAAATAAATGGCTTAAGATAAGGTTTTTGGGCAAATGGTGGAAAAATACAATGACAGTTGAACTTATACTGGAAATAAATAGTTTGATTTTTGTAACAAATAGCTCAATAATTAAATGAAAAAATCCGGACAAGTGCGAGTCTGACTCGCGCACCGCGGGTTCCGTAAGCAAACAAACTTGTATGTAGATAGTACAGTACGTCTATTGACAAACAGACGAGACAAACTTAACTTTGCGGTTGCGATGTACAACAAAGTCAACAATCCAACCGCAAAATATAAGTTTGAAATCACAATAACTATTTTTATATGTGAAATGACAATAAATTAACGACTCGTATTTATGTATTTGTGTATGTTTGTTTAACTACCATACAAAACACGATATCATATCAAATATTATTGTATCGTATCACAATATACGATCCAATATGATGAATCATACCATATCATTGTCTAGTTCGAGAATCTAGAGATAAAAAAACTAGTTTAAATTATTTTAAACTTGATTAAAATTAATTAAGAATTAGTTATAGCTAGCGAGCTATTTGTTTCCTGACCATAATTTAAAAAGAGGCGTTTTGCACTGGGTTATTTGCTAATTTAGTTCAAAACAAAGAAAATCTGTTGATTTCTGTAGACTATTATTGGCAATATATCTTTAACTTTTGTTATACAACCTATGAAAAATCTTAAATTCTCTGGCAGCGTAAGCTTTTTCTTGTAAAACATTGTTCTTATAAAGTATTTTTTTACAATGGAGCGTTAACTTAGCCAGTACACTACCGGAGAGTATATGTCCCTAACTAACGACGATCAGTCGTTCCACTCATGATGAGATAGGCTGTTTTTTAAATGTTATTGTTGAACGACATTCTGTGACGCCTTCGCGCTCGGTGCCCTTAGCGGGTGGCCACCGCTTCGATCTCAAAATCAATTCCTCATCTATATATTGCAACGTCCGGGGGGTAGCATGTACCGGACACGAAAGGATCTATATTGCGAGGAGAGTAAATAAAAGATTAGGCAGGCACAACTGATACTGAAATCAGGCTCAGAATAATCATACAACGATTGCAATTGCAATACATTAAATAAATTAATATTTCTTGAGCAATTCGTGCATCTAGCACGACGTCTGTCACATCAGTCTTCCAAGACGATTGTCCTTTCTTCTATTTCGAATCTTCTCCAACTTATTTCGAGGCTCATCACAACAATATGTATTGTACATATTATAAATACGAGAAGTAATTTCTTTGTACGCACTTTTAAGCAAATTTCGCTCACTTGAAACTTGGAATACTTAAAGTTTGTATGTTTAAAAATTATACGACAACGGCTACAACAAGGTACAGGCGTCCAATATGTATTATGTATGTTGACCTGTCGTGATACGGAAAGTCTGGACAATGACAGCCCAAGTTATACTGGTCAATGATGTAAATCAAAACAGTAAAAACTTAGCAGTTATGGTCGAAATTTGATCACCAGGCGGTCTCTAGTTTAAAATAATAAATCTTAAAAAAAAATCATCAGTCGAATAAGTGTTGAAAAGTAAGACTACAAGAGTAAATAGGTTACAACATCGAATTTTTTGAACATTATATGATAAAAATGTTGACTGTCACAGCCTAGTCGCCAGTGCAACCTAGTCGAAACGTCAGGCAAATCAAAGGTATGTAATGCCGTCAGCACAATTATATTATAATGGAACGCGAAAGTTTAAAAACTTTCGTGAGTTGTAATCATATTTATTAAAGTTTTACTCACGTGTGCATTTTGAGGATACCCGACTAGTTTGGGACCCGACGGGGGCCCTTTATCAAGGGGCCTTTATGAAGCGACCTTATGCATCCTAGAAACCTTAGACAAGTCACAAACCCTTAGTTTGGATCTAGATAGCGATGCGTGATAAGGTCCCAGATATCGAGCACAACAATCTTTTTATACAGAAAAAATCAATAAATATGTATGTTCGTATTTTATGTGCTCCAGTGAGTGGCTAAGTGGTAACCGAGTAGGGAAGCACATTACCAAGTTAAGTGGTGCTAGCCAGGTCAGTCTTAGGATGGCTGACCATTCATAACTCATTAAGACCCCTGCGTGCCCCCGAGAGCACGTTAAGCCGTCGGTCCCGGTTGCCATACGAACATCTGTGGCATTGGTAGTAGTACGGGTAGTTGGAACCCTAAAAAGAACTACAGAACTTCGATATCGCCTAGTACTTGGGTTGTGGAGGTCTGATGGCAGTCGCTTCACGTAAAATGTCGAAGTTTGGCCGTATCGTAGTTAGACTGAAAGCCGACCCCAACTTAGTTAGGAAAAGGCGCGGGGGATGATGTTGATGTTTGTTCGTTTGCTGCCTTATCGGTTATGCGATCATCATGAAATCCGGGGGAGGGAAAAATTATTTTAACGCGAGTGAAGCCGTGGCAGAGACTAGTAAATATAAAATTATATTGATTAAAATGAATAAATTATGTATTTATACGGGAATTGACGCGATCACACCTCTGAACTTCTTGTTAATTCCCGTATAAATACATAATTAAGTATATCATGGTACGCGAAAGTTTCTAAATTAAAATATTCCTAATTTCACATTCCGAAGTGCGTGAAATTTGCTTAAAAATGCATACAAAGAAACCTCTTCACGTATAAATATATATATGCTTTTATCAATTGTTAATGTTATTACGCTTTATGACCTAAAAGCTAATTAACAATATTCTAATTAAATAAGATAAGCTTAGACTTAATTATTGTAACCAGAACAAATTGGACAAATAATGATTACATTGATCTGTTCATATTGTCGATTTCCGAGTCTCAGATCGACTGTGTTTATCTTGTAATATTCAGTAGATGTTGCCTCATTCGCACGTTTATTTTATTCTCCTTCTCGTATTGCGTATTCAGAATCATTTAAGTCATGTGTCATGATGACACTATTAATATTTTCTGACTCATTAAAATGTTCTTCTAGCAGAGTTACCTGCACCTAGATCGTTTTAGAATTTTGTAATGGCTAAGAAAGATTGCTCCGTAATCCGTAACTTACACATATTTTATGTCAATTAAGTAACGATTCTAAGAGGTCATCATCATGTCAACGTAGTGCAAGCCCGGGTTTCTTGACTACCCATACTATGACCAGCCCTTAGACATCGTACAAATATCACCTATTAATCTAATGATCTCTAGGTAAATGTAACTCGTAGTTTCATCTCTTCGCGCTATCAAAATTAAACTTTTTTCATTTACATCGGTTCATCATCATCATCGTTCATATATCAAAAATTACCTCGTTAAAGTAAATAATCTGTAGTAGTAGGTATGTTTAATTCCATACAATATTTTTTAATAATAATATAATAACTTGACACACCTCACACACGGCCGTCTGATCCCAAACTAGGCAGAGCCTGTACTATGGTAACCAGACTGCTGATACACACACTTAACACATACATATTACAGATAAATTATACCCAGACACAGAACAAATGATCGTGCTTATCACATAATTATTTGTTCTGGATGCGAATCGAACTCACGACCTCTGGCTCAGTAGTCAAGATCACTAAACACTAGACCAACAGGCCAGTCAAATTGTGTTTGTAAAGTCACCCACGAGGAAATGTTCCGTAAGTCAAAGTCTTTGTCCAAATAATAACATATGTACACAAAGTTTGTTTGCTCTCGGTGGTTGAATAAATAATTATCTATAGGTCGCATATCTTCTTCTCATATATAAAAACCAATGTATGTTTGTTCGTATTTTATGCGCTACCGTACCGTCCATCCGGTCGTCATGAAATTTTGCATACGCGTTGCTAGGGTTGTAAAGGAAATAAGGTACCGCTCACTAACTTTTAAACGTTCGCATTCCATGATAAATTATGTACATCGACGGGAATTCACGCGACCACGGCCAGTGCAACCTGGTCGAAATGCCAGGCAATTCAAAGACGAAGCAACGTGATTGCGTTACTTCTCCTACAAGTACATAATTATAGGATACCTTTCATCCAGAAAAATAATGTTCCAGAGAGATGGAAAAGTTTCTTTTACGTTAACGACGCCGCGGGCAAAACTTAATAGTACATAAAATATATTGTTTGACAAGTAATTAGGTCGCGATAGCGCGATGCGATTATAATAGTGTTTTGTTGTATCACTCTGCGTCTTATCTAATTATTATCTATTTTTTTAGGATAATGAGTTATACTTGCATCATTATTATACTATTTATTTGAACAGTTTGTCTGTAAGTACATAAATGTACCTATGTAAGTATATAAACCTATAAAAATGACAAAGTTAAAAACCTACGCTGTCATATATATCGTATCAGTTGATATTGACTTTTGTTAATACGTATCCTAAATAAAAAAAGTGTATATTTAAAATTAACGAACGAATATTCATTTTATTACTTTTTTTACCAGTTGGAAATTAAAACAATTAAAAATCAGTCCACCAATTATTTCGAAATCTTTCAGACTACCAACAATACCTATGTATTTGCGACCTACTGTTACTCGTCATATGTCCAACTGAAATGTACCTCATATTGGGTGAAGTAACAAATGTATAAACCGGTATATATGCTAAATTGGTGATCCTCATGGTCTGTTGAGTGTCAGCAGCGCATAGAGAGGGTTCTAATTTTTGTTTAACTTGATTGCATGCCATTTCTGATTTAGACTTGTTTTTTTCATTCTTTTTCTAGATAGTTAGATCTTTTTCAAAAAATTATTAAACACATGTATTTCCAATCTGGCCGAAGGGATTTATTTAATACATGAGTGAATCCGAGGAATGTTGACTATGTTTTTTGTATTAGTTTAGTTTATATAATGTTGGCCTCGCACCGCCTTTATCATAATGTACAATTGAACCGTTAAACTTCGTCCTGACATTCAACAATCCCAGACATAATTAATAAATCCTATAGCTGTGTTTGACTCGAACGCAAAACTTATCCAATTTTCTGAAGCGTATAATGAATTTTTAATAGTTTATGGTTTAGTTTAGAGTGTCTAGTTTTTATTCATTGCCCGAGTAATACTAACAAGTATTAATTAAGAACACTCCCGACTCGAGTCTCTTCGTCGCGCGACGGTTAGAAGGGCTGATGATCTTCGAACAGATGACGACTTCGAACGACTGAACATAACTTTTTGAATTATAGCTAAGAACACACTCGATCAAGTCACCTTTCAAACAAAAACAATCCAAATTAAAACCTTAATAAACACACATTTCAATTTTTTTTTCTAAAAATCTTATCCATCGGACTGATAATAACATTTAGAAGAAAAAATTACCAAATTCGTCCAACCGTTTTTAAGGTTATACGCCTAACAACGAAGATCATTTTTAACACACTTATTAGCTTCACTTGTAACTAACTATCTAAATAGGGACTGCAATCCGGAAATCCGGCTGTTCCGGCATTATTAGACGCGAACCGTTTTATTTAAGTAATGGTATCTTAAATAATTATATGCCCAATTACATAACTATTCTGGTCTAAGGTGATTCTAGTTGATTAAGTTACATTTAAGTAATATAAGTTACAATTGAGTAATTTTTACTGACCTCATCCATGAACTCTAGAAAGACTGAAATGAATAGCCCCGGCTTCGCACGAGTAAAAATTATACACCTAAACCTTCCTTATGAATCCCTCTGTCTATTAGTGAAAACCGCATGAAAATCCGTTCAGTAGTTTTTCAGTTTATCGCGAACAGACAGACAGACGCGGCGGGGTACTTTGTTTTATAATATGTAGTGATTATAATTCTCTTAATACTCTTTAATACAGTTCATAATGCTACCAACCAAAAAAATGTTATAATCATACCAATTTCAAACCGGCCCGATCCGGCCGTATGGAAATTGGTGCCGGATTGAAATCCATATATCTAAACAAATTAATCTTGGAAGTCAATTTTAACCTACTTCTTATTTTCGTATCGAAATGCAACTTTGTATGTATATGTATATAGTATGCATGACAATACTATAATTGCGATAATACTCTGCTAATGGAGCCAGGAGGTGGATAGTGGCACTCTGAGGTGGCTACTAGTAAATAAAGTTGACGAGCCTAAAAGATTAGGGTTAGTAACAATGGTCTGATGATGAATGATGGTGGATAATAGAACTCTTTTTATTCGGCTCGTCATGACCGCGTGTTTTTTTTTTATGAGGTTTGGGGTAAACGAGCAGACGGGTCACCTGATGGTAAATGACTACCGCCACCCATGGGCACCTGCAACTCAAGAGTCACAAGTGCGTTGCCGGCCTTTAATGTGGGGGTAGGGGAAGGGGAGATGGAAGGGTTAGGGCCTCCGAGAATCGGCCTCACTCGGCGAAAGGCAATGCAACCATTGCTTCACTGCCAGTTTTCTGTGAGGCCGTGGTATCCCTGCGGTCGAGCCGGCCCATGCGTGCCGAAGCATTGCTCTGTTACGAACAAAACTACTTTTTTACCAAACTATAATTATTATTTATCTTGAAATATAAATATTCAAATCATGGGATATAAGGTTATCTACAACTTAACAATGTAGGTAATTATTTATAAATATATCGTGGTACTAATTCGATAGTACATATTCCGTAACATTATTAGAAACTACGTTCTAATGCTATGTATTGTTGTAGCTTTTAGCTATGTATTGTTGGAGTGTACGTGGATATGTATAACCTGGGCCAATGTAAATAACTCTATTGGAACTCTACAGATTATTTAAATAATTAGCAGGGGATTAGGTAAAACCAAATTCCTTATATCTAAGTATTCAGTTTGTGTAACTTAGCAAGGTGCCTCACCCACCTTTAGCGAGGCTAACTTTACGCGCACTTAGTCTTATGATCTCAAACTTACGTAAATAAATGACTAATAAATCAATTACGTAAGTAAATAGACCAGCGGATCTACAAAAACCTTAAAAAAATAGTAGCTTCTTGTAGATTTTTTATTTACCAGCCACGTCCAAGACAGAACATTTATGATAATATAATCTCTACATAGTATAAAACAAAGTCGCTTCCGCTGTCTGTACGCTTAGATATTTTAAGACGAATTTACATTACGAAACTAGTGTCGTGCATGATAAAATTAGGTTCATGAAATTAGTTTCAGTACTTATGAAACTTGTTTCGTGAAATTTATAGTGTTGTCAAACCATCACTATCGCTAAGGTTATGTCTCCGTCAGCGTCAAAACGTTTATTATTTTGTAATGCCAAATGTTGTAGTACAAATATTAATTTTTAAAATTAAAAAAAGGTTGTCTAGAATGTCATCTGCACGACTTCCATAATTACATTATAGGCGGCTTCTCGGGCCTCTCGATTTTTGTATTCAGGGTGTCTTGGTGTCTTTCATTTTTATCGGCTGTCTAACGTTGATTCGCCATTTTTAAGTCTATTCCGGGCAGGCGCTTTCGCGACACTAGTTTCGTGCGCGATTACACCGTAAAACTAGTTGCATGACACTAGTCTCAACAAAATATTGCGCATGACACGAAACTATTCCAGTGTCATGAAGTTAATGCATGCATTGTAAAACTTGATGTTTACACGTGAAATTGTTAGTGAAAGTAATGTCATGAAATTAGTTTTATGCCATTAGTTTCGTAATGTAAATTAGGCTTTAAACTACTCAACGGATTTTAATTCGGTTTTCACCCATAGATAGAGCGATTCAAGAGGAAAGGTTATACGTATGGTTTCATATTATTTTGTGTTAATTTGTATAATGATATGACGATAATTGTTCACCACATTAGTATCTACAGTGCACCCGTGCGAAGCCGGGGCGGGTCGCTACTATAGAATAGCGGGGGATAACTTCACCTCGCCTCTTTAATTTGTACATTAACCAGTTGATCGTGGAACTCAGCAACACCAAAGTCGGCTGTCACATCGATGGTTTATGTGTTAACAATATCAGTAATGCTGATGATATGGTGTTGCTGAGTCCCTCGATCAGTGCTCTCAGACGCCTTTTGCAGGTTTGTGAAAGTTATGCGGCGGCTCATGGACTTAGGTATAATGCTAAAAAGAGCGAGTTACTTGTGTTTAAAGCATGTGGCAAGTGTTACGATAATGTGCCACAAGTTACAATCGGTGGCACTCCTCTAAATAGAGTCAAGCAATTTAAGTACATATACATACACTTGGACATAGAAAGAGAACGTAGGACGTTGGCTGTCCGATGTAATATGCTAGTCCGCAGATTTGCACGGTGTAGCAAAGAGTTAAAAATGACACTCTTTAGAGCTTACTGCCAGTCATTCTACACATGTAGTCTGTGGGTGAGGTATACGCAAAGGGCATACAACGCCCTGCGCGTGCAATATAAGAATGCGTTCAGGATGCTGCTGGGGCTGCCGCGTTTTTGTAGTGCTTCGGCGATGTTTGCTGAGGCGAGGATTGATGGCTTTCATGATATCATCCGAAACCAATACCAATAACCATACCATACCTCCATTTTATTTAGAACGCGTGACAGCTCCCACAGCATCCTGAGAACATTGTATGGTAGGTGGGATTGTCCTATGCTGCGTCATTGGATCGAACTTCAGACATCCACGAATACATATTATGTGTCCGTTATGTTACCGTACACAAGAGCTATATCGAGTTGGTTACTATGCCATTAAACTGTAAATGGTGTAAATACTGCCTAATTAGTGTAAAAATAAAAAAAAACTCTTCCTCTTTAGTCTAGGAAATAAACACCAATTTCACTGTGTACGCTGGCGTCACGATCAAGCTAGCGTACACATGGCCGTACTCGAAAACTGCTAATTGTAAAGCAACAGAGTTTACACACAAAAATAGTGCTCTAATACTTCTCCCACTATGCAAAATTTCATAACGATTGCTCTTGTAGGAACAGAGATATTGAACAAGACTTTTCAATGACATTCGGAGCTGGCGTTATGGCAGCGTACACATAATAGTTCTTATAGAAAGGGAACTTTTCTTTTAATAAATGCTATATGTATAAATAGTGCGTGAAATTCTGCCTCTATTAGTGTAAATACTTTATGCGAATTCGCAGTGGAATAATTAAAAATAATTGCGGGCAAACCTATTGCTGTCAATCGGGCACTTTGGGAAAGAAAAATGGCAAAACTGAGAATATATTGAAATAGTAAGTTAAGAAGGGACGGCAATGGAAGAAAAGAGATAGGTGTTGTAACTTGAACAGGCTGTTGCCGGGTCGAGCCCTCTTACACAAATCTTATCCTACTAGGGCTTATTATTCTCGTTGGATCCGTCAGTTTAATTAGTGATACATAATTTCATCCACATTTGATTGCAATGACATCTCAAGAATATTCTCGTTATGTTTCAGAACAAGCAAGCGTATTTTCCTATATTCGGCGAGCAGCACCCTCGACCGCCGCGGTCGCGGCCCAAAGATGCGCAGGGCACCGTCCGCGCGTGCGCTGCCTGTCATCACCATCTGGTGCAGCAGTGGAATACCTATCAGGTAAGATATATACCATGTTTGTCAAGATATTCTCAATAATTTCTTTATTTATTTTGGTGTATTAGGGCTCTGGAGATAATATTTGTTGTCCTCATGTAATGGCCAATATTATTTAATTTATATTCATGTTATTTATTTAAACGATATACACTCACTATTGTTCCTACAGAGGCCGAATTAATGCTTACTTATAGATATATGTAATTTAAGGAGGGGTGACTTTTGTTATTGGGCCTCTTTGGTTTACTTTTGTCTGCTGTTTGGAAATGTTTAAAATGACATGTCATTGTCACTTCATCGATCTCCTTACATATCTATAGGCTCGACGAAAATTCCAAAACGAGTCACGCTGACTAAAGTTACCCGTACGCGATCTCGTAAACCTTTAAGGTTACATACTTCGTGAATATTTGCCATCGATCTTTGAACATCATTTAAGTTATTTATTAAATTACCTTGTAACATTTATTTGATCTAGATCTATTGTATAGAAGTATAATATTGTAAACTGATTACTGTTTGTCGTGACAGCATTCAAAGTAAGTCATTTACATTCAATGATCACTAATATTATGAATTAATTATTCAATAATTTCCTGCTACAAACGCCTATAGTGGAACTGATTATAACGATGAAGGCTAGCGCCTTATGGAAGCTTCAGTTCTTCGTGGCATACTTGAAGCTGTGTAAGATTTCCTTCAATTGCAATCTACAACCAGTACAAATTATAGCATAATTATATATCTCTCCCTCTCTCTATGAACGTTATCTCATCTTGCAAATTATATTTGATCGACTTACATTCGTCAGATTTATTTAAAATTTTGCACACGTACCAATTAAGAACCGATGATTTCAGAATAAATATAAAAATAGATAAATTTACAAGTGTCGTTTTTAAAAAATAAAAAAAATATGCAAGAAGACACATAATCAATTTTAGGAATACTTTACTAACGAAAACACTTACACGAACACACACCAGATTTATCTAGTTGTAGTACATATTCTAAATTAAGACAACAAAGAATAAAAAAGTAAGTTATGAACAGCCTCAGAAACATTGGTAGAGTATTGCTTTGAACCCTTAGCACATAATGGCAAACAACCACTTAATAAAAGTTAGTAATTTACAATTGTCCCATGCGGGGATCACACCTACACTTGATACCGTGGTACTAGGTCACCTATGTCATGACGTCGCCGCTACTGCGCTATGCGTGTAATCAAGGTTGTTTGAAAGGTGCATGCATAAAGGTTATCTGATCATTAAATGGTGATGAGCCACATCGTTTATCGTCATCATGTAATTATA
This sequence comes from Euplagia quadripunctaria, assembly GCA_963859945.1. Lineage (NCBI taxonomy): Eukaryota > Metazoa > Arthropoda > Insecta > Lepidoptera > Erebidae > Euplagia > Euplagia quadripunctaria. Next base: position 16,490,588 of record OY982581.1, read on the forward strand.
AATTTCTCCTATTAGCCCTTTAAACATCAAAACAAATATTCTAAGAGATTGTATAACTATCTCCTTCGAGTCTTAGTGAAAGAGCGTGACAGCAATAATCGTGGTTTGTTTATAATGGATATGTAAATATTTTGTAATGTCATATTTACTTATGTTGTATGGTTTGTCCAGTCCATTAGCTTGCGTTATGTACTCTTAAATAGTGATGATGGTTATGAGACATTAAACTGATTAGAATTCCTAAAATATTTCCCAACGTGACACCAGAATATCCATTCTCAAAGTCAGAGAGAAATTCAGATAATATTTATTGAGTTGGCTACATGTGCCTTAAATACGTAGACCGAGACTTGAACACGTAGTTATACCACAGATTACTAAGTAGTTACTACGTACCAGATAAATCATTCCCTGCAAAAATATCGATACCTACCGTTTTAATTGCCTACTCTTTCCGGGCTCCAAAATGTGTGTAGGGTTGCCTCTTCACTATATCTTTTTTTTTTTTAATTGGGATGTAAATTGAGTTCTTAACGTTAGTATACAAATATCATGTGTTATATGTTTATGTAAAGATTAATAAACAAACTTCTTCCCTTTTCTAAAGTTTCGATTACTAAACTGAATGGTGACAAATATTCTAAATCTTACAAAAAGTTTTAAGAAATCACTTGAGGGAAACAAGGGTAAAATAGGGTTGAAAGGATAATTTTTTATAATTTCATAAATAATTCTGCCGGGCTTTCTCTTACTTTATCTACATTCTTATAGTGCACATAAACAACCATGTCAATTTTCACTATGAATTTTACAGTATTTAAAGAATATATCAATACGATCTCGAATTACGTTTTTTGTACTTTAAAAATAAAAGCGTGTGCACGCGATGCAGTTGTCGGCAACCAACTACACGAGACTGCGTATAAGGTCCACCGGCGGACAAGCGGCCCTTAGGTATTTAGCGCGCACCAGCACATCAAGTGACATACGCCTGGTTATACTCCTTCTTACGAACCCAAAACCCGGCCGAAATTGTTTAACTATATATTTAAGCTGTCGGCTAGAGCCTTGAGTGTCAATGGCTTCTAACCAGCGTTGTGTTTGATCATTAATTAGGTCTCCATTTAAGCGACTGCGACGTACGGTCGATCACTCAATAAGTCCTGTACTTAAAGAGACACATCTATCGCGTTTTAAGGAACTGAAACATTTTCATTACTATTAAGTCATTCAGAAGTCACTTTTTGTAATCTAATCAACAATAATACAGAATAACCCCTTAAGTGTAGATCAAGGCGTACGTAATGTTTCTGTGCCCTGCGCCCGTTCAGACAGAGATAAGTACAAAGTCGTTAAACAAGTTAATAACATTTAAAATTTCGGTTCACAGGTCAAAAGTTGATTGTTATTAACAATATGATTATAATACAATCATTATATTGTTGGAGCTCTTAACTGTAGTGTTATATAAAAAAGCATAAGGTCACTGGGTCGGGTGGCTTTCGACGAAAGATGACAAAAAGTGTGAGATTATGTCACTGATTCTGAGATTCTTATGACGACTCCTAGTTAGTTAGTGGCTTTAAACGATAAATAATCGGCTTGTCCCATAAACACTGACATCAAAAATCAAACAAAATCATTATTAATATGAAATAACACTGAGACTATTACTTTGTTTAAAAAAAAAATGCACAGTTATGTTTTAACTTAAACTCTGAAAGAAAAATCCAAAAATAAAATTGAGAAATTTTCATAAAAATTAAATATTTTTACGTGGGAGAGCCATGCTTCGGCACGTATGGGCCGGCTCGACTCCGCTCGATACCACGGCCTCACAGAAAACCGGCAGTGAAGCAATGCTTGCATTGCATTTCGACTCGTGAGTGAGGTTACCGGGGGCCCTTACCCTTCCCTCTACCCTATTCCCACTCTTCCCCCCTCCCCCTCTTCTCCTACTCCCACCTTAAAGAGTGGCAACGCACTTGTGACTCTTGAGTTACAAGTGCCCATGGGCGGCGGTAGTCATTTACCATCAGGTGACCAGTCTGCTCGTTTGCCCCCTATACCATAAAAAAAATGTCTTTATGAAAATCTTTCACCAATAATGATGGTAATAATATGAAATGCAAGTTTCTTTAAAACTTCCCATTAAATTATGGGGTAAATAAGAAAATCTAAATGTGGCAAAGTTAAAATTGGTGCCTAGCGACGGTTCACGTGCTTTTAATGCCATCAAATCCGATTGCGGAATAGAACAAACAAAGAGGAAATATTTTTGAGGTAATATCTAACCTACCTATTTATGTCAATGGTGCCGATGAGACCATACCCATCAACAGTTTCGTTTGCACCATAGATGGTGCAAATCAGACTAATTAGTTTCATTTGCACCATTGATGGTGCAGGTCAATGGTGCATACGGTACGACGGGAGGTGGACAAGTGAATGATAGCAAATTGTAGGACCAAGGCAAAATTATTGTCGTGTCTGACTGACGTTATGCCCAGAAATGCACTAATAAAGTTTCAGACCCAGGCCATTAGTAGCTAATTAATATTGTGCTCTGTTTCTGTGATAATAAAACCACACTCATCATCATTGATGACTTACTTGCTTGAACGGTATTCGATTTGCATAATGACCAGAATAATTGACGTGACGTGGGAGAGCCATGTTTTGCCGGCTCGACTCCGCTCGATACCACGGCCTCACAGATAACCGGCGGTGAAGCAATGCGTGAGAGAGGTTCCCCTCTCCCTTTTTCCCACTCTTCCCCCCTTCCCCCTCTTCTCCTACTCATACCTTAAAAGGCGGCAACGCACTTGTGACTCTTGAGTTACAGGTGCCCATGGGCGGCGGTAGTCATTTACCATCAGGTGACCCGTCTGCTCGTTTGCCCCCTATACCATAAAAAAAAATATATATATTGCCTACTTCGATAAAAAATAAATATACTAAAAAATCATAATTTAATTATAAAACAAATTATTCAAACAATTAACTGAATTGATGTGTTTATAAAAAGTCAATTTGTATTGATTGAACGTTGATTACGTCTGAGATCATAGATGAATTATTTATGAAGGAGAATCATAAATAAACGACTTGAATGCCAATTTAACCGCAGCTAATACAACGGAGTACCGAAAAGCTTATCGATAAATGAGACAGGTTTTTACCAATTAATTAAGTTATGTGTTGTTGTTGTCACAAATTGGACAAGTTTGCGTAGTCAAACATAAAGTGTTGATATTGCTAGGTACTGTACGTATTAATAGAGCGTTTTGTTTTTGAAATAATGTTAAGAAATAAATCACTATGTCACCAGATTTTTATATTTGCATGACATATATTTGAACGGAGCTTAATGAGCTGCCCTGGTTATTTTATCAAACAATCTATTTGGTGTAAGCAAATATTTAAACAATTTATACAATACACAAATTTGAAACTTTCACAAGAACGTCATCTATGTAAACGTTCAATATTGTAATGTTTGAAGATATAATCGTTGATGTTGGCTACCGGTTGACCTACAAGCGATAAGAGCTTGGCACTCAGGCAGTCGCGTGCGAGGCTTGTGGACGCGCAAACGTCCCCACTTTCAAACTTAAGTGCTCCGCCCACGTTGCTACTTGATGATAACCATACACCGAATCCAAGTGATTACCGATAACCTATCATCTGATAAATATGTAGATGTGGTAGGATCATGTGCTTTCTAGTGTGATCGTGTCGATACACATGTGAAATACAGTGTTTCTGTGAAATATTGTGGATTATTATATGTCATGCTAGTTCGGATGTGTGGAAACGAAGACAGATCGCCGGTAAACTGTAAGGTAATGTTAAAACTCATCTTCTTTAGTTAGATTCGGTTGAAGAGAGCACGTGATTGGAACGTGCTATAAAATGTATTTTATTACGGTGTTAAGTGATAATCATGTTGTAACAATATTTCTAAGTTTTTTAGAAATCACTTGGTTCCGTAATTATTAATGACTCTTATCTAAATTGAAAGGTAAATTATAAATTCGAAATATATGCTCAAGCTAATGAAACCTTTGTCTATCAAAGTTACATTATAAAACTACTACGTCCTGTTCAAAGTCCAGAAAATGAATATTAATAAACTAAAAATTAAAAGCTGATTTTTGTTTTATAGGTGAAAAAATTAAACTTATATTTAACAACCGCGGTAAAAATATTAAATTTATGTAATATGCATAAGATTCTCGTATTTTATGTAGAGATTTAAGTATTAAAAGATAGTTTTATAAGCTATATGAGTAATAAATACGCATTCTATATAGTACAGTGTACAGTACAGATGTGTTACATGTTTCCTTCATCATCACGACTTTTATCCCATAAGGGTTCGGCTGGTGTGTATCACATTCACATTTTCACATCAGCATATGCTGGCCCTTATTAAATTGATAGCGAACCCATTGCCATAAATCGGGTATAACTCTGTCAGTTCCAAACTTCGGGACTTCAACTATCGTATATTTAACAAACAACTCACATCAAACAAGAAGGGGGATTTATTCCTCTTACAAATATTCACCAAAAACCATTGCTATAAGTCTGGAAGAGTAAAAATTTATTAGTATTTTTTCCAATTACCTGTAGTATTTAACGTATTTCCTCATTAATGTGGTGACATTAGCAATTTGAGAGTTCCTGATTACCGTAATGGTAATTTTCAGGTAACTTTACGACCAAGGTTGTGAGTTCATATTTATGTTATTGAGTATCACCAAATAATCAATAATAGACTACAACTGACCTCCATCACACCCAAAGGTCAGCACAGTTTACTTTTTAATAAGCAAGATAATGAATGATATATGAACAACATTCACAGTTATTTTAAACGTAATACCAGCCTATGCCACTCGATGTACTTGCACGCGCTAAATACCTACCGGCTGCTTGTTCGCCGGCGGACCTTATACGCAGTCCCGCGCAGTTCCAAAAACGTAATTCGAAGTCGTAGTGATATATTTTTTAAATACTGTAAAATTCACAGTGAAAATTGACATGGTTGTTTATGTGCAGTATACGAATATAAATAAATTAAGAGAAAAAAAGGTTGATAGCACTATTTTTGAAAAAAAAAACCCTTTTAACCTTATTTGTTTTGCCCTTGTCTTTCAAATTATTTATTAAAACTTTTTGCAAGATTTTGAATATTTTCCACCATACAGTTTAATAATCGAAATTTTAGAAAAGGAAAGAAGTTTTTGATCTTTATATACAAATAAAACACATGTAGGATTTTTGTATACTTAAACATTTGAAATGAAAAATTAGCGTTAAGTACTTAATTAATAGGTTTTTTACAAATAAATATATTGAAGAGGTAACCCTACACACATTTTCAAGCCCGGAAAGAGGAGGTAGGTTAGGTTAGGTGTCGAGTGTTTGTGGGCGGGAGCTCTGACCGCCCAGAATAGGGCGCGCCTCTGGCGCCCTCAGAGGGTTATGGCGGTCAGAGCCATACGCGGATACCGCACCGTGTCGACGGAGGCAGCGTGCGCATTGGCCGGGACTCCCCCGTGGGATTTGGAGGCGGAAGTGCTCGCCGAAGTATATCGGCGAACGGCTGAGTTCCGGGCGGGAAGCGGCAGTCGGCCCCCGCCCGAAGAGGTACGCGAATGGCGTGAGGCCGCTCGCCGAGCCACCATGCCTCGTTGGTCGTCCCGGCTGGAGGCTCCACGTGCTGGCTTTGCCGCCGTGGAGGCGCTCCAGCCGGTCATCGTCGAGTGGGCAGGGCGGCAGCACGGGACCCTTTCCTTCCGGCTGACGCAGGTCCTTTCCGGGCACGGCTGCTTCGGGAAGTACCTGCACTCGGTCGCTAGGAGGGAACTGAGTCCCGCCTGTCACCACTGCGACTGCAGTGAGGACTCGGCTCAGCACACGCTGGCGGTTTGCTCCGCCTGGGCGACGCAGCGTCGGGCCCTCACTGCAGTCATCGGAGGGGATCTCTCGCTACCGGCCGTCATACGCTCCATGGCCGGTAGCGACAGGAATTTTACCGCGGTCGCGACCTTCTGTGAGGACGTCATCTCGCAGAAGGAGGCGGCGGAAAGGGTCCGGGAGGACGATCTCCACTCGGACCTAATTCGCCGCCGGCGAACCGGGCGGCGGAGGCGCGCATACCAGCGCCTCATGCCGCCCTGAGTGTGGCCGCGGGTGGACGGGACGGGTTTTCCCCTCCACCCGCTGTAGTGGCCCCCCGCGAGGAGGCGGCGTCCGCGTGTGCCTGGACGTCGCCTAATTGAGACGATTTTACCCGGAGGTGGTGCCCGCGCTTCTGCGGGCAGGCGCTAGGGGGGGTCCGGATGTCTTAATAAAGCTGTTCCCGGATCCCTCCTACTTAAGGCGCAGTACGGCACACCGTGTGGTTTTAGTCGGTTCGATTCCGACACACCGCCCCGCCGAAAACCCCGGCGGGGTGACGGCCCGAGGGGGTTTCCACACGCACAAAAAAAAAAAAAAAAAAAGGTGTCGAGTGTTGGCCCTTGCCCTTGACCACATGTCCGACCGCCTCAGGGAAGTGTTCGACGCTAGCTTGGCGTCCGGGCGCTTCCCTGATTGCTGGAAGAGCGGGAAGCTGGTCCTTTTGAGGAAGCCGGGACGGCCCACCGACTCGGTCGCGGCCTACAGGCCCATCGTGTTGCTGGACGAGGCGGGTAAACTGTTTGAGAGGGTCCTCTCTGCCCGCATCGTCCGGCACCTTGGCGAGGTCGGCCCCGATCTGTCGGACGCCCAATTCGGTTTTCGAGCGGGGCGTTCGACGGTCGGTGCTGTGTTGCGCCTGAGGGCCGTGACCGTGTTCCGCAGGGGTCTGTCCTTGGACCACTCCTGTGTAACATGGGATACGACTGGGCCCTTCGAGGTGACTTCCCCCCCGGGCTGGGCGTAATTTGTTACGCCGATGACACGTTGGTCACAGCCCGGGGGGTGAACTTTCAGGAGGCGGCGCGCCTGGCCACCAGGGGAGTCTCTCTGGTGGTCGGGCGCATCGAGGCGCTGGGCTTGCGGGTGGCCCTGGATAAGACGGAGGCCCTTTTATTCCATGGGCCCCGTCGTGGTCCACCACCTGGCGCCTCTATCGTGGTTAACTCGGTCCTCGTACCGGTTCAGGCCCACATAAGGTATCTGGGCCTGATCCTCGACGGTAGGTGGCTCTTCGACGAGCACTTCCGACAGCTTGCTCCGAAGCTGGTCGGCGCTGCGTCCGCCCTTGGGCGACTCTTACCCAATTTGGGCGGACCCAGCGTCGCTACAAGACGGCTATACACGGGGGTTGTCCGCTCAATGGCACTGTACGGTGCACCGGTGTGGGCGGGAGCTCTGACCGCCCAGAATAGGGCGCGCCTCTGGCGCCCTCAGAGGGTTATGGCGGTTAGAGCCATACGCGGCTACCGCACCGTGTCGACGGAGGCGGCGTGCGCATTGGCCGGGACTCCCCCGTGGGATTTGGAGGCGGAAGTGCTCGCCGAAGTATATCGGCGAACGGCTGAGCTCCACCTGACCTACTTAGCCCGGTATTCTGCAACCCCCTGGCAGTCCAGAAGTACATGGGTTGCTGTTTCCTTTGCTTCCATGCAAGCTCTGCACAGTGGACTGTCCGTAGCTCCTATAGCAGAAAGGTGTTTGTTAAACGAGCCATGCCCGGTGATTACTCCGGTTGCCACTCGCAGCTGACGCTTGTTTAGCCGGAGTAGCGTCTTTGACAGACGGCTGTTGATGGCGGGGAGTGCCGCCCTCGTCTGCCTGCACTCTTCATGGCTTGCCCATATGAAATTGTGTTGGTCTCTAGTGCGCATCCTTACCAATGTCCGAATTTGGCCGAAGGGGAGGGGCACCATGGGTTCCGGGCCCATGACACACATCTCCGATGCCCTCCTAGCCAATTCGTCCGCTGCATCGTTGCCTTTAGAACCGCTGTGACCCTTTATCCATTGGAGGGTTACTTTGTTGAGTTCGCATACCTCATTAAGACGCTGGTAGCACTCGTAGATTAGGCCCGAACTGATGACATTGTCGTCGAGGGCTTGTAACACTGCCATGCTGTCGGATAGTATACGTATCGATTGATCCTTCACCTTCCTTGCAATGACAGCTGCGGCAGCCATGGAGATACCCAAACATTCGGCCTGGAATACTGTGTTATGGGTACCTAGAGTGGCTGTTGTTTTTATATTTAGATCCCCTGAGAAGACCCCAGAGCCAGTGCCATACCTTGTTTTGGAGCTGTCAGTGAAGATCCTGAGCTCACGAGTGTCTTAGACCCTCGATGCCTTGGTCCTCGTGTAATTGGATTCGAGAGGAGCTAGATCCAGCATGACTTCCAGGGCAGCAGTTGGTGTAGTCCTCATGCAGCCTGTAATCGCTGTGCACGCTAGCCTCTGGAATTTTCGTAATTGGTTCTCCACGGTGATCAGCTTAACTCGAGGCCACCACACGATGGAACCGTAAGAAATAACCGGGCGGATCACTGTGATGTACAGCCATAGGATGATCTTGGGGGATAGTCCCCAGCGTCTGCCGATCATCCTCTTGCACTGCCAGAAAATGATGCTCGCCTTCTCTATCTTGTAGTCTATGTGGCTGCACCAGGTCAGCTTGCTGTCAAGAATTACACCTAGGTACCTTACCATACCATGAGTTGCGTGTTGAACAATGTGGGCAGACAATAGTTACCCAAGGCTCGTTTGAAAGTGAACATTACCAGCTCGGTTTTAGATGTGTTGACCGACAGGTCATACTCAATGCACCATCGCTCCACTAAGCGTAGAGCTGACTGCGTTAGCTCGCAGACTGTACATGTGATTTTACCTGATATAAGTATAGTCAGATCATCTGCGTAGCCAACCGTATAATAGTGGTTCGCATTCAGTTTTGTGATGAGGTCTATGAGCATCGGTCTTACCTTGTGCCGCTCCAATGCGGCACGAATGCTAGTAAAATGAGTTCTGTCAAAGGCTCCCTCTATATCAATGAAGGTCCCAAGACAGATGCCCTTTTGTTGTACAGCTGCCGCTATTTGTCCTACGACCCGATGAAGCGCTGATTCTGAATGACTTTGCATTTGTGTAATCGTTCTTACCCGGCTTGGAGATGAATAACTTTCACTTCCCTCCATCCTTTAGGGACGTACCTTAGTGCAAGGCACGCTTGTAACACAGCGGCCAGTATCCTAATGACGGGTTGTCCCCCCCCCATTGAAGCAATGCAGGGAAAATACCATCTGGTCCAGCCGATTGAATGGATGGAAACTTTGGAGAGCCCATTGAACCTTACCTTCGGTTGCGATTTGCTCCGCATATTGCCAATCTTGTGCTGTTGGTGTATTTGATACATCGTCATACCAGAGTACTTCCTGCACTAACTCGCATCCTGGGAAGTGTGTTTCTAGTAGGATGCGGTCAGTTTCTTCCGGTGATGTTGTGTATGAGTTCTCGGGTCTCCGAAGAGTGCCAGCTTTCGACACCGGATCTTGAGCTAGGAGCTTCCTTACCCGGTTCGCTTGGTCGCAGGATTCAATGTTGTTACAGAATTTTCTCTATCCTGCTTTGCTAAGGAACCTGATGCGTTTTTTGTATTCGGATTTGGCGGCCTAATAGGCATCCCAATCCACCTCAGCACCAGTGTTTATGGCCCTGTTAAAGGCTCTTCTTACTGTCCTCCTCTTGCGTTCAAGTGCACCACCCCACCATGGTTGCTTGCCCTGCTCAGCAGGAGATAAGTTCTCTGGACATGCTTCGTGGTAGCTAATAATCATGAGATTTGTTAACTCTGTTACCTGTTTTTCAATGTGTGCAGTATCTTCCAGTTTGCCGGATGCTTCGATTTGGATTCCGGATGATCCGGATTCCTCTTGGGAGGTATAGGAGGGATCGAGACCTGTAGGTCGAACCTGATCCACCGATGGTCTGAGCATAAGGTCTCGTCGGACACGTGCCATCCATCGATGTATCGAGCTGCCTTCTCCGTTGCCAGAGTTAGGTCTATGATCGTACTCGCTCGCTTAGTAACGTAAGTAGCTTTGGAACCTGTGGTTAGCAAGGGTAGGTTAGTAGAAAACAGATAATCAACTAGGGCCTTACCTCGGTTGTTGCATCTGTCCATCCCCCACAATTGGTGATGTGCGTTGGAGTTAATCCCGACTACGATCTCTAGCCTGGACGATTCGCAGAAGCCGATCAATCCGGTGATATCGTGCGGGGGGAGTTTCTCGTCCTCATGCATATACGCAGAGACCAGAACCCACGCTTCTTGTCCTAGCTGCAGCCTTATAGCAAACAAGTCTCTGAAACAGAAATCTGTTAAAGACTGCGCAACAATGTTGTCAGTTACATAGATACATGATCTTGGACTATCATTACCTACCGTGTAAGCGACCTTGCCTGACCCATGGCTCTTGGATCAGGACAATGGCAGATTGTTGAACCTGCAACCATTTCCGCAGCTGAGCCGTCGCACTGATGCTACGGTGGAGGTTCGCCTGCAGCACATTAACGGCGAACGAAGGGTACGCCATTTTCCGACGCCTCCCCCTCCCCGCCCCCAATGTACAATCCGACCAGGAGGTCCTGGGTCTCCTCATCCTCCGCTAGCAGGGCCTCGACCTCCTCCTCGGACATCGGCATCTCAGCCACCGGGCCGATTGTTGGCCCAGCGGCTACTGGGGTCGCCATGTTAGTATTGGCGACCTCGACAGTGGCCGGTGCTTTCTGGGGCATTTCTGCTCCCATGACATTTGTGCCCCTTTGGCATGTTTCGGTTTGAGGGTCCCAATTCGGAGGAACTTCGGTGAATTACCCGCCCTGACCCTGGAATTTCACATAAACCGCCCCACACAAAGATCTGAGGCGGCGCCTGGCCTTCATCAGGGTCGGGATTTGTTAGTCCGGTATCGAAACCACCACGAATCAGCCATTTGCTGCCAATCTCCGTAGGGCTCTCCAGAACCCCGTTGTCGTCGGGAACGTGGATGCCACAGCGCACCTGTATGGCAATCTCCGACTGTCGCCGCACCACCAAGGTGACGTTTGATGGTGTGGGAATGTCGGAGATCGCCGCTTTGAGCCATGTGACGGTGGCCTGGTCGTTGCACCAAAGTCTCAAGGCCCCATCCAAATAGATGGGTTTGCCATTGAAGGCTGGCCCAGGCTTACCAGGCTCCCGCACAAGGCCGTCTTCGACGATCCTTCTCTAGATGCCGTGCAGGACTCCATCAGCCGCATCTTTCGGCAAATGTCCTGTGCGCGAGCATGTTACTGCCACCCACAGGTCCGATATTGCGGCTGCGGAGTAGCTGATGGCACCGGCCCTGTCAGAGCGCCCAGTCCGCCGCTTCTTGTGATCGTCTCGTGGGGACGTAGTTTCGTCGAGGCGATCTCTCTTTGCAGCGGTCTTAGCACTCCTACAGGGCCTGTGCGCAGCTTTTTGCTGTAACCCAACCTGAGCGGCCAATAGGGCCCCGCCGCCGGAGCCTTTGGCAAGTTCCGGTTTAACACCGATTCTAGCCTCTGGCCCCATGGCAGAGCCATCAGTGGAGACCAGGTTTGCAACTGTCCTCACCTCTGACTCCGCTGCAGCGCAGGCCCCTTCCTTAGGTACCGGTGCCCCGGACGCTTTATTCGCCCTGGGTACCGGAGACCCCGGTTCGGCCGCTTCAGGCTGTGGAAGCAGCTTTGTTGGAGAAGCAGTCGTGTCGGCTTGCAAGCCTTCCTGCGCTGCTTCTGGTTTTTCCTTTTTCACTTTCCCCTGGTGTTGCCCCTGGATGGGTCAACAGCAGGTGGTTGACCTTTGGTAGGGGGCCGCCCCTCCGTCTTCTTAGGAGGTTTGCCCTTCCCTTTCCGGGTCTCCAGGTTTCAGCGAAAACCTCGCCGGGCCTTGAGGTACCACTGGTTGCCCAGAGGGCCCACAAGACCCCTGATCGGTTTTCACCGCCTGTTTAGAGGGCATTGGGCCCAAACCTGTAGTATTCGCTACAGGTGGTACCGCCGCCCTACTTGTGTAGTTGTGCTGCGCCGCCCCACCCTTCCTCGGATTTGCTTCCTTGGCTTGCGCCTTGGAGCCACAGACGTTGGGAGAACTGGCACCAGCAGGTTGTAGAGTAGCGTCTGAGGTTTGCACCTCTGACGCTCCCGCGTGTTTTTTTTTTTTGTTATGGGCCTTGATCCATCCATTTGTGTTTTGTTTTTGTTTTATCCTCCCGGCTTCCCACCCTCTATGGAGCCCGCACCTTTGGGAACGCCTTATTTGGAAACTTTCAGGCGTTAGGATTACCGGGAGGATATAGGACAGCAAGGCTGGCTCACAGCGCGACATCGGGTGCTCGATCCAGCTGGTTAAGAGGGCTGAAAGACCCGCCCCCTCCCCAAGGAAGCCTTCACTTGCACCGTCAGCATGGCCTTCACCGCCACAGTGGCGCATGACGCACCTCTGCAGACTTCACTATCCTCGCCGTGACACTCTGACGGGGCACTGAACCGTTTCCTCGCCCGTGGCTAGCAGACAGGGCTACCGTTTGTTGCCTTGCAGCACATAAACCCCAGTGCTACTTAGCTCAACCCCCCAGGACTCCGTCATCCCCACGTACGGCGCTCAACTGCGCGTCCTAGCGCAGGTGGGTGAGTTTAGTCCGACAGGTACACCCACATTTCCTGTCGGAACCGAGTAGGGAAAACCTACTGAGCTGGGATATGGACAGGGAGAGAAGACGAGGATGGTAGGTTAGGTATATAAGGGATTTGGAGTACGTGGTAAGAAGGGGGTGGGCTGGGCCAAGACGTGGGGGAAATTATTCTGGGGACCGGTCCTGCACCGGTCATTCGCCCATTGAAAAAGGGACAGGTGGGTAGGAAGGGAAGACAACAGAAGACGGGAGAGGGTAAGGACACTGCTTACACAGACAAGGTGGGAGGTATAAGCAGCAGCTCGAGCAAGTCAGGGTCGCCTACCTGTAACCCGAACTGGCGTAGCCTGGAAGTCCGAGTCCTCTAACGGCTCTAAAGAGGACGTAATTAAAACGGTAGGCATCGATATTATTGTAGGGAGTGTTTACCTGTTACGTAGTAACTATTTAGTAATCTGTGGTAATACGTTCGATAGTTCATTATACAGATTATATTTCTACTTCAGCTTCGATTGATTTTGAAATGATTTTGTCTCTTGAAAGGTAAAGATAAAGATAAAGGAAAAGATAATCCGAAATGCATTCATTCTTATATTTATCAAATATGTAAATCTATTAAACATGAAGCTTTAATCTAAACTTTTATTAAGAACGTGTCATGAATAAAATTTTGGTTTCGATGTAGGTTATTCGATAGGTTTTGCTTCGTTGCGGTTTTTTTTTAACTACCTATATTGTGGTTTCTATTTTACTGTCTAATTTAACAAAAATCAATGTTTTGCTTAATACATTCCATAAAGTATGGACGACTGCAGTACGGTAATGGTTAAAGTGGTCACCTCGCCTTTTCGCCGGCCGAGAGTTGTGGGAACGATTCGTACACGGGACAAAAATAAGTGAGATACACAAATAGGTAGAATCAGGGCGTACTTTGTGTCCATTGTTTGAATATTTGTAAACTTCCCCGCGACACAGGAATAACGACTAGTGCGAAAATTCCTTAAAAAAAATCCTGCTCTTACTCATAAAACATTGATTTTGTAACTTAAATCAGTGAAACTGCTTAGAAATCTTCGAATAGATAAGTAGATGATACATGATATTAAAATGATAGTATCATTTTCCAAATAAATAAAGTTTCACCTAAAATTACCAAATAAGATTATACTTTTTCCATGTGATGTATTTCTAGTCAAAGATCGATGATAACTTTCATCGCCTCACCTTCCTACTTAGTACTTGACCTTTCCTCTTCAAACCTGTTGCATAACAAATTGTTTTATCACCACAAACAATTTTAGCGGTATTTAATACGTACTTTTGATATTTGCTTCCCACATTACGCTTATTAGGTTACGGTGTCTACCTCACAGTTTGCATGCACATTAGCAACAGCGTACGTGAATTTACTTAAAACACTTTCGTTGCTTTGTGTTGACATTTTACAAGTAGTAAGTTAGTAGCTATTTAGCAACTTTTTATTAAATTTTCGCAATGGAAGAACAGTATTTTAAGAAGTTTTGCACGATGGCATGAACATTCGAAGCCTACTTTTCACTTTTAGTGAATGATATTTTTAAAAGGCTAAAACACGACTTTGTTTTTTGATATCCTAACGACAAACCTGTTTAATTATTGGCTCCTCTTACTGGTAGACTTTACTGTATTTATTATATTTCTTATGGAGCTTTGACTTTGTCTAAGGTTACGACAAATCCGTCTATCTATATAAGGTATATTATAATATTTACAGTACATAATATATATTCATAATATGCAGGACGTTATCCATCTACTTTGAATACCTTTTTCCATAGCAAATGTCAGAACTTTTCTGAGAATTCATTATACAATCATCACATCAGATCTGTTTAAGTTTTTTGCATTCAAAATTCAAAATTATTTATTTCAAGTAAACCCATTGTAGGTATTTTTGAATTATCAGGAGGAGTCAGTCAGTATAAGTAGGTCGTGAAGCTAGTTGCCTGTTCCAAAACGTAGATCCTATGGAGAAGAACAGGCAGGAAACTCCAAGGACACTCTTTTCCAACATGTTTTTTACAAGTTTCTGGTTACGACTGACGTATGTAATATAGAGCGGTGACATATTTTTGTGTACCTACAGTTGCAGACTACTAACCAGTACCTAATTGATATGTTTAGAGTTGTTATACAGGGCTAGTATAAATGATTCGGTCATTTTACAAAGATTATATTTTCAAAAGTATTACACGGTAAAGGTACCACAAACTCACCAAGTTTTTTATTCGTGTATCACTGGACTGTGCGTATTGGTGAGAATGGCCTGGCCTTGGCCTTACAGATCCCCTTATTTAACGCTCTGACTTCTTTCCTTCCTTCCGTTAAGGACCTTGTTAACGTAAATTAAATACACTTCTTTAGTATCTTATCATTATACTAAGGTATCTTGGGCATGTCGTTTGGATTGATTCTAAAAAATATTCGTTCTGATAGGTTTTGAAGAATTACTATGTAAAATGTTAAAGTTTTTTTGATTGATTGATTGATGTTGATATATCTACTAATTTAGCTATCATTAACAAATATGTTTAAAATGCACACGGCTGGCATACGTATGCCCAGAAGTAAGGAGAAATACCGTTTAAAACTTGGTCAGAGCCTGGTCTCAAAAACAGTAATTTAACAAGAAAGCTCCCATGATATGAACTGTATGTATGTATACACATTTATAACAAGAGATTACATGTGTCAAAACAAAATGTTTTGTACTGTAATCTTAGTAATAAAGTTATTTATTGTGTCTTTTAGACTCGTAATCATCTTCAATCATTGTAAATAAATGTTACATTAAAAACACCGCATTAGAGGTTAGAATATTTGATTGAGTTTAGATTGTATTTTTACAAAAAAATGTATGTAAGTATGTTATCCGTGTCAAGAACCAAAAGTACAAACTATTTTAGTTCATCTTTCTATGCTTAGTTTCGGTCTAGAAAGCGTGTAAATTGTGCAATATGTCCCCGAATAAGATTATTATTATTATGTGGGAGTGCCAAAAATATATTTTCGCTTTTATTTGAAAAATATTTAAAAAATTTTAATTGATCTATGATTCAGACTTTCGTCCGATCACATCCGTCCTCGTTTACAATTTGTTTTTCTAGAATGACAAGAATATAAACCAAATACTTTTTTATGACGGTTTTTTATAATATATTAAAACTTTAATGTTATAATCAATTCAAATCGTTTAAGTCGACGATTTTGCATATAAATAACCCATTAATAAGTTGCCTATTAATATTCCGGGTCAAGGCTCATAAATTGATATAATAATGACATTTGATTGCATTATTATATTGTATTTTATGTTCATCTATTGTATTCATTATCGACATGTTGTAATATTATCATTAAATAAATATATGCTGCTTCATGCCAGTAAGATGATTTAGTTAGAGCTGCTAAAGTTACTGAGTTAGAGCTACTAAACTACATAATATGTAGTTTATTATATTATGTTTTTATGTTATACATTAGGGATGTTATAGAGCTCCGTTACTGTAACCGAAATTATCGGATATCCGAAATAAAATGACTTTTGGCTCCTTTTCGTATACTCTGTACTCAAAACGTTTGCAACCACAGAAATCTAAATAAGGTAATAGAAATGGTATGTAGCGCTGGGATCCATCAAAAACGCATGTCGCCAACTCGGTGCTACATCTACATACATAAACAATAACTACACAATCACGCGTACAGATGCACCGAGAATGTTATGAACTGAACAAACAAACTGAACTAAGCCTTATGAATATTCACTAAGATTGATATTACGTCGTATTGGTCCGCTCACTGCACACAAGGATAATAGATTCTGCATTTGTGGTAGTGATTGCGTAATCTACACTAGGGCTTGACTACGGGAAATACCGTAATACCAGGGAACCAAGGAATAATAGAAGAAAGTTATTAGTGGCTCCGTACTTTATTGTTAAATATAATTTATTCTTCACAAAAATTATAAAAAGATGAAGTATTAAAAATTACTGTCCTGTAAAATGAAGATATTTATTCAACATCTGTCTTTTTGGAACAATTTCAATTGCATTTTTGCGTAAAAGTGGCATCCCAAATAAGATCCCTAGATATTGTTAAATTATCACAAAAATACGACGTCAAAATTACGATTCCTACAAAAAAACAAACTTCACGTTATTCACGCGTCCACCATTTCAAAGTATTTACTTACTTTTTTATTAAATCGGTTAAAACAATATAAACCTGAACTTACTACATTGAACAAGTTCCATGTGTTAATTGTAGGTACTGCAGATTTTAACAGAGTACGTCGTTTTGTTGATATATTGAAGTCATCCTCCGTAAAATGACTCAAACAAATCCGACTATAAGTTATATCCACTTGTCTTTCGTATCTGCATTCTACGGGAATCGGAATACGGAATAAAATAAACGAAATAAACCAATAAAATAATATATTCCCTTCAGAAAACAATTTTTCATGTTTCATTTTTATCTTTTAATGTAAAATGTACAGTTTGTGAGTACTACTATAGGTACCCTAATGTCGTTTAGCACATCACTAGCTCGCGACGATTCTCTGTGACCGTGCCACTACAAATGCTAAAGCAAACACTATTATTCATTGCGTTATACATTCCTTTTTGTAAAACCAAACTGTCCGATAGGATCCAACACAACGGACAATGTAGTAGTAAGTAGAAATAAAGCCGCAAATTATGCCAGTCGCACTATTTATTGGTAGAGTTATGTTTTAAAATGTACTTTTATCAAAAACATCAATAAAACCAAAAGAAAACACTTACTGATGAAAGTTATCCAAATGTTATCCCTTGATTAGTGTAATTACACGTAGTAGACGATTTACCGCAGTGGCTAATGCTGCAAAACACCATTTTTACAATCGCACTTACAGACAAAGCTTCACGAGTAACTGAGCGTAACATTTCGAACGGTTGGCGTCTGAGTCACCAGCGCGGCGACAAGTTTACGCGTTCATAGCACTCCTGTTACCTTATTTAGATTTCTGTGTTTGCAACAGATCAGACTAGAGTACCTGGAGTTATTCTGTTTGTGAGAACAATGCATGCTCTTATCCCAGGTAAGCAACGCTTACTTAGCGAAGTAAGCACGTGTGCTACCTACGATAAGAGCGTGACCGCTCATAGACCATGTCTTGTATACAGACTTCTGAAATCTTGTGGCGACGCTTGGATCTGTGGCCTTCGAGTTTGTTTTTACACAACACTTCTTTACGTATGATGTTTTGATAGTGTTTCACCTGTTAGTATGCTGTATTACATTGGTACTCACTGAAGCTCCAAAACAATACCATTAATTTTATAATAGAAATTAGAATTTTATAAGTAAAATTTAATTAAACAGGGAAATAAAGTAATTTAATACGTTTTAGTACATTTTTCTTTAAACTTCAAAAAATAGTACATAAAATTATTATAACTATTCCGACCATTGCTTAGTCATAAGGTATTTTTTTTGTGATTTTACTACCAAATGATAACCTAGCAATAAAGTCAAATCATTACCTATCTGTATTTTTTTAATTAAAATTCTTTAAAATTCTAATATCCGTAACTAAAACTATCCAAACCTATCGGATAATCCAAAATAATTTGATATGCGTAACCGTATACGAAACCGGTATAATATTATTCATACATCCGTATCCGAAATTTTATATCCATAGCATCCCTATTAAACATATACATACTTCAATGCTTTTCAGTGAAGGAATAAATCCTTTTCTCTCAAGGTTATTTTAGCTAAATGCTGCAAAATATATTAATACTGTTACCGAATTCATCACTATATATTATAAAACAAAGTCCCCCGCCGTGTCTGTCTGTCTGTCTGTTCGCGATAAACTCAAAAACTACTGAACGAATTTTCATGCAGTTTTCACCAATAGATAGAGCAGTGGTTCTTAACCGGTGGTCCGCGGACCATTGGTGGTCCCTGGAAGCATCCAAAGTTGTCCGCGGAGCCATCGTAAATCCAGCCGCACATATATTACCTCCAAACCAATAAACCAACTGGTTGGTCCATGGCAACACAGAAATTTTGACAAATGGTCCCTCATGACTAAAAGGTTAAGAACCACTGAGATAGAGCGATTCATGAGGAAGGTTTAGGTATATAATTTGTTAAGGTTTAGGTAAGGTTGAAATATGATGATGATTGTTGAAGATGTCTCTGCTACCCGTGCGAAGCCGGGGCGGGTTGCTAGCAAGTATCAAATATTTTTGCAACAGCTGCATCGACGCGGGTTCAGCCGCAGCCAAAAAAAAAGGTTTAATTTAGGATATAAAATTGTCTAGTGATCTAAACTTATCCCTAAAAGCTTGTAGTAAGGAACAGTTAATACACAGCAGTTTTCTGATATAGTCGCAGAGTATAATCGGACCGTTCGGAAGTTACCGCGAACAAGTGACACCGGTGATGTTGCGAATGTTCACAGTGACCGGGTACTGCTTACGGGCGGGCATCGGGCGATATGTTTACTTATTTACAACAATTACTGAGCGTACTTCTTGACCTTGTCCTGCAACTTTCTATAAAACTTTTTCTTATTACAATGTTTTTTTGCTTAATAACTACTAATAAAAATGGTTACTTTACTTACGGTAGTCACTAATCAATTTATGACTTTCCAATATCTTAAAAAAGATTTTGGGTGGTTCTATTAAGGATTATAATTATTATTTTTAACCCCCGACGCAAAAACGACGGAGTGTTAGAAACACATACTCAGGACAAAAAATTCGCTAAAGAGTGTTGATCCATTATATTTCTTTTTGTTAGTCTATACTGGTTCTATCCACCTGTTTTTAACCCCCGACGCAAAAACAGGGGTGTCATAAGTTTGCCGTCGATGTCTGAGTGTGTGTGTGTCTGTCTGTGTGTGTATATTAAATATACTACAGAATGTCTTTATATACAACGTTCACAGGTTTTTGTCATTAGACAATACAAACTTGTTTTCTTCAGAGGTTACTCTTGAAAGAGCGACATAGTTATAATTATTGGCCATTTGAAAAACACTCAACGCTCAAATCTAAGCCTGCAACATTGAAAGTTAGACTCTGCGATTTATTAATGGTCATTGCAAAAAATATCTTTACCGGAAATTGTCCGGCGCTCTGGCCGGTACCGCCGGAACCGCTATGTCCCTGCATTTTAAATCTGTAATATCTTCGAAAATATTCATTGAAATTACATGCTGTAAAGGGCCATTTTGATCTATATTAAATGCACATAAATTTAGGGTACTTAATTGGTTAAAGATTAATACTGTATTGCTTAAAATCGCTTCGTAAATAAGCCATTATTTCTCGTAAAAAGTAAAGGATAAAAAATGGTTATTGTGGGTTATCCCTAAGAGATAGACATATACCATCGCGGACTTTTTTGTAGACCTTTTTCAGGTGTACAATACTGTGGTACATTATTTTGATCTATGTCGTAGGGTTCAGCCAGTGTTTGCAATGTAAACGCAAAAAAATGTGTTTATTTACGACATCACATTAGAAACCTCTAAAGTTATCAGTGTTTCTCTACTATATTATGCATGTATTATACATATAAACCTTCCTCTCGAATCACTTTATCTATTAAAAAAAAAACCGCATCAAATTCCGTTGCGTAGTTTTAAAAATCGAAGCATACATAGGGACAGACGGACAGCAGGAAGCGACTTTGTTTTATACTATGTAGTGACTAGCTGCGCCCCGCGGTTTCAACCGCGTAAGTCCCTCGTTAAGCTTTCTTAAATTTTCTAATTTTTCGCGCGACTTACTTAATTTTTTCTTTCATAAGAACCTTCTCCTGACAATAATAAACACAAAAAAAAAGAATTAGCGAAATCGGTCCAGCGGTTCATGCATGATGCCGCGACCAAGGGAAATAGGGATTCATTTTTATATATATAGATAGATTACAGAACTACCTACTCGCACCAGCGTTGGTTGGAGAGTTGATACACAAAGAAATTACGACCTTATCGGGTAAGAGATAACGTTTATATTTAAATGTAACTGAGAAAAAATAACGTGGATATTTATTGTTTAATTTGTTTCTTATAGTACTAATAATATATTGAAGGTATAAATTAAACACTTTTTAAGTTGTTATGTATTTTGGCTTTCCAAGAATTACAAATATTTGTGACTCTGAAATCTGCAAAGAGAATCTGTTTAATTTTTAATAGTATAATCTCACACACATAATACTATTCAGAATAAATTGTTGAATCATAGTTTTCTATAATTTCTGGTAAGAAAAGCCAAAACATCTATAACTAACTGAACCGTCTTTATTAATGATAGTCCCGAATGATTAAATAGTTTAATTTAGATTTCTTTAACTGGAATGCAAGCATCATATTATACCACAGGTGCTTTTACAAAGTTATTTATTTTGCTGTAATTATGAAATCCAAATGTGTTGAAAATTCAGTTTTTCAGTTTTCCTATATTGACGCGGTGCTTTAAAATGTTTAATTCTTTTAATTTTAACTATATCTAATAATACTTTATGTCCTAGAAAAAGAAAATTACAGTTATCGAATTATGTCCAGGTTTAGCTAATTTTATGCGCCTACTTCCTTACAGTTCGCCGGCGACCGCGACCGCGCGGTAATGTTCATCATGAAATGTATTATTGTTTACGTGCTCACGAGAAAGTAAGTCGTCTGTGAGTCGAATATGCGAATACAGAGCTTAGCAATGATGAACTGTAAGCTGTTGCCTGTTCATGTTCCATTCACCATCCGTCTTAAATGCAGCCCCGGCAGTTCGAAGCCGCCTGAGCGACTCGCTCAAAGACTTGTTTATTCCCGTGAATACAAAGGTTGTGATCTGATAAGTCATCCAGTACAATAGTTTTTGACAAAGGGAAAAGTCAGCGAAATTTTTTCGAACAATTGTTTCGGTTTAAGTAAGTGATCATTTAAACTTTTAATAGGTACGTAACTTGATGATTTTGTAAATAAACAAAGTCCGTTCACGTTGTTTATTTTTATGGTTAACATAATCAATGAAGTATCTTAAAATATTGTTGAAATCAATGACGGTCCTAACTAGTCCTAAGCCTTGTAAAGTATTAGCAGACAGGTCACTGCCTGGTGGTTCGTACCAAAGCGTGGGTGGCTTGTGAATGAATGAATTGTTTGAACCCTACTACGGTTCAACTAGAACGAGTAATAAATATCTACTATTTGAATTCCAAGTTTTTTATTATAACCAGTACAATTAATTTTGTGTTGTTTTTGATAGTACTAATCATTATAAGTTGCCTAGCTTCGTTTCAAGAACGACTAAAATATTACGGTGTATATCACTAACTAGCCGTTCCCCGTAGTTTTATCGGCGTTTATGGTCACTGCTCCGCTCCTAAGGGTTGCAGCGTTATGTTACGTAGCCTATAACCTTCCTAAATAAATACTCTATCCAATACAAAAAGAATGATTTCAATCTGACTTATAATTACAGAGATTATCGCCTTTAAACAAACAAATAAACCAAAAAAACTCTTCAGGTTTATTAAATTACTATATGTTAATTGTTTTTTAACTACATATATTATGTTTTACATATAATCAGAATTCTTATATTATTCGCTGAAAACACTTTTACAAGAATAATAGTCGGATATTTTGGATTCATACCAGTTCAGCACTTACTGTTATTACTATTTGTACAGTCGATGGTTGAAAACCTATAACAATACATAGGTATATTTGTAAAGGTGTCGTAAAGTACTTCTTCAATTTGAACTTAATTGATAGTACTTAATCTTATCTTAAGCTCAAGCAAGACTAATTGGTCGTTTTAATATTAAGAATGCGAAGATAATATAATTTATCCAATGATAAATATTTTTATCTATACTTAGCATTGTCACTAAGACGATAGCGTATTGTAAGGCGTCGTAAAAATAATTAATTTATAGTTTTATACGAATGTTATAAAATTAAGGATTTTTATGACCGTCAATATAATAAAACATGCAATACCTCAATTTTTATTGTGATAAAAACAAATGGGTCATTTGTTTCACAACTGTTTGAAGGATAATGTCAGAATATTTTAAAGTACATTTAATAATTGATGGCATCATATTATATAACGGTTACATTTATATGCATGGTTGCCTGATGAAGGTCACCTTCAGCTCGAAGAATGGCAGTACTAAAACGGTATTATGCCCCAGCTCGATAGTCGGGTCGCTAGGGCTCTGTGGAGAGCAAGGATGGTTAATGCCCGTTATAACTTATTAAAATATGGGTCGGCAGCTTGTTGTCTAATTCCAATCTTTTTGCATGGATATCGTGTTACTATTTTAAAATAAAGCTCAGAGGAAACTGTGACGCTTCTGAGTGAGATGCGACTCCGGAGTGTTAAAATATCAACGTGTAGAATAAAAACACTTTTCTGTTATTGAATGTGTGTAAGCTTAGATTTAAAGCCGAAAACAAAGTTAAGGTGAACCCAGTGAATACCATAATAGCAATTTAAGAGAAAATATTGAAGCTTGTAAAGCCTATTATTTTTTAGGGTTTACTAGACTCAAAGCTTCAACGGCACCCACATACTAGGAAATTCTCGAATCAACTTATCTCAGCGGCATTTACAGTTAGGAATTCGTCATTATAGGAAACTTGGTTCGAGTTGGGTTTGGATGGAAAAGCGTTAGGATAAGAGGTTCGTCCATTATTTAAATTATTACAATACACGTATAGAAAAAGAACACACGTAAATAATATAGTATTATCTAATTTTAACAAGTAGGTATGTAAAAGATAGTGTATTTTAATAATTTCTTAAATTCTTAGTAGCAGACAACAAACGACCAATTATGTTAAGACTAACTTACATAAGCCGTTTCACAAAAAGTCCCTCACTGTTCAATGTTTTTTGAAAAGATATACTTACATTAAACAGTCGTTGTGTTTACAGTTAACCTAACATATTCTTCTGCTTTCTTTGTTCCAAAATTTCTTTGATATTTCAAATACTTGTTTATTTGTGACTTATCTTGTCTTTGTTATCTTTTTTTTTGTTTGCTATTATTTTACGTATTTTTTTGTTTTGTTTGATTCTTTTTGTTAAAGTAACACAATTTCTAATCAAAATTTTATAGGTAATTCTAAAAAGAGTCTACCCCACAGGAAAATTATAAACTTACCACGACTGTCGCATATATTTCAAACTAGCTGTGCCCGCGACTTCGTCCGCGTGGAATAGTGTATTTATATCGAATCAACAGCTTAAAAAATAAGTTTCAAGCTTCTAGCTCTAAATATGACGATACTTCCATACACCTTTTCATCCCCACCTTTCAACCCCTTACACCTCTTTTTTCGCATTAAAAAGTAGCGTATGTCCTTTCTCAGGCTCTAGACTATCTGTGTACCAAATTTCATTTAAATCGGTTCAGTAGTTTTGGCGTGAAAGGGCGACAGACAGACAGACAGAGTTACTTTCGCATTTATAATATTAAGTACGATATTGGTAAGACTAGTAAGGATTGATGAAGTAGAATATTAATATTTTAAAATATGTGTATTCAATTATCTTGATAATTGTAAACAACTTAAATGTAAGTTGCATTCAACTGTTTATCTTAAAAAATACATGTATATCTTTGAAGAGACATTTTATTGTCTTATTGAGTTTGTAGATCAAGAGGTATTGCAACATAAATCCTTTACCCGAGAAATAATACAAGTTTTTTTTTTAAATATTATATTGTCATTAAAGGGAAGACACTTGTGGACCTATTTCCTTCAAACACTTGATTAAACTCTTGTGTTGACACTCAAACACACTTGAATATCAGAGTACGACTAATCAGGTCATTTAAACACAAGAGTTATTGTAATGTACGCATAAGTAGGCATGTCTGTTTAATTAAACACTTGTGTTTTAATTGCGTTATTGTAAGGAGTGCAAATGTTGTTTTCTTTTAGAAAAATAACGTAGTTATAACGTTTGCTTCTGCATTCATTTGCCCTTATCTGTCTAGTAACCCTAATCTCTTTTTATAATAACACTAGCAACCCGCCCCGGCTTTGCACGGGTACAAATTATACACCAAAACCTTCCTCATGAATCAGTCTGTCTATTAGTGAAAGCCGCATGAAAATCCGTTCAGTGGTTTTTCAGTTTATCGCGAACAGACAGACAGACGCGGCGGGGGACTTTGTTTTATAATATGTAGTGATGAGAGCACACACTTAAAACGATCATCACCTATATCTATCTTCATATATTTCGTGCCACGTATTTGTTCGGGATGAACTCTTAAAGTAATGAACCACACTGTGTGCAGTTCGGTCCAACTTGAGAGATGGTTGGGGATGGGGATAGGTTTTTATCTTATAATCACAATATTTTTTAATGCAAATTTCTTAGCCACACCAACGCGTGGCAGGGTAGAAAGAAAGAAAGAAAGAAAATATGTTTAGGTAGCTACCTAAACATATTTTCTTATACATACATTCTATATGTAAGTACATAATATAGATAGAGTAGCTACTCTATTTATATTATGTACTTACATATAATATATATATATATATATATATATATATATATATATATATTTTATACGAGCTGTTGCCCGCGACTTTGTTCGCGTAGAAAAAGTTATCTGAAATTTGCATTTTTTCTTTCATAAGAACCTACTTTCTACCAAACACAAAAAAAAAAGAGTTAGCGAAATCAGTCAACGAAATGGCGTGATGCCGTGACCAAGGGAAATAGGGATCCACCTACAGGCTCCATCATCAGATCAGCTTAAAAGTAGGAGAGCCATGCTTCGGCTTGTATATACCGGCTCGGCCGGGGTGATACCACGGCCTCACAGAAAACCGGCCTCATAGCAACGCTTGTTTGTGTTTCGCCGAGTGAGTGAGGTAACCGGACGCCCTAACCCTTCCCTCTCCCCCTCTCTCCCTCTTCTCACTTTCTCGTCCCCCCTCTTCCCTTTCCTCCCCTACTTCCACCTTAAAGGTCGGCAACGGACTTGTAACTCTTGAGTTGCAGATTCGTGTTAAAAACGCATCGATTGAGAACCTTTTGAATTAGTCTTTAAAAGAAATGTAAGAATTAATCATTTGTTCGGGATACTTATTATCATCTTTTATCGTCTTTGGCTAGACAGTTAAGTTGATAGCAAGTTTTAAGCCTTGGATTGTTATTGATCATCAGGGTATAGGTATATTTGTGATTAATATGTACTTTAATAAAATAAAAATACTACGTATGGAAGGAAACACCTGTACCATCACAGACGTTACAACAGTATAAACAGTAGCCAGTTGTATAAATATTACACCTTACCGACATTCACGTACTTTTGTTACATATAGTTTCAATAGCTGCGCCCCGCGGTTTCACCCTCGTGTAATTTAAAAGAAATTACTAATGGGTGATTTATAATACCTACTTCAGTACTTATAAACAATATTTTAGTAATATTTTCTGGGCTGGGCTGTTCACAGTTCGTCTCTTCATGCCAATGCTCGTTTCTAGTCGGGCGACCAGGGTTATACCTCACCTGTCCGTTACCCTAGCAGAAACCGGCTTGAGACTAGTCCCGGTGAGATGATGACCGACGGTGGTTTTCATATGATGAAAAAAAGGGTTATGCGTTATAAAGCAGTTTAGGAGCTTATTCTTCCGACTTGCTGAACAAAAATACTATTTAAGGCTAGGTGAGCGGTGTAACCTAATGCTAGATAGCCTATACCTACTATTCCTCATGAATCTGGCTATCAAATACAAAAGGAAGTTTTCGAATCTAACTGATAGTTCCAGATTTTAAAAGTAACTAACATAATATGCTTAATATATGTTCTGTGTAAGTCTTAGTTCACACTAATATGACTTCTTCCTGATCTCATTAATCGTAGAACTACCTTTGTCTTGTCAACACAATTTGTTGTAGTTGTCATCTATTTATTGGAGAAAATGTAAAAAAAACGGATGATAGTCATAGACTGCACTTATTAAAAATATAACATTTTGACTTAGTTTAAACAGAAATATAAAATACGTAATTTAATAATAGCGTAACGAGTTCTTGTAGCCGAGTTATATGTAGAACGCCTACCAGATACCCCGTCTCGTCACAATAGAAATCAATCATACTGTAATCAGTGGCTCAACTTGAAACACAGAATAAATCACTTGTCAAGTAAACAGCTCAATAAAGTATGAAATAATAAAGAAAACAAAACTATTAAACATGCAGTATATAATAATAATTATCTGCACCCCTGACCTGGCGAAGACTCTGTAGTGTCAGGGCAGTGCACTAAAAAAAGTGTTGGCTCCTGATAATGGCTGACCTCCTTCACTGATATTAGGAATTATCAAGATGTTGACATAATATATTCTCTGAAGATGTTATATGAGTCAGATCTACTGATTTAAGCAGTCAATAAATATTGGGCACTAAGTTTAGTTCGCTGACTGACTAATATTACAGAATAACAAATTACGTAAGTACAGAAGTGTCACTCACAAATGCTAAATAAATATCTACTGTCACTGCGCGGATATAAAGTACAAACTTACTCGCATGTTCACTTCATTCGTATTGTTTAATGTAGATATTGTATATTCAATCGTATTGCAGTACTCGGTAGTTTATCGCTATTTCGACAACTTTGACAATGCCTAAATCGCTATCTAAACCCATAAAATAAGTGTTTCGGAAAGCAAATAAAATACTTTTTTCTAATGCTTATATAAAAAAGCGTATGTTTTCTGGAAAATTCCCTATCTTTTCTCTATATGCTGAAGATCTAGTAACGTTGCCTGCATGTTTAAAACTCACAAAATCTATCTTTTCAAATTGTCTATTTGTACGGACAATTCGGACATAACCATATCAGCATTAAGTTTTTATTAGTTACGAAACCTGTAACCGAAACAAAACAATAGCAAGATAGTTTAAGACTAAATATTTATTAAGACATGGATGTGTGGCATTGACGTTCAATTGTAATAAACTTTGAAAACAAAACAAAAATGATTGATGAAATACTTAATAAATGCTAAATGCTTTGCCGGCTTCCGGCAACAACCGTGGTAGGCGACTCAGACCTGTTAGAACACAGCAATATCCCTTTTCCTTTCAATATACTCCCAATTTTCTCATTTTAACCCAAAGTGCCCAGTTGCAACAGCAAACAGCAATAAGCTTGCCCCAAATTATATTTGCCAAAATGTAGGTGTTAATACGACGCGTAAGTATTAACACCCACCCCTTCGGTGATACAGTTTGTTCCTAGCTAATTCTACTGCCATGATGTTCATTATCTTATAATATTCTTAGACACATTACGATCCTGCATTGAGAAAAGCACGTGCACACAGTCACGCACACTCACCCCGAGGTTATCGGGTTCAGTGAGCGAGCCGGGTCACTTCTACGATGCGATGGAACGTCATCTACTTCAATAAAACTATATCTTACTGTTAAATTAAAATACTTACCAACACGACAGACAATGTAGCTTCGTGAGAATTAGAGGCTTTTATACGGTACATAAAAAACGTGTGTCGAAAAAATAAAAAGGCAAGAAGCAGCGGTAGTGTAATGGCTAAGGCGTCGGACTTGCTACCAAGTGGTTGTGGGTTCCAACCCCACCCAGTGCACTACCGACGTAAACCCATTCCTAACACAAGCATTTAGCTTAGCTGGAAGGGTTAACAAGATTACCAGTAATGTGTGAGCCACGTTGTGAGTATTCTTTAGAATACAACAAGATAAGATTTGACGAGCTTCTACTTCCCCTTTGAGCTCACATCACGTGAACAGTTGCCTAGTAATCAGATCATCTTGACCTTTTTGGGACTCAGACGAATATTATTGCTTGTAATTAGGTTTTCGATTGGTCTTTGCTATATAAATATTAATTCATCCATCTCGAATGGTGATATTGTTTTAATAACATAAATATATTGATAAGGTGACTGCAGATCTCTGTTCGCATTGCAGCGTTCGACTGAAGCATCGATATATCATCGTTTATTGAAAAATATGGTACTTAGTACTTGCCAATATAGATTTGTTGTATTTGTACTCACTCACACAGTGACTGAGGAACTCGGGAACGCTAAAATGTTATTTTAGATCATTGTATCACTGAACCCCTTGTTATCACTGAACTGTTATCATCATGTTTTTTAATCAAGATATTTTAACACTTGTATTATCACCATAACTTTTATCCTTCTAATCAGTTTTAAAGTTGAACGAACGAAAGTGATATAAAATTAAGAAATAAGCTTAATGACCCGTAGCTTTGCAAGATATGCAACGATATCGGAAGTAGTTATTAGAAGTAACTGCGATAACTGCCCGATAAATGTTATTATCTATGTGTTATCTACATTGATATAGGTACCTACTGTTACAGTACTTTACCTAGCCAATTTCGGACCTATATATTTGAAAGATTACTCATAAGTTTTGCTCATATTTACTTATTTATAGAAACCAAATTTACCATTTCAATTCGTTGAGTGTGTCACATTTTTATGCTTAAACTTAATAGATAGTTTGGCGACTAATAACATGGGTACACTTTACCAGTATTCTTGTTATCCCCTCCAACCAAGCTACAAATACAAACAAACTAGCTACAAATACAAAGTAAATGCTTGTGTTAAGATGGGTTTGACTTCGATAGTTTACTCGGTGGGGTTTAATCGCAAGTTCGAACGCCATATCTAGACCTTACACTATTATCTCTTAAAGGGTCGACTCTTTTACGGGCAGGCGCTAGGAGGGATCCGGTTGTCTTAATCAAAGCTGTTCCCGGATCCCTTCTATTTTAGGCGCAGTACGGCACATCATGTGGTTCAAGTCGGTTCGATTGCGACATACCGCCCCACCGAAAACTCCGGTGGGATGACGGGCCGAAAGAGTTTCCACACGCAAAAAAAGACATTGGGGACGCGGTTGTGTGACATCTTCTATAATAACCAGTACATTACAGCTTGCTCACGCCGCGTCGCCGTCGCCGTCTCGCCCCGCTCGCTGTCTATTCCAGCATTTACACAACTTTGAAAAAAAAAAAATATCTTTAATCCAACAAAATCTTAAACTAAAATTGGGAAATAAACACACGGCTTAACTGTTACCTGTGTCTTTGGCGACCCTGTTACGAGAAGACAAAACAAGCGTAGTACTGACGTTACCGTGGTTACTGGAAGGTAAAAGTCAAATAAAGTACGGAGTGTAGAAACGCATGTAGCGCGTAGTAGCTGGCAATCGCCACGGCCTCAGCTCCTTGGGAAGGGAAACAGGATGGACAACACTAGTGGGCTGCTAAGCCAAAGTCTACTGTACGAGTATGTCCCTTATCACACGGCAAACGGCGACTAAGCAGAAAACTTAAAAAAAAACGGGTTTTAAAAAAACTTTTGCCTGATTGACGAAAGTTTCGTCAATCAGGCAAAAGTTTTTTTAAAACGCTTATGTTTATTAATATCTTTCTCATTGTTACAGATGCGTGCAGTGCCGGCGAACGAGCGAGTTTACACACTCCGCACGCGTCCTCCTTCTCTACTTCCCCCTTCCCCCTTAAGTCTGGCCAGTTCAGGTGACAAATCGTCCCTAGCGGCCCACACTCATTCCCCCTCCTTAGAACGTCCGGCGAGTCAGCCGTCTGCGCCGCCGACGACAGCTAGCTTCGTTTGCTATGTATGCGGAGTTAGTGCACCTAGTTCACAATTAAGGCTCGTGTATTGCTGTCCAAATCCTGAAAGAGAACCATATTACCCTTTTATAACGACGTTGAAGCCTCATCCAGATGCCAGTCCTATTAGTCCGCAAGGTAACAACCAAGTCACTCATGTAATAACTTGTTATGCTGCCCTTAGTTATTTAGATTAGGATAAGGATCAAGGATCAGGTGATAGCGTAATGTCATAACAAAATTGTCAATCAAATTGAGCAGTTATGTGTGAAGTTTAAGTATAGATAGTTTGGAACTTAAGAAGTAGAGTTACGAGATAATTACGACCCGGTAGGGTTGAAGAGTGACCAAGTTGTAAGTGCATGGTTTATCAGCACTTTTCGTTAATTGTTTTCACTGTGTGTTAACGCCAAGATATATTTTTGACTTTAAAAATATATGCGGTTTAAACCAATTTGAATAGAATAACAAACTGTCAACTCATAAAGAGTTATCAAATAACATGAACATTGTACTTACAGGTATGGTACAAATTTGTGCGTCGTGCTATAAAAGCATTCCGCACAAGTACCCTGCGTATGGCGAGAACGGGGAACCGAATCCCGCTCACAACAATTCACATACCAACAATATTAGGTGAGCACTTAGAACATTTTTGTAGAAAGAAGCCGAGCATCCCTTAGAAATTTGTATCTCGATTATTACTTGTACTAGGGCTACGAAAACTGCTTACCTTCAGGCGACTTGAGAGCTGGTCTTGGTCTCGGGGTTGCAACAATATAAAGCCATATCTGAGAATATAGCGCCATTTTATGACATTTCGGAAACTAGTCTCATCATGAGAACGCGAGGCTATTATTGGTATTCCTTTGTGGTCTGCCTTTACTTGAAAATTGTTAAAATAAGAACATGAAATCTACTTCTAACTTTTATATGCAATGAACACCAGTTCTCTGTTCAACATATTATACGAAGCGGCTTACGAAAAGAGTTGGATAAAGAAGTATATTTAGCGAAGTCTAAAAATAGAGTTCTTATCACTAACCCATGACATCTCAGGCAAGAAATGAGTCAATGATATTATACGTAGTTGTTAAAACGATAACAACGAAACTGGCTGACTTTACAGTCACGCTTCTAGCACAGCAAAAGTTTCCTATGCCTGAAGCCAGCGCGTTTTGACGCAGCTATGACGTCGGATGATAGCATTCGTAGACAATCGCATTGTCTGCGCTAAAATTTAAAACGATACTCCTTGGTTTGTGAGGTTTGTGGAGTTTCGCAGACAAACTACAAAACCAATGATACAATAAACTTCGGAGGATGCTGGGATATTTTGAGACAATTATATGTAAAAAAAATTTTAACAAAAAATTTTACCGACGAAAAGAACTAAAAAGCAAAAATTAAATAAACATCTTAAGTCTTGAGCTTATTTAAAAAGATTTTTATTTGATGATTTTTTTTCATCATCAGCTCAGCTGCATGATGTGATGATTTCTGAACGCAAATACCTGATAAAGTAATGAAAAGTAAACAGAAACACTATTCGTTCCTACAATTTTCGAGGGTTTCTCTCAATTTTATCAGGATCCCATCATCAGATCCTGACTTCCTTGACATGGGACCACCCTTGAGGTATACCCTATCTAACAAAAAAAGAATAATCAAAAGCGGTTCATAAATAACGAAGAGAGGGCTCAACATACATTATATATATATACGGTCGAATTGAGAACCTTCTTTTTTTTCGTCGGTTAAAAAATAAAGCAATTTTTTAGCGATTAAAAATGCGTTTTTGTATGCATATAAGAAAAGTCATAGCTGTCATCTTTTTCAGTCTTAAAATGACAAAAAGAAATAAAATAAATTGTTAATGTTGATCGCTGTACAAGCCCACGTTAATAAACAAACGAGCGTATGTTGCCTTACAAGATATTTTATTTTCAGATTTAAGCCCTATGATATAAAGTCAAGTTCGAGTCAAGCAAACAAGCGACCCTCAAACGCGTTATCAAGCAGTCCACAGAGTCAAGTTGTCTCCGGAGAGAATGGCATGGGACTGTTCAGGTCAGTAACATAGGCTAATACGTTTCATTTATATACGAGAAGCAGTAAATTCCAACATCGTTTGACTGATCATCATAAAAATTTACTTTCTTACTCATCAAGTGTTTTTTTACACTATACATATTTCGTAACGCGCAAAAAAAAAAAACCATTCTAAATACAGATAATAAATATCGGAAAAATGTGCTGATGTACGGTTGACATCTGTCGAGCATGCCACCGGCCTGATGAATCCATCAGGCATATTATTTCTGGTTGTTCTCATCGTGCCAACGGTGATGATTTGTAAAGACCAGAACCAAGTAGCCAGGATTATACATCAACAACTTCTCCTTAAATACAATCTTGTGAATTCAAGAGTACCGTATTACAGGTATGTGCCCTATCCAGTTCTCGAAAATGGTCGACCCACTTTGTATTAAGATTGATATATAATCACTGACAGGACTATTGTTCCCAATAAGCCTGATACTAGTGGTGATGGACCGATTAGAGCGCTGCGTAATGATTGTCGATATCGCTGTTTCTCATAACGATAAGCGCGTGAAAGTGTAAAAAGATAAACAAATAAAATATTTGGATTTATCTCACGAGATTGTCGATATGTGGAATATGGAGTCGGTGATCATTGTTCCGATAGTAATATCTGCCATAGATTGATAGTCAAGAGCCTCGACCAACACTTAAACAGGTTTGCGTTAGACGGCTGGATCAAGGGACAGAAGGCAGCTCTTCTCGACACGGCCCGTATAGTGAGGAGGTTCCTGTACCTGATGTCGATGGTCTACTATTTTGAAATATGTTTAGGCAAATGCAATATTAAGGCAAATGTTAATAATGTGTTATTTAATACGAATAAAGAGAATAATATAATAATAACTTGACACATCTCACACACGGCCGTTTAATCCCAAACTAGACAGAGCCTGTACTATGGTAACCAGACTGCTGATAAACATACTTATATAAGTATGTTTATCAGCAGTCTGGTTACCATTACGAAATACATACATATCATAGATAAACTACAGCCAGACATAGAACAAATGATCGTCTTCACACAATTATTTGTCCGCGGTGGGAATCTAAACCACGACTGTGATCAGCAGTCAGGATGACTAATCACTAGCCCACAGGCCTGTCATTATATAAAATAGTACAGTAAACAATTACAATACCTGATGAAGTTGTAACTAATATTCGTATATTATTATATTAATATCCGTTACTTGTGTTTGTTTTTTCCTCGTGGAAACCAACTTAACGAGGGCACGTCTGTGTCTCAGACGGAACTACTAAAACCGCGTCTTCTCATCTAATCGAACAAAATAAAGACAATATAAATATAACAGAATTACAACACCATTTACACGATTCACTCACCTGTAGTCACGGCATTGCAAAAATATGTCAGCGGTGAGCCAGAACATACCGCTTTAGAGACTAATTTAATCACTTCGCGTAGTCTCAAAAATCACTACATAGTTTACGTTCATTTTAATTTAATATTTAGTTTAGAAAACAACTGTAATAATCTAATTAAAATGTTTAGGTATTTGAAATATCTGCCGTACACTTTCTTACATCGCTCACATCTTTGTGCCATATTTAATTGAATTTGACATTCGCGCCCTTACTTTAATAAATAAAAACCTTCAAACGCATAAAATTTACACATAGGCCGATAACATTTAGTAAACAAGCATGGTAACCGGAAGCAATAGATCGAGATGGGAAAACGATGGACTGAACTAAATAATTTTTATAGTGATCACAACCAGAGTTTGGTTAGAAGTAACACGACAAGAGGTTTGTAATATTTTTATGTATGACTTTTTTAAACATGTATTGTGAAACCCGGGGTCGGTGTATCTGATGCAGCAGCTAATAAACTGCATTGTTTTATCTTCTTTTTGTGTGTTCAATGTAATTTCTCTAAGACGCCGTACTAATTTGGCTTAAGACTTCTTTAATTAACTCCTTGACTACGGCCATTTTAAAACTGCTGTTATTCTTCCCAATTTGCAATTAATTATAATCATATTCACATTTGTGCATATATCACAGGTAGATATAGCTGGCTGTGGTAGACAGCGGCTCGGCTATACAGTATTGCCGACGCCCATGGGCAGCGGTTACCAGCCAACACGAAATGGGCCGCCGGCTGTTAAAATATTGCTTTCGAATATTGGATTCCAAATAGGCAGTTATTCTATTTCAAATAGCAGGCTGTAGTATTATAGCGTGATTATGTTTCGTTGAACAGGTGCTACGTGTGCGCGGGCCTGTTCCAGCAGCATTCGATGGAGTGGCTGTCGACGACGGCGGAATACATGAACTCGCACGCCATGCACTTCCCGTGCCTGGCGGGTAGCGGCGGGGGCGGCGGCAGTGCGGTGCGCGGGGGGAGGGTGCTGGCCTGCAGTCGGTGCGTGCGGCACCTGTCGCGGCAGTGGGAGCTCATGGACGCGGAGCGGGTGCCGCTCGAACATAGAAGGTACGTGCCGCTACCTCCCACTCACTAACAGACATGCTGGCCTGCAGCCGGTGCGTGCGGCACCCGATGAAGATGATCTCATAAACTAATGAACGGATGTTAATAAAATTTTGCACACTGTGTGCAGTTTGATTTAACTTGAGAGATAGTTCTCAATTTATAGTCACAATATTTCTTATTGCAAATTACCGGGTAGTTAGTATATGTATATAATGTTGTTTTTTGTTTGTTATAGATATAATATTCCATCGCCTCTACCTCCGAACTCGTCAGTGAACGGCGAGCGAGTGATACCAACCCCACCTTCCACCACTTCTGACCGAACGGTCGCTAGTAATAATGGTGAGTACCATCGTTATTTATATGAAGTACTTACTCAATTATGTTTAGTTCTCTGCGCCACAGCATCTGTTTTCTCATCTGTTTCAACATTACCACAGGGGCACAATACACAGTACGTACTACGCTATTTTAACTCGAATCACCTGTAAAGGATTCTAGGACGCATATCCACAAGCGCGTGGAACATAACTTGTGTTGCATGCGTTTCTGGATGTACATCCTGGAATCCTTAACATCCTTCACTCAATCCAATATTTTTCGGATTTTTACAGCAGAGCGACGGTTTTAAACTATGTTTAATTTAAACCAATATAGATTTTGTGCAGATGACAAAATGTTTACTATATAAGTACGGCGTATCATTGACACGTCTTTTAAAGTGGAGATGATATTTCTTTCATTATTTTACAGTAACAAATACATTTAGTACTTTAAAAACACCGCCGTTGTAAAATGAAATGAATAGATGCAAACAATGAGGACATGTTAAACTCTGTGACTCTGTGTCAACTTAAACTCACGCGGCGGTAGCGTAATGGCTAAGGCGTCGGACTTGCGATCAAGTGGTTGCAGGTTCGAACCCTACCCAGTGCACTACCGCCGTGAACCCACTCCTAACACAAGCATTTAGCTTAGCTGGAGGGGTTCACAAGAATACTAGTAATGTGTGACCCACGTTACTAGTATTATTTCTTAAAAAAAAAAAAAAAAAAAAGAACTGAGTGCATATTGGAAATTATGGCATAATTATCTATATATGGTATCTCTGATATATCTTGACTGACCCGCACAACTTCGTCTCCTTCACATAATAGAGAGAGGGTTAGTTTTGCAACATTTTTCATTGATGCTCCACTCCTATTGGTCGTAACGTGATGTTAAATAGCCTCCGCGATAAATGGGCTATCCAACACTAAAATAATTTTTCAATTCAGACCAGTAGTTCCTGAGATTAGCGCGTTGAGCCAAACAAACTCTTCAGCTACCTTTAACCTGTTTTCATGCATTTAGTAGCTGATTTAACTGACTGTTATAATTCCTGTTTGTGATGAAGAATCCTCTTTAATGATACCGTTCATTTGCACTGCAAATAAAAAGCAAGGCCTTCATTATATATATCGCACGACAGTAAGGTTTATTTGAGATAGAATCGACCTAGCCGTCTGATTCCTTATGTTAACAATCTAATATCAGAACAAATATGTAACGGAGTATTGAAATAGGTACATTGTATTAAATGAAGTGCAAATAAATAAGAATATATGTATAGCACACGCACAATCACTACATATTATAAAACAAAGTCCCCCGCCGCGTCTGTCTGTTCGCGATAAACTCAGAAACTACTGAACGGATTTTCATGCGGTTTCCGCCAATAGATAGAGCGATTTATGAGGAAGGTTTAGGTATATAATATGTTAATATATTGTGCAAATTGGTTGAAATATGATGATGATTGTTGAAGATGTCTCTGCTACCCGTGCGATTGCGAAGCCGGGGCGGGTTGCTAGTATGTTATAAATAAGAACACATTTCCGTAGTCTGACCTAGTAAGTAAAAGATATTAATTAAAGATATTCTCACATGTGAGTCATCAACCATTATCGACAAGTGGAGCGACCTGTCGCGTCAGTGACTAGGTTACACTGACGCAACAGGTCGGTGCACCACTTGTTAAACCGAGAATAATCGAAAGACACCCGTTTCTCGTTACTTTTTTAATATTATAAAAATCTCACATTCGCATCATTAAAATTTGTTGAGATGCCGTTTCTAGACTTTACTGAATCAGCAATACATATTTGTAAATTACCATCAACCGTAATCTTACATTGGTGTCAATTCTGTTGTATTACTCTCTTGACTATAATTGACAAAATTTTCTTCATACAAGATGTAAACCTTGTTTTTGAAACAAAGTCTTATTTCAAATTTAAACAAGTAGGTAACATATGTCGCTATCGAAATAAGCAATTTATTTGTTGACTAAAGTCTGCCACGCTTAAATAAACTTTAATACCACGTAGCGAGAGCCGCTATCCGTTGAATGCCATCTCTTATGCTCTGTGTTTTTAGTATACGTCTTTGTAGGTGTCGATTAAAATAACGTCATCTTAGTTCTTTTTGAACAAGTTTTTATACGGCAATTATACGGCATTTGAATAAATGAGGACTCTCGCTGCGTGGAAATAAAGTTGAGTATACGTTGACAGGTTTTAGTGAAATTTAGTGGCGCTGAGAAATATATGCCAGTAACAAATAGGCCTTATTGCGAAGAAGACAGGGTTGATTTCATATAAAGAAATTAAGTCAGGTTTTGGTTTGGTGAGTGTTACAATAGTATCGGCACCGTTGTCTGTGGAATGGCGTGATTTTAATAAAAACTACTAAGAATAGGCAGTGGCTATGCATTCTATAAGCGAACGGTCGGTACTGTAATTTATTAATTAATTTATTTCGTGGAATGCGTTGACATTTGCTACATTAGATTCTCCAAACGACAGCAATCGTTTTTAAGATAAGGAGAAGTACTCACATTAGAAACTATACTGTATAGTATACTATACTGTATACTGTATAGTATACTGTATAGTTAAAGGATATGAATATACTGGAGAAGATGTTTGGGTATATTTAGGGTTGCCATCCGTCCGAGTTTTCCCGGATTTGTTCTAGTTTAGAGGGAGGTGTGTGCCAGGGGACAATTATAATTCTTAGATGAATCGTTAACAAGCTAAAAATGTAAATGGAAGTGGCGTTTTTTAAGGTGTCCGGGAAAGAATCTCGATTTTACGCATGTGTCCGGGATTTCTTAAGTTTTTGTCCGGGGTTGGCAATTTAAGTGATGGCAGGCCTATGTACATTCGATATTTAGAAACAGCAACGCGAAAACTAAATATGAACCGTATACAAAAATTTTAAAATTAGTTTGACAGTAACCTTATCTGTTATTTGACTCGATACATGTGGTTCCAATAACTATTTCTGCAACTGTTGCATATTGAGGTCATTTTCACCAGTGCTGGTCTTTATTTAGGTTTTGAAAATTGATTTTTGATTGATTTTAGAAAATGTCCATCATCATCATCCCTCCGCGCCTTTTCCCAACTAAGTTGGGGTCGACATTCAGTCCAACTACGACACGGCCAAACTTTGATATTTTACGTGCTATCAGACCTCCACAACCCAAATACCTACTAGTAATGTATCGAAGTTTTGTAGGTTGTCGAACTTTTTAGGGCTCCAACTACCCGTAACGAATGCCAGAGATGTTTGTATGGCACCCGGGACCGACGGTTTTACGTGCTCTCCGAGGCACGGAGGGATCTTAATGAGTTAAGTATGGTCACCCATCCTAGGCTGAATTGGCTAGTATTAGTTGGCCAGCATTGCCTTTGAGGACGCTTTTTAAAACAATGATATGACTATC
Organism: Euplagia quadripunctaria; assembly: GCA_963859945.1. NCBI lineage: Eukaryota > Metazoa > Arthropoda > Insecta > Lepidoptera > Erebidae > Euplagia > Euplagia quadripunctaria. The sequence goes on from OY982581.1 coordinate 16,529,355, forward strand.
TTTAATACAAAGTTTTGTTTCAGCATGTACATCAATATATTGTTTCCTGTGCGGGCTGCACTCCGACTTCACGTTGGCGCGCATCCTGTACGGCCAGCCGCAGGGCAACGCGCCCTACTTCCCTTGTCTGTTAACGCATCAGGTACACCTAACTTGTTGACATATTAGGGATGAGTGACATTTTTCTACTGAAAAATATCACACATACACTCACGCTAGTACCCCGAAGGGGTAGGCAGAGACGTATTAAACTGCCATTTTATTTTAATGGATGGATTGGGGGTGTATAAGCAAGGACTCGAGCAGGTGAGGGCCGCATACCTCGTACTCAAACTGGCTGATGGGTGACTCTTACACCCATCAAGTAAACTATTGATATCTTATTACTTTAAACTAGCAATTCTTGTATTTATGTATTTATATTTCGGGTATCTCGGAAACAGCTCTAACGATTTTTATGAAATTTTGTATACAGATACAGTTTTGCATTTTAAGTTTAATTGCATAGTTGTATTTACTGTAAAAAAGAAATAAAAAAAAAGATTTTACAAAAAGCTACCGAGCGAAGCTAGGTCTCCCAGGTACTTGTTCTTAATACTAACGTTTAAGGCATAGTTACAGGATTCCATATTCTTTAAAAATAAAATGGCCGGTGCGTGTAGGCCCCGAAAGACATATCCAGTTCGGCAGCATACTGAAAGAGGTCCTAGTTAATAAAAATGTGTGCAATGTTGCAAGTAGTTGGCTTTACCGGTATTTAGCTGGTACTGGTATTTAGGCTGATAGCCTGTATTTCAGTACACAGCGGCTCCCACCCTGAATAGATTTTATTTTTTTAACTTTATTTTTTATTGTACACTAGATGTAGATTAGTATTATTTTAACCTATCAATATAGTCAGTTAAATTTTATTCCTGAGTTTACTGATTTATCCTATAACCTAAAACCCTGGTGTACGGATCGTACACATATTTTTACAACATTTCTGAGCATGAGTGTTTGTGTTTGTTCTAACATATTAACATTTCTAACATTTCATTTTTTCTAATGTGAAAGAAATTGAAAATTGGCACATGCATGTGTGCTTGATTGAGAAGTTGAAAGTCCTCGTGACCTTCGAGCGTGTATGTAAGGTCTGATGAATGTAGGAAATATGTCAGGATCGTGGTAAATGGCACTCTATCGTCTCTGTCTACCCCGGAAGAGAATAAGGCGTAATAATATGGATACGCTACTAACGCTGTGATTTAATATTGAAAGAGTATGTAGGCTGTGGGTGGTCATATACAGCTTAATACAATTTAATATTTATCTTTGTCCACAGAGTCATCCGAATGCGGAACAGTTGCGAGAGAAGGGTTCGGCGCTAGTGTGTACCTTTTGTTATCATTCACTATTGAGTCAGTGGAAAAAGTAAGTCTCGTCTTGTCTATTCATAAATAATGTTAACTAAAAATCTAATAAATAGTAGTTTAAAAAAAAATAAAAAAAATACGTTTAGCGAACCGAATTAAAAAGTAAAACAGAGTTGCACTATCAACTTATGGCTTCAGTCTCCATCATCAGACCACCAAATAAACACCGAGTGCATTGTGTGCAAAAACCCATTTAAATCAGATCATTATAATAGTAATAACTTGACACATCTCACACACGGCCGTCTGGTTCCAAAAATCAAATCAAGTTAGTAGTTTAGGAGTTTACCGCGAACAAGCAACCTGACATGAAATATTTTTATATAAAGATAAATAAATACAAAATTTGTTTTACACATTCAGTATTATCTAATGAACGTAATGAATGAAGTATTGTCACATCTACTTATGTACCAATAGTGATTTAGTACATCGGATTGACAAGACGCATTCGTTTCCAGGTACGAGGCCCTCGGCGGCTGCCCGCCCGAGCGCCGCGCCTACAACACGCACGACTACCACTGCCACCTGTGCGGGATCAAGACCTACAGGAAACGAGTTCGGGCTCTACCCATTAAGGTACACGGTACTAGCTATCGGGGGATACGATTGATCATTAGCGATCAGAAATCAAAATGGTTCATTAATGGCACAAATTTTTTTTTTTTTAAATTCTAAAGGGGGCAAACGAGCGGACGGTTCACCTGATGATGAATGACTACCGCCGCCCATGGGCACCTATAACTCGAGAGTCACGAGTGCTTTGCCGCCCTTTAAGGTGGGAAGAGGGGGAAGAGGGGAGAGTGGGATTAGAGGGGAGGAGAGGGGAAGGACGGGAATAGGGTAGAGGGAAGGGTTAAGGCCTCCGGTAACATCACTCACGCGGCGAAAAGCAATGCAAGCATTGCTTCACTACCGGTATTATGTGAGGCCGTGGTATCGAGCGGAGTCGAGCCGGCCAATACGCGCCGAAGCATGGCACTCCCACATAAAATCTACTCTAGCGCCATTTTCTAATTTTTACATTGACAGCGATTACAAAACGTCAATAATCTTGCATTTTTATGTTGAACTGATTTTTACATTGTGATAAGTATCCAAAAGTAACGTCATATTACACAATATTTTTAAACTCAGGTTAAAAACATTAATTTTTTATTTTCAAATATTATTTACAGTTTTTGCAAATTTAATTTAAATAATTTGTTTAAATATAATCACGAACGATTATTTATAGAAATAAACTGAAATCAAATCAATGTCAATAAACGAACGCTTAGGCCGATCCTGCCTCTCTATCGCTCGCTCCGCGATCTCGCTTGCACGCTCGGCTCAGGCGGAACGTGACAATGACATGCTTTTTCCTGCGTGCAACTTTCATCGATTTATAAGACGTTGTCATCTCAAAAAAACCTTTCTGTAAGTTTTTCGTTACACCTGTAACTTCATCCTGTATAATAATAATATATTTTACTAGCAGCGCCCCGCGGTTTCGCCCGCGTAAGTCCCGATCCCGTGGGAATATCGGGATAAAAAGTAGCCTATGCGTTAATCCAGGTCTCCAGCTATCTACATACCAAGTTTCATAGCAATCGGTTCAGTGGTTTTTGCGTGAAAGAGTAACAAACATCCATCCATCCATCTATCCATCCATCCACCTATCCATCCATCCAAACTTTCACATTTATAATATTAGTGGGATAGTGAAATTCGCTAGAAAGCATCGAAGTGATTAATATTTGTTTGTTACAGGAATTCCCATTCTTAGTGCAAAGGCGGACTGAAAATTCATTATTATTAGAAAATAACGACTATGCTGTAGTATGTTTAGACTGTTATGAAAGTTTAAGGTTTGTATATTTTTTTTTGTTGACTTACTTTTTAATTTTGCAGTTTGGAACAATATATCTATAAAAGTTTAATGAAACCATGTAGAACAGCTTCGTAGCATGTCCATTGAATTGGTATAATACTGCCGTCGTAAATGAAAACACAGTAACTCCCATTACTGTTTAACTGTAGTTTCATTTACGACGGCAGAATAGAAGACTAACATATTTAATTTAAATTTGTTTTATTTAAATTACGATCATCACAACATAGTCAACTCTGCGAGTGTTGATCTTTAATGAAGGTCTGTATCTTTTGAAGAAGAAGAAGTGGCCTTGAAGCAATCTTCGAAAGCGATAGGGTTTCTTGTAATATTGATAAACAAAAAGTGATGATGGTGTAAATATTAAATGGAAGTAGATAAATAAGTACTCGTAAATCATGATTGATACCTTGTACTAAATCTCTTGCTTCTTGTTACAATCACAGCACGTTTAAGGGAAATATTTGATTCAATATATTTCTTAATACCTGTGTGTTAATACCTAAGGAATGTTCTTTTCCATGTTTTTACTAAGCCAGAAGGATTATTAAAAAAATATTGTACGTTTTAATTAATACTATAGATAGCGATCTTTCTAATTTCGACTATATTTCATTTAAATGTTTCGTTTTATATCGTTGACCGGTATAACTTAAAGCTTTATTGCAAAGACTTTCCATACTGTGGCAGATCAACATACATACTGAACTGGATATAAATTTATAACACATTGATTATAAATTTTAGCTTTCTGCACTTTCTATATACAGGGTGTTACAGAAAGATGTGGTCAAATTTTCAAAGCGTTATGTGTCAAATAGTTCATTTAGCTCGAAAAAAGGCTTTTTGAAAGTTTTGTTTTTCTTTCGAAAATGCTTTGTTTGGTGTACGTGCATATTACCAAACAACATATTATGAATTTTCATGTCAATTGCAATGATTTTGCATTTTTATGCAGACATTTTCAGATAAATCTGGACATTCCATCAACATCTTTGGTATTAAATTCCGTTTTATTCATGTCATCCTGTCACATATGAAATATTAGCTTAATCGGTCAATTTTCAAGTTTAATTTTTCAGTTTAAAAATAAGATTTTTGTAATAAAAATCACGAATTTTCTTAAAATGTTTAGCGCTCTACGTTATTCACGGGGTATACTGTATGACCCAAAATATGACCTTTCCGTAACACCCTATAAAAGCTTCAGTATTCCAAATTTCATTCCTCCGTCCGCCAAGTTAGCTCAAAAAGGGGTACAAAGAATAGTCAAATATATAGAGACTGAATCGGTTAAACAGAACCCAAGCGCAGGACTACGAGCGGCGCGGCGTGCCCGTGGAGAAGCGCGAGTACAACTGGCTGCAGCAGCCGCCGCCGCCCGAGGACTCCGCCGACGTCACCATCGCGCGCCTGCCCTCCGGCGACCGCAGCGACAAGCTCGTGAGTCTCTTCCTTTCATATTGGACCTTCACAATGTACCACATCACATAAAACTAAAAAAACATCATTTATTTTCAAAAAACTAAAGGCTAAATGTAAAATCATTGAACGTATTCACGATCATTGAAAGTGTCACGCATGTTATTGAAGTATATAAGTCCTCTACAGTACTCTCATTACCGAGTATGATCCTATGTGGTACTCGCATTATCGTGTAAGGCCTGTATGGTACTCATGTTACCGATTATGGTCTGTGTGGTACTCACATTACCGAGTATGGTCTTATATGGTACTCACGTTACCGAGTATAGTACTGACATTACCGTGTATTGTACTCACGTTATAGAGTATGGTCTTGTATGGTACTCATACTACCGACTATGATCCTGTATGGTACTTACATTACCGTGTATGGTCTTTATGGTACTCACGATACCAAGTATGGTCTTGTATGGTATTCCCATTACCGAATATGGTCTTGTATGGTACTCACGTTACTGAGTATGATCCTGTATGGTATTCACATTATCGTGTATGTCCTGTATGGTACTCACGTTACCGATTATGATCTTTTTTTGTACTCACGTTACCGAGTATGGTCCAGTATGGTACTCCGTTACCGAGTATGGTCTTGTATGGTACTCACAATACTTAGTATGGTCCTGTAAGATACTCACATTACCGAGTATGATGCTGACATTAACGGGAATGACACTCATAACCGAAAATGGTACTTTATATTAATCATAGTATTAATGACGTCACAGATTTTTTGACTTGAAATATGTAGGTGTTATAAAAATAAAAGTGATCTATTTCGTATGCTGTATGACTCAAAATAAGCTTAAGAGTCGGAAGCACAACCAGTTTATTATAGCAGATGATTGCATTCCAATTTTATATGAAATTTTACATGTAAAATGTACTAGTTATAAGTGAATAGCATAATTTTATTATGTAAGTAACTATTACTTTTTTAGTGCAGTTAACATTTTTTCC
>OY982581.1:16535284-16613284 GCA_963859945.1 Euplagia quadripunctaria
AAATGTGAGGACAATGTAACATATTGTTCTTAAATATGACGGTCGCCAGCCATCGTCTATTTCAAAAATTTACTCACTTAGCCGTGTAATAAATACCTACACTTTTATGTCTTGTGAAAGTAAATCAGTATTCAGGATTCTCAAGTTTAAACCAAAAATTAAAGAAAGCTAAATCTTTTTAATATACAAATTATGCTACTTAAATAAAACAGGTTTACGTTAACACAGTTTTACGTAAATCCTCCTGCCTGTTTCAATTTTGTGGACAAGAAACCTTTAGGTTTGCGTTTTCACGCAGGAAATATAATATAACAATATACTGTGTGAAATGGCTAACCACCTGTGGATGTCTATAAAGTACTTACCCTTCTTACAAACCGACATAGAGTGGGTAGGCACAGCAGACATTCGAGTTTGTGCCTACATCCAGTTAACCTCAAAGAGAATATGAGAACAAATAGTGAACGTTTCAGAATCATTTAGTTATTAAATATTCTGCTGAAAATATCATATCCGTGAATCCTATTGTACAAATGGTAAGAGATTAATACTATGGAAAATGAAAAAAATGTATGACTGTACGTCTTCTAATATTAGTTTAACTTAGAGGGCTCGCACTTCCCGGCAATAGCTAGTTCGAGTGACAGGTATACAACCCTGACCTTATAGATCTATTGCTCACACTCCCCCAAATCCATCTATAAGCAATATATTTTTCCTTCTATTGTTTTCCCTTCTCCACTACCTTTCCCTTTCAAAATATTCTCTATTTTTCCATACTTAATTCCCAAAGTACTAAAGTTTGTGTCACCTATTACGTGAGTGAGGCCAAATTATATATTATAAATAGTATTCTATATGTGTGTATTGCAATTAAAATTATACCTACATTATTAGTAAAATGTAGCCGAATATTTCTTATATACAGTGTCAACGTTCTCTCTCTTTCATCAATTTCCCTGCACCTTAGGCAGAATACTTCATTGAAAAATCGTTATGTCCTATCTGTACACATTCCTACTCTCTCCCCCTTTCGTACCGGTAACAATACACCGTCTTAAGTGCGGAGCGTATCGCTCACACCCCACACCCCTTCGCTGAGCCGTCTTTTGTGTTCGGCTCCAGCCTTAGCGCGCACTTTATTAGCCTTTGTTCACAAAACCGGGAAAATTACTTAATTTTAAATTTTTCGGGTTACGAAAGGGTTTGTGGGTCGTACTGGAATACTTCGGTGAATTATACTCGACTTGATATAACAGTTGCTAGCAGCGGCGTAACTATGCCATCTGAGGCCCGTGGCTCTAAGTCATGGGATGTGTGCGATTCTGACTCGCACTTGGACGTTATTTTCTAACTCGTGTATTTTATTATATTAATTAGATAAGTTGTATTGGTTAAAAACAAAATCAATATTTTTTAATAAATTTTTTTATTAGTGCCTCCTGTGTTCAGGACCTTTGGTGCCCAGGGGCCCCCTCGAGCGGGGGCCCGTGGCATTTAACCCGCTCTGCCACCCGATTGTTACGTCACTGGTTGCTAAGTTTCTCTATTTTAAAACGTGTCAACTAAAATTGATATTTATTTTTCTTGAGTACCTTATGACCACTTCTATTTTTGGACCATAATTCATTAAGTTTTAACATTTTGCATAACTTGAACTGTCATTTTAAAGACTTTCAGTACTATGATAGGTCAACATGTTATATTAGACGCCTGTAGACTTTTCCGTTAGACGTATTTGCATATTTTTTTAACTTATACCATAACATAAACATTTATTCGTGGGAGAGCCGGCAGTGAAGCAATTTGCATTGCTCTTCACCGAGTGAGTGAGGTTACCGAAGGCCATAACCCTTCCCTCCCCCTCATATTCCACCATTCCCTTACACCCACTTTAAAGGCCGGCAACGCACTTGTGACTCTTGAGTTGCAGGTGCTCATGGGCGGCGGTAGTCATTTACCATCAGGTGACAACGTCTACTCGTTTGCCCCCTATAAAAAAATGTTAGCTTTCTGCACTTCTACATACAAACTTTAAGTATTCCTAATTTTACATTCCTCAGTGCGCGAAATTGGCTTAAAATTCGTAAAAAGAAATCTCCTCACGTATTAACATTCTAAATAAGATTTGCTTGTTGTAATGTGAAGACTGGTGTAAACAAATGCAAAGAGCTTACATACGTACATACAAACATACCAATATTAAGTTTATAGTATTCTTTAGTTAGAGCCTGTTAGTCTAGTGGTTTGAGTTCCTGACTGCTGAGCCAGAGGTCGTGGGTTCGAAACCCATTGTGATGAGCAAGATCATTTATTCTGTGTCTGGATGTAAATTATCTGTAATATGTATGTATGTATTATCGTTTATTAAATAAAAGTAAACAATCCTTACATCAATAATAAACGTTAATAAAGCGTATAAGGTAAGTTTTAGTTTGTATCCGTGTGCGTTATAAGCTCTTTCTGATACAATGATCTTTGCATATGTCGAGAGGAAGTCGATACACAATATTGGCAAACAATATATTCTGTATTGCTACAAGTTATAAGCTTGTAGCGTTTTATACAATGTACATACTTTGTCAAGCTATGACAGCGTGCTTCTGACTTCTTTCCGCACTCTGGCACTGTTGTTAAATTGCAAGCTGAACTTGGCACACAAACAGTTTCTTTTGGAAAATGTTATGGCACTACACTTCTTATTGCGATGAAAACGCAATAAGAAGTGTAGTGCAAGTGTAGTAAGATGTACGTGGGAGAGCCATGCTTCGGCACATATGGGCCGGCTCGACTCCGCTCGATACCACGACCTCACAGAAAACCGGCAGTGAAACAATGCTTGCATTGCTTTTCGCCGCGTGAGTGAGGTTACCGGAGGCCCTAACCCTTCCCTCACCCCTATTCCCGTCCTTCCCCACTCCCCCCTCTCATCCCTCTCTCCCGTCTTCCCCCCTCTTCACCTCTTCCCCTTCTCCCACCTTAGAGGGCGGCAACGCACTTGTGACTCTTGAGTTACAGGTGCTCATGGGCGGCGGTGGTCATTTACCACCAGGTGACCCGTCTGCTCGTTTGCCCCCTATACCATAAAAAAAACATCTTATTTCGAAATATTTAGAAGCACATCACAAAGATTGTGCTTTACGTATTTAAGCATAGCTACAAGCAGGTATTTTATGTATTTACTTTTGTAAGTTAATAAAATTACCATTCCTTTAAGAATAGGAAGATCTAAACTCATAAAATTAATGTTCTAGTTGATAATGGTGGCACTAACTTTCCACCAGAAGTTTTAATTCAAAATGCCCTCCACAAATGTTGTCTACTTAACCAAGTACACCGACATTTAAGTACTAAACAGCTTCAGCTTATGAATTGTTCCCCACTCTTCCCACCCCATGACGTCACCTGCCCCAAGCGATTGATCCGCGTCAACGTTATTGAGTGTTCGATATTGAAGCTTTGTGACTATCGCGAGATGCGCTTTATTTTATATAAGTTTATAAGCACTTTTAGAGCTTCTAAGTTAAGTCTAAGAGTCAAAGAACCGTGAGGTTTACACGACTTGTCTTATGAACTATTTAAATATAGATGTTGATTTATAATAGATATTTTTATGTCTAATTTTAGCATCTGTTATATGTAAAAAAAGTATCACCGACTTTAATGCGCCTCAAAGTACTCAAATCGCTTCAAATGTGCCTATAAAATTTGAAGAGTTCCCTCGATTTATCCAGGATCCCATCATGAGATCCTGACCTGATGACCATGGGACCACCTGGGAAGTATACCCTTTCAAACAAAAGAAAAATTTTCCAAATCGGTCCAGGCGTCTTTGAGTAATCGGTGAACATACATAAAAAAAAATACAGTGGAACATAGAACCATTTTTGAAGTCGGTTAAATAGAAAGATATCCTAAAGAAAGTCTTATCTAATGGCTCTAAACGTGGTCACCTGTTTAAGTCGTCATATAACATATTACGAAAGCCAATAAATTTGTTAGCTGCATTAAAAAAAAAAATTATACAAGTAACGCTATTGTGGCAAATAATCATACAAGTCAATATTTAAGTAGAGAAGTTGCGGCGAGGGGAGTCTTCCTTCACCCACCACAGGTAGGGGGTTCAAACAAAAACACTAGTTAACCCGGTTAGCTTCTTTTATTGGATGTAGCCAATCTTCTCGCGACCGCCTCACGTCTCAATACAAATAGGGAACACTGGCCTTAGCTAAAATCTTAGATTATATATAGGTCCAGATGCCTAATCCGTGCCCCAAAACTGAAGCCAAAAAATATAAGCGACTACTACAAATATAAGCGACTCACTCGGCACACGCGAGCGAACGTTCGCCGCTGAAGTACATCTCGAGTCGCTATTTATAATATTCAAAAATGCCGTCTTGCCGTTTAATTTGCCGTCTCGTCCTACAAACCAAGGCGAGACATTTAGGTACTATTTTATGAAAATATATTTTGTTACTCTGCTCCTGTTAATAAAGTTTCATTTCATTTTATTACTAAAATTGTTACATTTACTAGAAAAAAAATTGTGTGTTGGCTCCGACGCATGACTGGAGTTTACAAAAAAGCAAAAAGTTACTGGAGATTCTCTTTCTCTCTCTCTCTCCCTTATTCTATATATATTCATCATTTGTAAACGTTATACAGTATATATTCTATATATATATATAACATAAAGGTATATTAACATATCTAACTACATGCGTCGATTCTTAAGGAGTAAACTAAAAAAAGCACAACAAAGCGTTCAAGCGTTACGCTGTCCTTCGATCACAAAATTTTACTCTTCATGTTTTACATACCAAAATCGATTCTTTGGGAGTAAACTCTAAAAAAAGTCTTGAAAAACAAACCAAAAATATTGTTATAAATAAATAGTTCCTACTAAGTCGCTTCTTCTTTTTCTGGTGCCACAAGCCGCTGAGAAATAATAGAATATCTGTCGTGTCTCATTTATGACAGTGACTGAAATATAACGCATGTTATTTGATCAAATAAGTTGCACCAGGGCGTAGCAAAGTTGGACCCGCGGTTGGTAGAACTGCGGTCCTGGTAGCTGGTAGCAGCTTCGGCTTCTAAACGGTGGTGAGACGCCGGTAGCTCTTCCGTACGCGGAACTTGAGCTTGGTACTGGCTGCTTGCACTTGCTTGCTTCCGCACGAACTGCAGTATAACGCTACAGTACCCCGCCTCGAACGAAAGGATTTTTCGTACTTGATGGAAAATCCGACTATGTCTATTGCCTAATCATGGAACTTGTTACTATTCTTACACATACATTCATACATCACGCATTCTTTAGTACCTTTCAAGCAGTCATCGAGCCGACTGTAGGTGACTCGAGACCCTTACAGAGAGAGTGACAATAGATAGCTACTAATTGTACTCTGATAACAATTTTTTTTGACATCAGACATTTTAGGTGGATTACCATCACGACATCACTACAGTTGTCTACAAAACATTGGTAATAATAAATGGACGCATGAGGGCAGCTCCTCAGTGTCCGGGTAGAAAATTAGTGCAACAGTGATACTTGGGGGTGTAGGGTCCCCAGTTTCCTGCTGTCCGGGTAGAAATTAAGTAGTAATCTGGACAATTGCGGTTAGAGTCCCAGTCCAGTTACTAATTTCTTTTAGAATTTGATTAGGATTAGATTTTTCGAGACAACTGTATTTATACTAGAATTCGGTAGGCAGCAACGTAGTATTTCATTCAAGGGCTTGAAAACGATACCAATTCACATTAAAAGTATCGTTAAGTAACAGTATTTTTTAAAGATACCCGGCATACCGATACGATTTGGTAGCGATACTTAAGTAACATAACGTAATTATAACGTTAAAAGGTAACGATAAAGATTACCTGTTTTTAAAGTTACCTTTTAGGTTACTATATTCAATCGAGCGACGTTGCCTTTCATAAAGCGACGTTGCCGTTCATAAAGCGACGTTGCCGTTCATAAAGCGACGTTGCCGTTCATAAAGCGACGTTGCCGTTCATAAAGCGACGTTGCCATTCATAAAGCGACGTTGCCGTTCACGACGCGAGCGACGGCGACGTGGCGCTACGCTGCCGCCGAGACACAACTCAGAATGCGTCACTCCACGCGATATGAAAAAAATCGATCCAAAATTTTATAATGTTTGTTTTTACCTTGTTGTTGGTAAATCGTAGTAGTACAGAAACCGTGTAGCCGTAGCCATACCCGTACCGTAATTTTTATGTTTACTTATTGTCGCGAAAATAAACCTAGATGGTGGTAAAATAGGCAATCACAGTTTGTGTGGGAGGTCAATCATTTGTCTAGTTTATTAGGATGATTTTGGTATAATATAATTTTGGTATTTACTTGTTGCCGCGGAAATAAATCTTGAAGGTAGCAAAATAGGGAATCAAAGTTTGTATGGAAGACCAATATAATTTGTCAGGTTTATTTGGATAAATGTTAGTAAATTGAATATAATTTTGGTATTAAATTTTGTCGCGAAAATAAACCTTGAAGGTGGAAAAATAGGTAATCAAAGTTTGTATGAAAGACCCTATAATTTGTCAAGTTTATTTGGATGAACATTAGTAAATGTAATATCATTTCGGTTAAATACCAATATTTTTGTAGCGAAAATAAACCTTTAAGGTGGCAAAATAGGGGACCAATGTTTGTATTGAAGACCAACGATTTGTCACGTTTATGGATGTAAAAAAACCTCATATCAGCTTTTTTGTAAGAAATAAATAATGTTTGGTAAATCAATATAGATTTTTTTTCGTAAACGTATTAAGTATCTTTGTATATTAAAAACTATACACATATATGTAAGTATATCTATGTATTATACAGGGTGTATTTGAAAAAGGAACACTTAAGTCACTGAAAGGGTGCAGTTACAATAAGAATTTTTGATAAAAAACTGGCCGTTTACAAGTTATGACCGTTTGAATTTCAAGGTATTTTTGCCTCCGTTGTTCATAAAAGGTAGGATGTGCAAAGTTGAAAATTTTAAATGTAGATACTTTTTATTTTGGAATTTTTCATTCCGTTACTAAGGAAATCCATGAAAACTAATTAGATTTTTTTTAAGTTAGTTTTTATACATTTTTTTAATAACTGAGTAAATAGTTACAAAATAGAAAAATATGTACGACTAGCAATCCGCCCCGGCTTCGCACGGGTGCAAATTATATACCTAAACCTTCCTCAAGAATCACTCTATCTATTAGTGGAAACCGCGTGAAAATCCGTTCAGTAGTTTTTCAGTTTATCGCGAACAGACAGACAGACGCGGCGGGTGACTTTGTTTTATATAGATTATATTAAAGTAAGGATTACTATAGGTATCTCTTACTATTAAAAATGCAATAAAACCTTGTAAACATTATGGTGCAATTAATATTTTGAATTTGAATTTCCCGGAGGCCAGAATCCCCACGTACCCACATTGTGACGCGACGGCCGGACCGAATGACTGTCGCGAGCGTAATTATTTTGTCGTATTGTTGTTTGAATATTTTTTATATTACGATATCTTCTAAGATAATTCGTTTAAACTATATAGAGTTAAGGGAACAAATATTCTATATTAAATTTCCGTTCTAACAAACATATTTATTTAAATATTAATTAATACCTTATGGGTTAAATAAGCTTCGCAAAAAAAACATTATTTTTAATCTAAAATTTTAATAGTAAAAGCAGTTATTATGAGTTATCCGTTGGAGATAGGCATATGCTATCGCGGACTTTTTATAAATATTGATATGTTCTTTAATATTGTAGTACATTGTTTTGTTCTATCATCAATAGTTTTCGCAGCGCATGCGATGAGAGACATTTTACGACAAATAAAATTTATACAATTTGGGTCACATTATTCAAGTTTTAGTAGGGATTCCTAATTATTTCTGTAAATAAATATAGCCTATGTTACTCGGTGACGATGTAGCTTTCTAACGGTGAAAGAATTTTTAAAACCGGTCGAGTAGTTTTTGAGTTAAATCGTAACAAACAAATAAACAAACTAATCTTTACTCTTTATAATATTAGTTTAGATTTAAGATCTTTAACTTTACACGTTCCACCTGCTTTTATGAGAAACGGGGGTAAAAATACCTGAAAATTCTAAAGGTCACAAATTGTAAATGAATAGTTTTTTTCATAGCTAGCTTTTCTACAATCAACTTTTCTCTAGTCATTCATCATCTCATCATCTTTTTACAATCCCTTGAAAATAGTACTTTTTTTAGGATAAAGGTGCCTAATAAATTTTCTGTCCTTACCCTTTTCAATATGTATGCAAAACTTCGCAACGATCGGTTGAGACACAAAGTCACGTTTCCTGTTCACAATTCACTAGTTAAGTTACTAATTAACCCGTTGCGTGTTTCGCGAACATACGTATGTGCATCGATTGCACGTGCACCACGTGTCACGTGTACATAGGGTGTACAAATTAACTTTGTGACGATTTATGAAGGTATTTCTAACTGAAATATTTTTTTTATATAATGGTGGTATACTTGTTTACTCATTTTAACATTTTTTTTGTATGGTACCCTTGAAATAAATATAAAATAAAATGATTGGTTAATTTTTCAACAGTCCGCCATTTTTGCGTCGTCAGTTAAAATTTTGTGTAGTTTGAAAAGTATTTTAAAGCAGGAAACGGTTAGTGTTTTTACTTTATTCTTAAATATAATTACTGATAAATATATGAAGAATAATTGTAAAACTACATAATTATGTATAATTACAAATAACAAGCAAAAAAAAGTGATATACTTTTGAAAACAAAAAAAAAACTTCTTCAAGCGCGAATATTTTTACTGTTTTATATTGGAAAATAAAATCTAAAGTATCTAAAATATATAAAAGTTTTGTGATAATGTATGTACAAATATTTTTTCATAAGCAGTTAAATGTGTGTACGCTTATACAAATCGTAATTTTGTTTCCAATATCATGTTCTTCAAATTTCGGCGGTCGAGGTGCCGGCGGCGGGACGCCATTATGTGACGTCACATAAGTACAGTCATTTACAGTTTACTTTTCAAATTACTATGCAATATTGCACGCAATAATTAGTAGCGTCTTATTATATTTGTTAATTTATATGACTATTAGTATAATACTAATAATTATGTCAAATAATACATTAAACATGTCATGGTTTAATGTTTGGATATATCTATACTAATATTATAAAGCTGAAGAGTTTGTTTGTTTGGTTGAACGCGCTAATCTCAGGAATTACTGGTTCTAATTGAAAAATAATTTTATCATATCATCACGCTACGACCAATAAGAGCGGAGCATCAATGAAAAATATTGCAAAAACGGGGAAAATTTACAATCGCAGAAGAAGTTGCGCGGGACAGGTAGTATAATATATAGATTTTACTACACTAAACTTTGGGGCTAGTTTAATGCAATGGCGAGCTTTATATTTAAAATCTCAACATAGGTGCTACTTGCAAGACGTTAAGTGCCACTTGCAGTGCCACTACACAAGGATCATTAAAATGAAATAAAAATGCCTTATTTTTTTATACCGCGTCGGTGGCAAACAAGCATACGGCCCGCCTGATGGTAAGCAGTTATCATAATCAATGTATTTGTTTATGAAAATTATACATATCATATATCATTTAGATAATATGATAAAAACAATTTTTAACAATATTTATAGTAATTTATCATCAATACATATGACTATCCTGATTGACTGATTAATTAATTCAGAGTCTAAAACGTTACAAGTTACAAACTTTGAAATTTTGGCCCTTGATGTTTTATTTATTAGTTTGGTTTTTATAAGTGAAAATATTAGTGGTGTTAGCTGAAAAAAAGTTAATAATAAAATATATTGGATTGCCAACTGGTATGTAATTATAATTGTTATAGATATATTATTCTAATAGCCCATGTAACTGAGATTAAAATGAGATAATATGGTGTATTTCGCTAACATAATGCAATATTACGTAATCATTGTTTTTTTTAAGTGTTATGCCGTTAAAAGTCGTTAGCGCGAATTTCAAATCATTTTACGTATTTTGAATAACAATCACGCGATCGCGTAAAAGGTTAAGGGGATTACCTCGCTCAAATCCTAAAAACACCAAATGTTTAAAAAAGATTGTAGATGAATCCCTTTGTGCGTTTTCCATATAAAAAATATATAGTGTACTTAAGGTCATCAAAAATATATTGTATTGTTTAAATTTTAATAATCTTTCCCAAATTTTGTTAAAAAATATCAGTAAACAGATTTTTCAACCTAAACTGTAATTTTTCTCAGCAATGGCTAAATAGTTCTACATGAATTTTGTACCAAAGAATATGTAATGACGTAATTCACAATTTGTATTGTTTTTTTATTCCAATATCTTTTAATATTTTAAATAATAACTAAAAACCCGAAACTTCACCAGTACCCCGCTGGAGCACCCCCGCATCAGTGTCTCAATGACTCTTGTGACGGGTCGGATTTTTTCCAAATTTAATCTAAAAGTTCTCGTGTTGCATGATTTTTGAATGAAATCATATTGCAAATAGTACAAATATAAATATAGCGCAAAATAAAAATAGATATTAAGATTGTAAATATATGGAAAGTAGTTTCTAATTTCGTTTTGTTTTAAGAACCTGTCATAGAATAAGCTTGATTATGCCTAAATATAAGAATAAATGTAGGGTGAAGCGAGGCCGGGACAATCTGTTTAACTAAACTAGGTACTCACATTTTATTCAATGATATTCATTGAGCAAAATGTGAAAACGCAGTTTAGTTCAACTTGATCTCGGTTCCTAGCATTGGTCAAATCCAGCCTTAGCTATCTTAAGAATTCTGTTTGAGGGAGTATTGAGACCTAAATGACTGATGATGTCACCTACCTGATGGTAGACTCCGAAGGTGGGTAAAGGATCTCAGTGATAGTACTACGTAGAACCATCGTGTTTGGACTCATTTGAAAAGTCTCGTGGAGATCTTGGTGACGGATGATGTCACCTACCTGATGGTTGACTCTGAAGGTGGGTAAAGGATCTCAGTGCTGGTACTACGTAGAACCATCATGTTTGGACTCATTTGAAAAGGCTCATGGAGACTTTGGTGCCTCTTGATGTCAACTACCTGATGGTGGACTCCGAAGGTGGGTATATTATCTCAGGGTCAATACTACGTAGAACCATCGTGTTTGGACTCATTTGAAAAGTCTCGTGGAGATCTTGGTGACGGATGATGTCACCTACCTGATGGTTGACTCTGAAGGTGGGTAAAGGATCTCAGTGCTGGTACTACGTAGAACCATCGTGTTTGGACTCATTTGAAAAGGCTCATGGAGACTTTGGTGCCTCTTGATGTCAGCTACCTGATGGTGGACTCCGAAAGTGGGTATATTATCTCAGTGTCAACACTACGTAGAACCATCGTGTTTGGACTCATTTCAAAAGTCTCATGGAGCCCTTGGTGACTGATGATGTCACCTACCTGATGGTTGACTCCGAAGGTGGGTATAGTATCTCATTGACGGCACTACGTAGAACCTTCGTGTTTGGACTCATTTGAAAGGGCTCATGGAGATTAAGTTGACTGTGAAAATGACGTCTTTATTTTGAGAAAAAATACCTAGTTACAGAAAAACTAAACTATCTCACTTTGTTTTTCTGTGGTGTGTTGCTTATTAACATGTAATAGTAAAAATAGTATATTGAATGGCATATTGAAGTTAGTATTTTAAGGTAATTAAGAAACCCGAATTACGGAATCAGGAACTTCAGGCGTCAACAGCAACATATGATCTGTCTAGTATGATAGTTGATGAGGGGGCAGAGCAAATTATGCCAGTAATTTATTCTGTTTGCTTCCACTGCGGTATTTTTTAGATATATTATTTTTCAGAAATCCCATAAATTATTACGATTTTTTATCTATACACGATAAAACAAAAAAATATTAAATATTGTTTTTTGGTTGGTACTCCAATCAAAAAATAATGTTTAAAAAATTAAAAAATAATCATTATTGAATTTTTTTAAAGCAATTACTACGATAACTTTTTCTTATAAATTTAAATCGGAAAAGTTAACAACCAGGACGGGACTTGAAACCGCGACAGTCTAGGTAGCTCAGTTGGCAGAGTATTCCCCTTTAGATTTTAGCACTCAGAAACTTTTTGAGGACATCAAGCTGTACACTTACATGTCATTGGTAACCATACAGAATGTCAAAGCCATTTCTGTAATAGTCTACAAAATGTTGAGATTTTACCGCAAGCATTTTTTACAAGTTCCTTATGGCAGAAAATATGTTGTTTTGATAAGCACTTACCTCGTTATCATCAGACCTTCAGAATGTGTTATGTAGTAGCACCCGTGCACAATTAAGTAAATGTTGAAAGCTAGGTTATCCTAACAATTTCCGTTACTGAGAACCGATAAGCACTTACCTGGTCATCATAAGACTTTCAGAATGTATCATGTAGTAGGACCCGTGCTCAATTAGATATATTTTAAAAGCTAGGTCATCCTAACTATTTCCGTTACTGCGAACCGATAAGCACTTACCTGGTAATCATCAGACCTTCAGAAGGTGTCATGTAGTAGCACCCGTGCTTAATTAGAGAGAGTACAAGACTACAAAAACTAGAGGAACAAAATGTTAATTAATTCTCTCAGAGAGCGAATGAAATAGGCAAAAACGATAACAACTCTGCGACACATCTGTGTTCTTGCTTAATCTGCAGTTCTTATTTTTATAGTATAATCGTTTGTCGGTAGGCGGCGCCAAAGTAACAAATACTATTACAGAAATCAAATCTTCAAGGTCATTGAGCAAGGTAATATCCTTAAGTTGTTTTCCCACGGCTTCACTCACGTTGTCACGTTTGTTGGCCAATAGTTATATTTCAAACCCTCAGGCACAATAATTTTGTTCTGCATGAGAGGTACCCTATTTCCTTTTCTGTATCCCTGACAACGTGTACGGGTACAAAATTTAATGATGGTCGATTGAGAAGTAACTATTTCAAAACTCTTTCGGAATTACAACAATCAGGCAAAGAAATATCGCGTACATTTGATATTGCCTGGCATTATACATTTATGATTAAAATATCAGTTTTGAATTTAAAGAAAGGTGAAGAACCCCTGAAAGAAACATAATAAATTACACCGGCACACAAGAAAAAAAAAGTGACCAGACCCGTCTATGTATTTCGATGCGCTGAATCCGAATTTGAGGTCGTTTTAATCCGTACATCCTGAAAATTTTGAGCACATTGCAAAAAACCGCTAAAAATCACCAAAAAATACCAAACAAAATGCAGTTATGCAAGCGAGAATTATTTTTACGGACTAGATCAAGTAAGTTTATCATGTATATCGATGCGCTGCATCCGAATCTGAAGTTGATTCAGCTCGTCAACCCTCCAAATTGAAAGTATTTTTTTTCCTTTTTTAGCGTTTTTTCGCCATTTATTTAAAATTGGAGAGTGTACAAGCCAAACCGACTTCGGGTTTGAATTTAACGCATCAAAAAATAAAAAAATGATTGAGTTTAACAACTTCTTTTTCGTTTGCATAACTTCAATTTTTACGATTTTCAGCGTTTTTTTGCAATTTACTCTCATTTTGAAGGGTTGAGGAGCTAAATCAACTTAAGATTCGGATTCAGCTAGTAGTAGTAAAACTCGCATTTGTTTGCTATTTTTAGCGGTTTTTTGCAATTTACTCAAAATTTAGAGGGTGTATGGATTCAACCGACCTCAAATTCGGATTCAGCGCATTAAAATACGTAACCCTAGATGGGTCTGGTCAAAAGTACTGGTCAGTACTTTTGACCAGACCCATCTAGGGTTTCTTCTTTTTTTTTGTGTGCCGGTGTTATTATATCTTTTAACCACCGCTGCACCGTAAGTCGTCCCTGTGAAGAGAAGTCTACTACTACCGTATTTGTTTTACATTATAAACCAGAATAGCTGTACCTTGTATCTAGTAGCAAAAACCGAGAATTTCTTATAAAATTACGAAAGCTCTAAGACTCCCTTAATCCGGCCCTGTCATACATCCGTTTTAACTACCTCACTGCCAAATTTCAGATCTAGTCCAAAAAACCATGGATTTCATTTAAAATTGCGAGCCTTTAGGCCTCTTTAATACGACTCCGTAGCTGACGTGTCAAACCTATAAGCTTAGCTTACTAAGTAGCTTCCGAGCGTAGCTGACGTGTCAAACCTATAGGCTTAGCTTACTAAGTAGCGTTTGTTAATCGTTATTTTAATGTGTAATCTGAATGTCAGTGTGTTTTCATGTATACAGTTCAGTCTCATAATATTTATTTGATAGCATGATGTCCGTACCTACATCACTTGGCCTTGGCAGAATACCAGCGCCTCTTCGCTAATTAATCGTGCGAAGTAGCATATTGCTGAGCTAAGGACCATTTTTGTCTCATGCAGGGGTATTTATTTAGATATTTATTTTTACTTTTTATTTTTTCCTGTGATGATCTCCTGTGTGAGTCAGAATAAAAATTATTTCTTTCTTTCTTTCTTTCTTCCGAGATTTTGTGATTATTCCATGAGTATATTTTCTTGATTGGTCAAAATACAAACATTATTTATTTCTTACAAAAAAAACATCTTTTTTACATCACTAATACAAATACAAACTCACTTTACTTACAAACCATACAAACTTCGATCCCCTATTTTGCCATCTTCAAGGTTTATGTTCACGACAAAAAGTAGCTTATGTCCTTCTTAAAGGTCTTGTCTATACTCAAAGTCATGAAAATTGGTGTCAAGTCAGACAGACAGAGTTACTTTCGCATTTATAATATTAATTATTAAAATTAGTATGGATATGGTATTAGTTAGGATAACAATCATGCGCAAAGATAACCACATACGCGCGTTCTTATATTAATAGTAACAAAACCCACTCATAACGATAAAATTACTGGCAAACTACTTTACCTGGGGCGGTAACGGATAACAATCATGCGCAAAGATAACCACATACGTGCGTTCTTATATTAATATGTAGTAACAAAACCCACTCATAACGATAAAATTACTGGCAAACTACGTTACCTGGGGCGGTAACGATACCATGTTTTTAGCGGTATTTCAAGCCCTGGTAACATAACCTACTCATAACGATATAATTACCGGTAACTACCTGTGTTACCGTTATAGGTAAGATTCGACGTATTTATTTTTTAAGTAGATATCAACGTATTTATTTTATTAGGTAGATATTATGACTAAGTTTACTATAAAGTTCTATGTTGAATATTAAGTTTTATAATTAATTAGTTTTATGTCCTTTATATGCCAGACTCCTAGTGGTTTCCCTGACATATCGACGAGATTATATACAAGAGGCGATATTTTACCAACAACTTTACATTTAATAAACTTAAGAGCTAGCTTCTTAGTACTTGTCCTTATCACTTTGGTAAAAGGTCCTCTTCCATACAACATCACCAACATTAAACTCGACAGGTGTTTTGCGTACGTTTTTACAATACCTGCTGTGAGCTTGTAAGAGTAAGGATTGTACCTTATCGAAAATATTACTTAGTACACCTATATTGTCCGCATAAGAATCCCGAGGTTGGAAAATAACACCGTCGTCCTTGTCGGTATCGACGTAGTGCGAACCACAAGTTACTAACTAGTTCCTGGTATACGGGCGCTGTATACTAGGAACGATGGATTAAAGCCCGAGATTTTAACTCTTGAAAATAATTATTTACACCTAAAATATCGACTTCAGGTTCGATTCCCGATTCACAAATATCGGATGTAGGTATCAACGGAGTTAATTTGTTGATTTGTTTACGGAGTTCTAACACGGTTGCTGCAGGTTCTTCGCCTCTAATCAGCACTTCATTAGTCAGTTCATTTTTGTTGAGCAAAAAGAATCTGATAGGATGAGTTCCCATATTTATAATAAACAGCGATCAATTAAAATAAAACTATGGTGTTCTTTACAATTGGAATGTACTGAATTATTACCTTTATCTAGTCTGGTACGATTAGGTGGTTAGGAAAAAGTTTGCAAAAACAAATAATTACTGAGGGTATGTTTGAAAAAAATGTTAGGTACAAGTTAAATTATAAAATTCTCGAGCGAACTGTTTCGTTTACAAAATTTTAAATTACAAAAACGTTAAATATTACTAATGCAACCAAAAAAAATTAGAAGATGGTTTAGTAGGTAAGGTCACAACCGAATAGACAAAAATTCTTTCGTTTTTAGGACTGTATAGCAAATGTATAAGATTGTAAACAAGGTAGTTAAAGTTAAAAATTATTAGGACTGTATTACAAATAATAGAAAAGTTTTAGTAGTTAGGGTGTACAGCCAAACAGACAAAAAGAAAAAAAAAATACTTAGGACTGTAGATGTTTTAAAAATAAATTACAGTCTTTATTTATCCCTTAGTCACCTCTTACGACACCCACGGGCAGACCTGGGGTGGCTCTCAATATTTTAATCGCCGGGAGCCACACGGTAATTGGCGACAATTAGGAAGAAAGCGAAAGTAAAAATACACACACAAGTTTAGACGAAATAAAATAAAATACGTACCAGTTCGCTGATCTTTTTACCGTCACCTTCACGCTCACAATCGGAACAACTGTAGGTAGGGTACAATTTATGCTGCCAAAAAAGTAATTAAGACGTGATTAGGCCACGACAGGGAAGTCCTCCTTCACCCACCACAGGTAGGGGTTCAAACAAAAACACTAGTTAACCCAGTTAGCTTCTTTTATTCGATGTAGCCAATCTTCTCGCGACCGCCTCACGTCTCAATACAAATAAGGAACACTTTCCTTAGCTAAAATAGTGTCCGCAGTAGGCAGTCCTCTTGCACCAGGGCGTAGCAAAGTTGGACCCGCGGTTGGTAGAACCGCGGTCCTGGTAGCTGGTAGCAGCTTCGACTTCTAAACGGTGGTGAGACGCTGGTAGCTCCGGAACTTGAGCTTGGTACTGGCTGCTTGCAGTTGTAACTTGAACACTGGTTTTGCAATTGGAAGTATTGGATGGAACCTGGAACCCCCAGAAAGGGAGGCATGAGAGAACTGCTTTAGACGGCACAGAGGTTACACAAAGGTCAGTGTCCCAATGGAAGGAATTAGGACAGCATAAAATTAAGTGGGTAAGAACACCTTACAATAAAAAATAGTGGCTATAAAATAACAGTTTAGTATTTTAATAGTTTAGGAATTTAATACCTTGAGGAATTTAACAGTTTAAGAGTTTAGGAGATGAGAACTTACCCCAGCGGGTTCCAAATGTTATGAATTGTAGACTGTGGCGTTCGTAGAATAGATAAATACTATAACAGCGTGCTGTTAGACAACCACTCGTCACGAATAATCAGGTGAGAAAGAGAGCTACTCGCAGCACGCGGCGCGTATAGAATGCGCGAGCGACAAACTTCTAACACATCGCCCCAAACAGAGGTAGACTGAAATTTCTGATCAAATTATTATTATGAGACTTAAGGTATATCAATATTTTTTGCGAACGAACTGCAATACAACGCTACAAAGTGATATTCGTGTTTACCAGAGGTTTCACTTCTCTGCTCTGAATTTTATTTTGATGTTTAATACCTATATATCTAACTCTTAAGCTTTCTAATACTGACAAACTATCTACCGGTAAGGCAATACAATATCTTCGATTGGCATCGATCCAACTAGAATATCAATTTTCACTTCAGTTTTTTTTTAACATCACTATAAGCCTAAAAGAACAAAGAAACTCAGAAACGTGATTACGTAAAAGCGAAAGAAAAATTAACATTGTCTCTTCGGCTATATTGAACTATTGGCCAGAGTACTAATTTGAGCCCGACAGCCGCGTCAAAGCCTGGGTTATTGGAAACCCATTTGTGGAGAGAGGGGGATAGGGTGTGGCTAGAGTGATAGCGGATGAATGGAGCGAGATGAATACAGAGGACGGGATGAATAAAGTTTGGTGAGAATGTTGTCACAGTTACAGTGGTTGATTTGTTTTTGATGTAATCAAGACACGGGTACTGAAACGGTTTTTTAGTCTAGTCTTACTTCTTTAGTAAAGGACGTTTCTTGACTCTTTAAAATTGTTATAATTTTGCGTATATATTTTGGCACACAATCACACACGTAAGTAATTGTGAGTTGCCGATCAGAAGTGTTCTTTTTTGAAGAAAGTGATGCCATCTGCAAGTGACATCCATCAAACTGACGTACGTTTGGACGAAATTATTAAAATTATAAAATGAAATGAAATTATAAAAATTAAAATTCGATCGACCGTTCTACTGTTCTCTTTAGCAATGCCCTTTTGGGCGCGGCCCGCCAACCGAACTTCCTTCAACTGTCATCGCAAGGCAACCCCACACACTCAAGTGACAATTAAAGTTGCCACATACAAAAATGAACTAGAATTGAAATAATTGTCACTTTGCATTCATTTGGCTTTCTGACATGCACATTAATAGTATTCTTGCGAATCTCTAAAACTAAGTTTAATACTTGTATAGGAAGTAGATAAGCATCGGGAATGTATGTCGGATTCGAATTGACAATCACAGGGGATAATTCCGATAATTTTGTTCTCTACTACTATATCACTCAAAGATGTATGTATACATTCATGACTCACTACAATAGTGTATGGAATACCTAGCAAAAAAAAAAATTATTTTGAAACTTGGTCGCTTACAGTGGCGCCACACGTCGCTTGAGTGTTAGACAATAGACCGGTCAATTGGAAGTAAACGTATTTTCTTTGTGCCGTCACCGAACCAGCTGTGACTGTTTTCTGATTTGTCTGAGACGGGATTCTACGCTACGTATATATACGGTGTTTTGTTAATTGGGACGTTTCACGTCTCTTAATTAATTGGACTATTTTCGTAATAGAAAAATTACAGTAAATACTATTTTTGGCTGTCTATTTATGCCACACACGACGGTCTGATCCCAAACTAGGCAGAGCATGTACTATGGTAACCCGACTGCTGATAAACATACTTATATATACATCTATACTCTATACAAATAAATTATATTGGAGTGTCTGTTTGTAATATTAAAATAACCGCTTTTTACTAAGTGCATTTGGACGTATACACGGTACATATACCAATACAACACTTTTTACAATTTTTGTCTGTCTGTCTGTTTGTTTCGGCTAATCTCCGGAACGAGTGGACTGATTACCAAGGGACTTTCACTGGCAGATAGCGGGTGTTATAAGGAGTAACTTAGGCTACTTTTATTTCGAAAAAGAATTAGGGTCCCGCGCAATATATAAAAATATGTACACGCGAGCGAAGCCGCGCGGGAACTGCTAGTATATTACTAAATACATACATATTATCGAAAAATTACACAAAACAAATTACAGTGCTCATCACACAATCATTTGGGTGGGTATCGAACCCACGACCTCTGGCTCAGCAGTCAGGATCACTAACCATGGACAAAGAATAGATGCAACAACACACCACAAATGCAATGTGACACACAACTTAGAATTAGGGTATAGCCCCGTCTTCTAAAAGATGGACGTTCTTCCCTAATCAGGCAACTGTGATTGAATCGGTAATTTGATGTGTACAACATTTTTATTATGTTCATTTGATTACTATGAAGTTATTTCTTGAAGTCTTTCAATTAAAAGTTTAAAAGTTTTAATTATGTACTCATACGGGAATTAACGCGATCACGAAAAGGTATTACATACCTCTGAATTGCCTGACGTTTCGACCAGGTTGCACTGGCCGTGGTCACAGGCTGACTGGCTCAGCGGTGCACGCCCTCCGTCGTCGAGATCGTGAGGTAGAAGGTTCTTCATCCACCCGCACATTTTCGAAATTTTTAATATTTTCATTTCGCCATGTACCGTCACATACTATACTAACAGTTTTAAAAGTTTTAACAATGGATGAGCAATTCCTATCTATTTTTGAGAAAATATTTCTCTACAAAATCATTCATGTGTAGTTGTGCAATGTATATCCGTATCTGGCCATATATCGATTTCTGAGTTACCGATATATAATTCACAACACTTGGCCGCTTCTCACTTGTTAAACTTATTGATTTAGTACCGCAACAAAGCAGGTCGCAACCTCGACATGTCGATAGTGTGTGCACTGCATCAAATGTTGCTAGCTGTTGCTCGAGGTTTCGCTCGAATTAATTTCTCTTTCTTTTCTCTTTAGAAAAAGACAACTCCCGCATTAGGAATTACTCCTGTGTCGCGGGGGACACCCAGACTCGGGTGGGAATCGAACCCACGACCTATGGCATAACAGTCAGGGTCACTAACCACTAGGCCAACAGGCCAGTCACTGTTAAAGTTACACAGTTAATGGAGATTTTGTCTATCAATCTAACCTCGGAAACAGTACCTACTTTTTTCTGGATGAAAGGTACCATAATGTTCTTTTTAGGTTTCCCGTACACAAAGGGTAAATACGGGACCCTATTACTAAGACTCTACTGTCTTTTTAAACATCCGTCCGCAATTAAACAGCTTTATCTCATGCACCGTGATAGCTAGACAGTTGAAATTTTAACAGATGATGTATTTCTGTGGCCGCTATAACAACAATACTAAAAAGAGAATAAAATAAATATAATATAATATATATTCAGAATAAAATAAAGATAATGGTACGGAACCCTTCGTGCGCGAGTCCGACTCGTACTTGGCCGGTTTTTTTGTATCCATGAAAACGTGTAGACAAAATTTCACGATGTGATCAGTTGAGTAATTAAGGCGTGAAAGCGTAAAAAACAAACTAGTATTAGTTAGAATGTTGTTATTATATGGGTATTATTTCATCCGCATTGTTGTCCTTACCACAATTTCAGACATAGGACGTCCTATGGCTGAAATTGTGGTAAAACTTACTTCTGAACAAAGACCTTTTCTAAAGAGTATCACAAAGAGCATTTATGTACCAAAAAGATCCCTGCCACCTTGACTAGGACATCTTTCAATTATCCCTACAAGTTGAATTATATTTTAGTGTTGAAGTTCATTAACAAAATTACTCAAATCTATTACGAGCTTTACAGAATGTACACAGTATTAAACAACAAGTATTCATGTCTGCTAATTTAAAATTAACTCACGAATGAACTTTTCTAGCATAATTTATAACTACGCTTAAAGTTTTACGTACCGGACCCACAAACATCCGCTAGCATTAAATACAAAATCGTAAACAAGAGCGAAATAGCAAATATGACGGCCCCACGTTTGGGCGCCACTACCTCGACGTAAGAACGGAGCGCAATGGACGCTTGTCAGAAACATACTCCAGTCAGAAGTTAACTAACATGTCTCACTTTGTTTTGTTATTTGTTTCTATTCTCTAACTTTATTTTGGTATCGAATTATACAATATTTTGTATACATTTAAACTTCAATACTTATTTTGCAAGTTAATTGAAATAGTAGGAATACCCGTCACTAGAATAAAACTTAAGAGAGATAACATGTGGAAATACTAGATTTGCATATTTGTATTCGGTACAGTGCCAAGCGAAGTTAGCCGCGTCTGCCAATAACTATTTTATGATGATCTTGCAATCAGATTAATTCGGCTGCCACAACCAACAGCTCTATTTTGTTTTCTTCTAAACATATTTTGGGTCTTATACCAGTAGACAATAAAAAACTTGAACTTGAATTAACATAAAGTTGCAAAATCTTACGCCTGTATCCCCAAAGGGGTAGACAGAAGCGTATTAAACCCCCACATTTTGCCTACTATAATTAAGCCCAACTTACGTAATAAGCCAAGCAAATTAACGTCAACCCGGCACTTCGGGAATTAAATTGGAAGTAGGTATATTGAAGTGAAGGTAGATAAGAAGAGAAATGAAGGCAAAAGGGATATGGCTTATAAGGATGGATTGCTGAGTATAAACAATATCCCGAGCAGGTCAGTCTCAGACGTGTAACTCGAACTGGCTGTTGCCGGAAACTCCGAGCCCTCTAAGAATCAAAATGGTACTTTAATAAAATACAGGGTGTAAGCAACACCGTGCCGAATCCTAAAATAGTGTATTCAGACCATCATTTTGAGTCGAAAATCATTGGAACTTTCTGCCGGAAAATTCATCAATTTTTGTTTTACATTTTTTTGGTTAAAAATGATATCACAATGAGTAAACAGAACATTTTACCGAAAAAACTGTAATAAATACTGTTGAAGGTCTCGGTGTTGGTAGACAAATAAAAAGCGGACTGTATTTTACGCTGGTTTGTTTAGACGAGTGTCCTGCGTAATCGCGATGATAGTGGAAGCCGTTCCGCCCGCCGCTCGCGCCTCTCCTTGCCTGCGCCGGTTGAAAGCTCCGGCTTACCGCGATATCGAAGATCGAGGTTTGATTCTCGACAATACCGCGTACGGCCAAAAACTGCAATGTAATCAATCAAACAACATTTAAACATTTTACGCAATCAGCTGATCCAGCTGATCTTGAGGCGCCGAACGTTTAAGGTCATTCACCGTACCGTACAAAAAGAATAGCTACGTTTGTAAGATGGTAGCGTAGCGCCAAATGAAACTAATGACTATAAATTCTTAATCTTGTGTATTGTGATAAGTATAAACAGAAAGAGGTTTTTGTAAGATTTTCGCGTAGCTCAAACTTACACACTATGTATTTATACCGTCGTCTCCTTGGCACAACCCTACTTCCGTGCGGGTACACCACTCAAGGCAACGAAAATGTAGCTGTAAAGCTAAAAGTCGCGTTGTGTACGGCCACTCGAGTGTAGTGTGCCTTTGTTCGAGAGCGATGTTTATTGTAGCGACGCTTTATCACTGTGGCGTAGATGCGACAGAAATCACTGACATACACGGCCCAACTGAAATATTATCTGAAAATAGTATTAAAATAATTTATTTTGCAGGACATAGAGGATTTTAAATAATACAAGGGATGGCCGGGAAACGTTAAGTTTTATTTTGGAAAAAACCAATGTCAAAAGGTAGATTGCTTTTGACATTGGCTTTGTAAACATGAATACATATTTTAATGTATTTGTAACTTACACTTAGAAGTTTTAGTTTGTGCACTACTTCTAAATATAAAATTTTACTATGCCAGATCTCACACATCTTCATGTGCGCAATATGCTTAAAAAGAGGGATAAAGTTTTTCACTTATTAATGTACTAGCAGCGCCCCGCGGTTTCACCCGCGTAAGTCCCGATCCCGTGGGAATATCGTGATAGCCTATATGTTAATCCAGGTCTCCAGCTATCTACATACCAAGTTTAATCGCAATCGGTTCAGTGGTTTTGGCACGAAAGAGTAACAAACATCCATAAATTCTCACAAACTTTCACGTTTATAATATTAGTAGGATGAAGTCATTTTTTTTTTTAAATAAGTATTTGATTCCTTTTACTCCAAAAACATTACAAAATTAATATAGATCCACTCACATGTACACTGTTATCCAAACGTCCCACGCTATGCAATTAGTGACGAAGTATTCCAGTTACAAAAATACATATGCAATTCAATTTTTATGCTATTTTCAAACCTGTCCTTTTGAACGCTACACACGATGAAATTATATTTGACTGCAAACAGTAAAGCCAAGTAAAAATTATAATTAACAGAGTTATGATTTTAGTCTGCAGTATCAGACCATACATACTTTATAGTCATACTTTTATCTATATATGGAACATCTTCGGATGTTAATACGGATGCTTAGATGTCTGTAGATTAATACGGATGCTTAGAGCGCCCTCTACATAAAATTCACCGGAAAAGAACACAAGCGCCATCTATCGATGTTACGCAGAGTCTAAGCGGAGGGTGTTGGCGTGCGGACAGACGAGTTCACTTTACGTTTGGTCACCGCCGAGTCAACACGAACCTAGGAACTGTACAGTGTTTTGTTTTGCGTGTTTATACCACATCAGTGTTTAAATATGAAAAGGGAGGTTTTTCATCGCCCGTACCCACTTCGTGCCCACATTATGCCTAATCCACTGCCTGAGGATTGGGCATACATATTAAATACGTGACGGTACGCCTTTATAAGAAAATGTCGCAAACGAACGAACGTGAAATTTTGGGGTACTTACAGAATTGCAGGGAGCTAAAAATTTTAAACAATGTGTTACAAAAGTAAAAATTTCTTGAAAACGGCTACTTCAAGCTACACGTGTCCAGTATATACAATATGTATATGTTGACCTGTCATGGATTCATGGTAAGTCAATGAATGACAGTTCAACTTATATTGGCCAATAAAATAAACCAAAGATATTAAAACGATAAATTCGACCAGCGAACATCGAAAGTCGACCAGGTGAACTCTAGTTTCTATAAAAATATAATGTGACTATTTTGGGGGTTCTAGCCTATTCTTCCAAGAAATGGCTTTGGTTTAGAAAATATAGTGTAAAGAAGGATAGAAAGTTCAAATAAAAAACTTTCAGTCCAACAAAAAGAAATGCAGAATTCCGATGGGCCTTTACCATCTATGTGTCCCAAGTCTCAGTACATCGCAGAGCGCATGCCCGGCTCGCGTCTGAGGGTTATTTGTCGTAACAGTGCCGACTTGTTTATTTTTACGGCCGCATCCCCCGCCCCTCTCCCAGCACTCCCCTCCTGCGCCCGCTTCGCTAGGCACCGCTCGTTTGTCATGCAGACTCGATGTAATTGTTTTGATTCGCATCAAATTGGCCTTTTGTTTAATGATCCTATGCAAAATCACGTTAGAACATGCAAACACTTAAAATAATACAGAGGCTATAATTCATTACCCTTTTTTACTCTCAATGAATAATTGAGGTCGATATTATTTTATAATGCAAACCTAAATCTCTTTGTCAGTAGATTTTCTTACAGGCGAAATACTGTTTCATACGTACTGTAAAATTGTCAATTTCAAGTGTAGTAGAATATACAAATAAAAAAAGAGATCTCTGGCAGCACTTAGCCACTCCGGCCGCTAGTATTGTCGTACATCACAACGGCCATTAGAGGCGTTGTTACGACGAGCGTTAACCGCGAGCTCGCATTAGTACTAAACACGCTCACACTCGTGATACGAGATGTGTGACATGTTCTAGATTGTACTATGTAGCTGTTCTGTAAAAGTCAACGTAGTAAGTGAATTAGCAACCCGCCCCGATTTCGCACGGGTAGCAAAGCATATACTGATTTTTCCGACATCTTCAACAATCATCGTCATATTTTAGCCATTTTACACAAAAGCTTAATTAATTATACACCCTAACCTTCCTCATGAATCACTGTCTATTGTTGAAAACCTTACGAAAATCCGTTGGATAATTATTGAGTATATCGCGAACAGACAGATAGACAGATGCGGCGGGGGACTCTCTTGGTTGTTGTTTACTTCACTTTTCTAGATTTCTTTGTATTTAGAAATTATCAAGAATAAAATTGTCTTAAGATTTTATGTGCCATTATGTCTAAACATTGATTCACCAAAGTTTTATCAATATTTATATCTCAACAAGTTTAAAAATAGTGGCGCCCACCAAGGGGCATAGTGCTTTATATATGCATGTTGTTTTCGAACTGATGTATCGATCGACTGTCCAACTACCCACACAGATGCGAACTTAAACCACGGCTCATCTCTCGACATTTAATATTTTGATATGTTGACTTTGTTAATTGGGGTGCTGCACTATTTATGGTCTATATGGGATATAGTGATATTTGGTTGGGTTGTTAAGTTTTAGGTCCTGGCAGGAACATTTAGTTAATACGGCCCCTGACACAATATTCTGCTGGGTATAACCCTTCTAATGGAGGGACCAGGGTTTGGTAACGCACAAGTTGTGTCATATCAGTAGCCGTGTTACGAGTATTTGTAAAAAATCTAAATGTAGTATAGGATATATCTCATTGAGCTTCCAAGTAGGTACCTATAATCTAACTGAGTAGTAAACGATTTGTATTAAGAAGGATTATTGCAAGGTCTCATAGTCACGACCACCCTAAAACAAAAGAAGACGGTGATTGAGGACGAATTCCTCTTTACTTAGCAGCTACAGCCCTAAAAAAAAGTGGCTCAAATGTCGTATCAACAACATAATCTTTTCACTACGTCTTAATCTTCGCGGCGTAGGAACCATAGACATAAACAAGCCAACATTAAATAGATAAAGGCACTGAGATGGTTTTAGTCGCAGAGCATTAAAGCGGCGGTTATCTTGCATTTTGGGGATGAACAACAGTGAACCGCGACGTATGCTAGTACACCCTAATGAGAGAGGGCTTCGTGCTGCGTTTAAACGCATCCTGAATGTTAAACAGCTATGACTGTTGAAATATGTTTTGAGGCGAACAGAGGTTTTATTATTTTTGATCATGTGCAGAATTAGTAAGATACTTAAGAGAGAAAGAAAATAAGGCC
The DNA here is from genome assembly GCA_963859945.1 of Euplagia quadripunctaria. Lineage (NCBI taxonomy): Eukaryota > Metazoa > Arthropoda > Insecta > Lepidoptera > Erebidae > Euplagia > Euplagia quadripunctaria. Next base: position 16,561,754 of record OY982581.1, read on the forward strand.
ATTGATGCGACATCCGACTTCAAACAGACCAATAAGTTTTTAGTATTAGGTAGTTAGTTAGTTTAGCCTATTGTTTTTATTAATGTTACCTATTATATTAAAAGTGTTCCATGTATTGTAGTTTTTGTAATTAAGTTTGTAATCAATTATTTTTCACTTTTTTTTTTCAAGTGTTTATTATACTACTTGCCGTTCTCCTCTGTTTTACCGGCTTTTTCTGCATGAAAGGTTTGAAAAAAATTTAATGACGAGCTTAAGTAGTTAGGGCGTATAAGCGTAAGAAACAGACAAAGTCACATTCGCATTTATAATATTACATAGGATTTAAGCATTTCTTATAGTCAAAGTCATATATCTTTATTTCATCAAATTCTTTAAAAATTGTTTGAAAACGTCTTTTTTTTATTAAAAATTATAGATTAACACACATAGTCACCGCAACAATAGGTAACAGATACAAAATTGATAACAGATAATACCGTATCTGCCTGTATATCTATCTATAACCGCCCGTTTCCAAATCGTTAAGCCTTCTGAAAAGAAATTGGGCAAACAAACTCACGGCCAATCTCTTACATCACCAGATAGTTAAAAACACATATTTAATGAAATAATATAATACAACACTGTTTTATCGTGCGTTATTACGTTATTAAAATGAAAAGTAAGCAAAGTAAAATTAAGAATTAAAAGTATGGAAACTGAAACTGAAACTAAACAAGACAAAGTTAAAATATGAAAAGAAAGACATAAAAAACAGTAGATCTAAAACATATTAGCCCACATTACATCTTATTACTTGTTCAAGTAACTAATACATTCAAACACGTTTTCACTCAGTATTCCGCTGGTGTGTCTACTCGCACAAATATTTACTGCACACAGTCACTCGCCCTCCAATGCCGTGCAATACAGACGGCTCTTTGTTCACCGGCCATATTGCAAGAAAGTTATACAAATATTTCTACGTCTTCCAAGAGAAAGAAGACGAGCAAGAATGTTTTAATATTGTTAGATACTTTTTTAATGCACGTTCCCTTTGATGGTATTATAAACGGAAGTTTCCAAGATGGATGGAGAAACATACGAGTATAATTGCAAATAAATAACTGTGTTTTTGAAAAGAAAACATGAAATCAAATTGTCTAATAAAAGTTTTCAATATGCTGATATCATGAGATGTGAATGTGAGCACAAATGTGTACTCACTAGCTTTGTCGAGCAACTTCCCCCTGTGGATGTCGGTACCTGATACCTCTTACACATAAGATGTATGTTAATCTAGGACAGTATCTAACGCCGTGCGTTTGGTTTGTATACGACCAGCCGTTTCCTCGTGAAGGAGTAAAAATCTTTCACACTGACAATTGTAAATTAAGTTTATTCGCAATAAGTTAATTAGTAAAACATAAGATCCTTTCTAACCATTATCTTGTAGTGACATCAGCCGCTAAATAGATTTTCGAATTTTGGTATTCAGCAACTCTTTCCGGACCACCAAAGAGTTTCTTTTGAGGTACGGCGTGTACCCAATTCACAGGCAGGATAGTTGTCTGATATACACCAAACTGGTCCAAAATCTAAACTTTTTCAACTATCATACTTTAGACTAAACTATTCAATAAGACATGGCGATTGTTGTAAAGATCGCCCCCGTGGCTTCACGAAAGAACCATTAATGACATCACTATACTATTCACACCGTTTAACCTCGCGGTATTGGATTTTTTTTTTTTTTTTTTTTTCCGTGTGGAAACCCCCTCGGGTTAGAATCTGCCCCAACCATTAGTAATGTAAAGCAATGAATGAAGTGGAAGCAATGTTTCCGTTCAAGAAATATAATATTGAGGCATAAGGGATAATTGTGTTTTTCTGTTTTAGAGGTGACCTTATAGCACCGATAAGTAAATACGCTAAGTATTTACTTATAACTTCGGGCGGGCGGTCGTGCGTGCGTGCGTGCGTGCGTGCGTGCGTGTGTGTGTGTGTGTGTGTGTGTATGTGTTTTCACTTCTGACGTGCAGTCCTACGACTTTTAGTTTTTTTTATCAAACACGCTAATCTAGGACCACGAGTCGATAAAAATATCAATACAAATTTGTCCATTCCGTGTGTAGGTATCTTAGTATATATAATATATATATATATATATATATATATGTACCAGCGGACCCGACAGACGTTGTCCTGCCGGAACGTAAAACATATTATTCCTGGAAGCCTATCGCAGCGCCATCTACCGGATCCAATTGTAAATCGAAACAGTTCTCGAATCCACCTGAATACGCACAAAAAATTTCATTAAGATCGGTCCAGCCGTTTAGGAGGAGTTCAGTGACATACACACGTAGAAAAGAAATATATATTTAAAGATATACATGAAAGATTGTACTCGCGGACTAACAAAAAGGTTAGTTTTAGAAAAAAAGGAATGTAGCTACAATTTATTGCAGAAACGAGGGGTGTTAACAAAAAAGCTAAGCTATACGATCCGCACTTCTAAAGCTGTTATCGCCACCCGTCATACTACATTACACTCCGACTAAAGAAAGCGATATCTCGCAAACACTTACACTACCCCCTAATGTAAACAGTGAACAGTGGGACACTAACAGCAAATTATACGAACAATTTTGACTCCCCTCTATAACTGGAAGAAACAAACGGAAGTCTTGAAGGCCTCGCTAAATGGACATGTGTCATACGACTGTTGAAATAGTGCCAGGAAACGCATCCACGCTCCAAATTAAACCTTACTTAACGGAACTGGAGTTGATTTTTCTTCGCTTTAAGGTTGTCGGTTAAATCGGGTTTGTGTATCAAGACGTTATTGCCATGCTACCCTCTTTTTACGAGCGCTTAATCCTCAGGTCGCAGCGAGGGTGCGGTTCCATTGTTGACGTACGATACGGGATTAGTAGAGCCATAATGTGTGAAAGCATTGACTGTCTTGTCTAAGTTAATACTTTTAACTTTATAAGGACAAGTGTTTGATTAGAACTGTATCTAAATATAAATACCTGATTGTATTATAGTTTAACGATTTTGAGGTACCAGTCCGATAGATGGATACTGGCAAAGTGTATCCATTGTGTCTGACCGGCCAGAACGTTTGCGCTCGAATACGTAGATTCATTACGATCGTTGGTTGTAGATGGTAGAAATTCAACCTACCAACTTGTTTTAACATAACGAATTGTGTCTTGTTTGCGTAGTGGGAATAAAACTTGCTAGTAAAAGTTAACCTCAAAGTATTAATGTAGTCTAAATGTCGTAGACACTATGATTGAAAATCTATTTCCATGTAATGGTGAAGTGACGTTAAAATCTACCTAAATAAGGTTGTAATTTGTCATTAATATTGTCAGTCAAAATTTCAAGTCATATATTGACTCAGTTATATTGAATGAGATGATATTAATTTTTAACTTCATTTCACATTATCGCCAAGATTTTTGTCTGTCTACAGCACCTTGTAATTTTTTACCTAAAAGTTATTGCAAAGCTACACACGGTGGCAACATTACCGTGTGTACAACGGCAACCGGCACTGGCGAGGCGCATGCGTGTGCCAAGAGACGCGGGCCGCACACCGTTACATCTGCTAGACACAGACACCCACTAAGTGACACACTTACTTGATAATGTTTAGATGCTCTCGGCATATACAGCTCTGTAAGCTTTCTTAGCCCCAGAGAGTGCTAGCCTTAAAGACAGTGTGAGCAGTTTATTACAACCGGTCGCATCTCCTTTAAACATGAATAGGGATGGGCCAGAATTGGAAAATTTATTCATCACGGCTTTACCTTTATAACTATATAAATAACAACAGGAATTACAAATTACAATTGGTCTCTTAATTTTTGTTCCATGAGGGTATCAAAACCACTAAATATTCTCCACTTGTGTTTTTTTAGATAGATTGTGTTGTAAAGATGATGAGAAAAAAATTAAGTGTGTGTTATCGCGTCAATCAGACAAAAGAGCAAGAGGCAAAAGAGAGTTTATGGCTAGCATCAGTCCTGCAATGATACCCAAACAATATGGAAATAAACTTTTTTTTCTTTTTTAAACATACTAGTAACGTGGGTCACACATCACTAGTATTCTTGTTAACCCCTCCAGCTAAGCTAAGTGCTCGGGTTAGGAGTGAGTTTAGTAGTGCCCTGGGTGGGGTTCGCAAGTCCGACGCCTTAGCCATAACGCTACCGCCGCTTATTCTCAAAGAAAACAACAAAAAGAAGAAATCTAATCCTTTGTTTATGGCAGCGTTTAATCTTCCTTAGATCTATAGGTATTCGTTAAAAACTTAACCGACGAGATCCATTAGTACAGACTAGGTCGTAACTCACCGCAGCGGGTGAGTTTATTTAATGCAGACTTTACGGCTCTCGCCTTAATGAAATTATGCCTTCATCAGATTACGACTACCTTGAAATTCGAGTTTTTTTTTCCTCAACCACCGTACCCGCAGTGTGAACGGCGGTGTCGGCAATTTTTTAAAGAATTTAGTTAGGTGCAAATGGCATGCGGTGGCTTGGAGTTGCAATTATTTGATGTTTTAAAGGTTTACGAGGAATAGAAAATGTCGGGATGAATTTGACTGCTATTTGTACATAAAAGTAGCTTCCTTCCTTTAGGTTAGACAAATTGTGAGTTGGTAGATTGTACAATATGCTCATTCTATGTCGACAGAAGTTACCTAAGCAATCAGACGTGTCTCAATGAAGGTTTTTATTCTTATTGTCGTCAAACGGTGTTCGGGGACAGGCTTTCACTCTAGTGACTCTAGTGCATGCAGGAATAGTAATACCCTTTAGAGACATGCACAAAACGAGGGTTTTCTGGTTGAAAACCCATTTCAATTCGGTCAACTCAGATCACTTGTATTGTTGACTATGAGACCAAGATGAGATTAGTAAGAACACATACTTCACTTGTGTGATTAAGGATAAACCAGCAAGCATTGGTATTTGCTTGCTTGACGGAGAAGTGTCTACATATCCACGTGTGATTAAGTTGATTTAATTGTCTGAGGCCTTTAAGGAGAGGAAGCTGTCAGTTACAAATATTAATGCTTGTATATCAATGATAAGATATACTTACAGATCCGCTATAGTACGTCCTCTATAACCACTGTCACGAAGTTGTACGGTGCACACTGTAAGGAGTTTATGACCAAGATACCAAGAGAAGTAAATAACATAAAATAATCCCGACTTGAAAAATCCCATCAATAAATAAAAAAGAGGTGATTGATGATCTTTGAACAGCGATTTTCTTAGAACACTCGATCTAGTCACCTTGATGATGTAAAATCGTTCCATCCATTTAAGAGCTATGATGCCACAGACAGACACAAGATACACATGTTAAACTACATTTTTACTCTAGGTTAAGGTTAAACTTTTGCTCGTTAGCAATTTTTCCATCCCTCGGGAAAGTAGTTTTTTCTCGATAAGAACTACTTCGTCCTTTTTTATACTCCTAACAACGTGTATGCAAAATTCTATGGTAAACAAACAAACTCACAATAGCATTTATAATATTTGTTATTAAGTGAAAAACTTATGTTACAATTTAGTAATACCTACTTCATTGAAAACAAGCTGACCCGCGCAACTTCGTCCGCGTTTGTGTTTTTTCCCGTTTTTGCAACATTTTTCATTGATGCTCCGCTCCTATTGGTTGTAGCGTGATGTTTAATAGCTTTAATTACTAGCTCTTGCCCGCGGCTTCGCTCACATAAGGTACCCTATGTCTTTTCCTGTACCTCTGAGAACGTGTCTTCTTTTATCTTTTTCTATTTTTAAAAAGACAACTCGTTTTAGGAATATTCCTGTGTCGCGGAGGGCTTCACAAACATTCAAACAACGGTCACAAAGAACACCCAGACTCGGGACAACTATTTGTGATTCACACAAATTTTTGTCCGTATGGAATTAGTGAGGTGATCACTGACCACTTAAACCATTGCGCCATCCATGCAAAACGGTTGAGTAGTTAAGACGTGACAGATTAACAAACAAATAAACTCACCATGCACATTTATAATATAAGTTAAGATTCGTATTTCGTTATCATCATCTGCCTACCCTTGTCCCAATTTTATTTGAGGTCAGTGCAATATGTTTTATTCTTCCGTTCTACTCTATCGTTCGTCATTTCACTGCTACTCCCTTTCTAGCCATATCTTCTTTCACACAGTCCAGGATTCGTATTTCGTTATGAAATTAAATAAAGAAATTTACTTAGTAAAAACATCAACTTAGTTGACATTTTGCAAAAGCCAACTTCGTAATTGAGATGGAATGAATCCAGTTCTGAAAGACGGGAAAACTTCGCTGTAACTAAAACTAATTTACTGACGCAATCGAGTTGTAACGCAATCGACGGAATAATTGTTAGGTACGTTACGTTAGCTTAAATGTAGCAAGTTGATCCCGGAAGTCTGTAGCTCAACGTCGAAGACTTCTTACGTTTACTTTTCTAATGTTGTATGTAATATTATACCTATACAGCTAAAAGGTATATACACTTAGGCCTGTATCCCCTAAGAGCTATAGTAGAAGCTTATCAAACACCCACATTCTGCTAACTGTAATTTGGTCCCACTCAAGCAATAGGGGGCAAGGCTATTGCCGCCAACCGGGCACTTTGGCAATTAAAGATAGAAAAATAGGGAGTAAGTTGAAAGGAAAAAGTAGATAAGAAGGGAAAACAGTCGTGGGAGAGCCATGCTTCGGCACGTATGGGCCGGCTCGAACAAACCGGCAGTGAAGCCACGTTGCATTGCTTTTCGCCGAGTGAGTGAGGTTACCGGAGGCCCTAACCCTTCCCTCCCCCTCTTCCACCTTTCCCCTACTCCCACCTTAAAGGCCAGCACCGCACTTGTGACTCTTGAGTAGCAGGTTCCCATGGGCGGCGGTAGTCATTTACCATCAGGTGACCTGTCTGCTCGTTTGCCCAATACACTATAAAAAAAGTGTGTGTTTGTGCAATTCACACACGGCTGAAGTAAACCTTCAGAAAAGTAGCCTACAACAGAATGAGAAATAAAAAGTAAAATCAATACAAATAATTTTGACTTTATTTAATTTAATTATTTTATTTTTAATTTATTGGATAGGTACAGATACAGACAACAGATCAAGATATACAAAGAATGGTCTTAATAATAAACAGTAAGCAAACCTGCCATCTCCATTTCTATGTAGGTACATATAAAATTTAGATAATTAATCAGTTTGTTGTTTGGCGCCGACTCAAAATAAGTTTATATAAAATTTGATAGTTTATGTAAATAAGCTCAAGACTTAAGAGGTTTATTTATTTTTTGCTTTTTAGTTATTTTCGTCTGTTTAATTTTTTGTTAAAAAGATTTTTATCTTAGCTTTTGTTAATTTTAATGACTTTATTTATTACCTTATACAGACATGTCCGAACAAATCCGGATATTCCATTAACATCCTTTGTATTGGTTACCTATAGTTTCACTCATGTCAGCCTTCTCTTTTATCGAAAGAAAGCTAATAAGCTTTATCAGTAAATTTATACTACGTTTTTTCTGTATCAAAAATTACAAGTTTTCCTGAAATCAAAATTTTTTTGTAGGATTTATATTACCATTATCTACAATTAAAGGTCTTTCCCACTGTCCACCTAACCTAAGGTCATCGCTGTAAAAGTTTTTTTAAAATGTATATATATGCAATGCAAAAAATAAATCTTTAATATAAGAAATAAGCCTAACCACTAAAGCTTTTGAGTTTTTCAACATTAAATAACGCGTTCGGTCAGAATTTAATTGGACTGTTTGAGACTGTTATTGCAGCTATTGAAACGATAAGTAGGGGTGGATATTCAGTGGGACCCGCTTTTTAATGAAAGGCTTCGAGTTACGGCTGTATTCACAAGAGGGTGTTAGGGATGGTGGATATTGGGGATTTAGCTTAAACTATATTTGGTTCATGAGAAGCGATCATATTAACATTTGCATAAACTAGCACTAATCAGCCAGGCGAGTAAACCATCTCTTTTCTAAGACACCATGCTTGTTCTAAATCAGCGGTTTACCATAGTGTGGACATTCTGCACAGACATTCGTTAAACGTATTCTGTGGTCTACCTTTCTAATACACTTTGAAACACTTTGAAATACTTGAAGAATACTGCAAAAAGTGTCCTTTACGCAGGTTTATATATCTAAAAAGCAATCTGAAACCCTCTAAACCCGGCTAAGGCTGGTTCATAGTCCACTAGAGGATACTACACCACATAATGGTCCACGCACTATTCGAATCCAGCCCTTAACGACGGTACGAATCGTAAATACGTATGAAACGCGCCCCTTGTTGTATTATTAATTCAGACGAGGCAACAAACAGAACCGACGCAGTGACGAGGCCTGGTTACTAGTGCAAGCGGAATATGAAAGAAATTGCTAAGCTTGCTGTAGCGGCCACATCCACACGCAATGTTGACAATAACATTGACGACTAACTAGCTATTCCATGTTTTCTCCCTCGTGGATGTCGATTGCAACGAATTCTAAATGCCGTTCTCAAGAGATAATGTTACCTCTTGACAAAAATTACAATAGCTAAGACGTTTACGGTCAATGCTTATTGGCAGAGCAAGCGAAGGGTTTCTTTGTGACTCTAGCCGACGTATGACTGTATTGTCTGTCTTTAAACCCCGTTTTCACTAGGGACCTTGTAGCCCGATACAAAATTAACGGGTACCGCGATACAGCCCGAAATCGGCGCGTCGCCTGCCACATCTACGGGTCGCGGGACATGTCAAAAGTTGATCCACTGCGAGCGTCGACATGCGCGACTATCGCGTCCCCCGCCAGTCGCCCGACACCGTTTGATTAATGAGGGCGCACGTTGCTTTGTGTTCCGCGAAACACACATCACTCAATTCCTCGGACGACATCTCAATGACAACTGTACAAAGCAAATGTCGAGTTAAGATGTCCCACAAAGTCGTAAGTCGTAGAGTCATACCATGCGACAGTCGGGCGATGTGTCTCCGTGTCCCCTAAGAGATACATGGCTTTGGATTACAAATTTCATATTCGTTATAGATGTCATTTTATGATTTGTATTCCAATTGTCGAAATTGTCATCGAAACATTCGACGAATTCAAAAAGCATATCATATACTAACACCTAACTACCCTTCAAACGTGTAAAATAGGGCTTATTCAATTTCATATCCATGCAGATTTATTTATTTCTACAGCTTAGGGGATACACTGAGCGGACGCTCAGTCGGATCCTGGAGCTCTTTCATATTTCTGTGAAATGGAGAATAGTTTATTTTAATACCTAGCGAATCATTTTTTTTTCAAAAAAGTCAATCAATATTAATTTAATTTAAAACACTAGCGGGCAAATTTTAATAGGCAACCCACCCAAAACATATTAACCTTTTTACAACTATATAAAAAAAAATGATTTTGATTAAATACTTGATGAACGTAGCAATCTTGCAGCGGGATCTTAGACTATCAGGTATTGAACGATCTCAAAAGCTCGCTCCGCTTACAGTGGAACCGAGAGAAGTCGCGACAGCACTTGTTTTGCTTCTCGAATTATTTACCTCGTGTTTCTGACGGAGTGCATAGTTGCTGACCGTACTTTGTCTAGTGGTGCGGAAACGAACTTGTCGATGGTTTTGGCATTTCCTTTTGGAACTCAACCATTGTATGGGAAAATTGTTTCGAAGTTGCTTGGGACCAAAGGTCGCGTAGCGAAAAACAGGTACAGCAATGCTATGAAAGTTGCTACATTACCAGGATACCTAAGTATATTAAGTAAGATAAGATGAGATCATGCTGCGCGCATATCAAGTGATTATAGTAGGTACTCTAACCCTTGTACTTTATTTCTTTGTTTGTGAGTTTAGCACAAGTTACGAGGGTAAAATATAAGCATTACGTACCTGTTGGGAATGGATTATAAATGCCTTTTTTCACACTTTCTTCTCAGAACAATTACATGTTTAACTGCTATAAGGGTTTTTATACAATCTTAACATGCGACATCAAGTATACTATACAAAACCCACCTACCAAATTCATTACACGAGTTCTCTCCTAACAGTAGTCTGTGAGACATATAATGTAAATAATCTGCATACAGTAATGTTTAAACCACATTTTCATCTTCCTGTCGTTATCGATGTCCCTCACCTCACTAGTTGCGAAGGGGGAGTAGAATGGGGACAAAGTTTCTTCGTGATTAGCAGACGAGCTCCACTGTCGCCTTACCGTACATGTTAGTACTTACATGTACTTATAACTAGTGTAGAGAGAACGGTCAGTGACGCTGATGTTAGATAAATTACGAGCAAATCTGGCTGTATGAAATATTATTTTGGCCATTACTAGACACCATGGTCTCGTATAGGTATTTTTGTTCACATTTATAATTTCTACTGACATAGGAGCTGCCGGTCTGAACAGTATCTCCATCATTAGAAGTCTTATGTTTGACAGTTTATTAATGTATATCTACTAATAAGCATAGTTGTGTTAGTTTGAGTTGCATAGAGCTGGCATAAACATTAGGCAGCCGGTCCTATTGCTTAAGACTATCTTTTCCAGGAAACCGTAGCATGGACTAGAATTATTTTAATAATCTGGTCGTAATTCGTCATATCATTGTCACTATCGATTACCGAACCCTATTCTACAAGTATAAGATCAGAACAGAAACATAATATTAAGTTATTCAATCCTTCTCTCGAAGTGATTGGTTTCCAGCGTCCCCTGTGCTAGACGCTAACCTATGTATATCGTTTGTACGTTGATTAAAGCTTTACTGATATCACAAATGTCACGTTACATTTTAATTGCCTTTTCCACGTGATGAAACAGTCATTGTGCAACAGAGCAGCAACATTATATAAAATTTCCGGATAAACTTTTCCACAACTTTGAACAATCCAACAATTTTTGTCGCTGTTGAAAACTCCTGTGTATAGGAATACAAATCTCTCTGGAACTTTGTACATTTCAATAGGCAACGTGCTATTGTAAACAATTTTTATTAAATTCTTTCTTGGAATCTCACGTGGGCTGCTACCAATTAGGTAACAAAGAAAAAAAACATTTTAATTACATACAAAATGTTTTTTTCTTCATGCTACCAGTACGTGCTTACCTACCAGGTAAATATTGTATTTAAAACAAAAAAAAATAGTAGAAATATTTGTGGATTCAGATTCAGATAAAATTTTAACTCATGTATAGTCTACAAATGTAGGAAAAAGCACAACAGATGGCTCACTATAATAAATTATTTAAATAAAAAGCTACTCTCGCAAAAAATGAATTAAGTTCAATCCATTTAAACTTATACCGAACAACAACAAAGACTTATTCGACTTGAATTAATAAACGATGATTATCTTGTTAATTTGAATATAAGTCCTTGCTTCTTTCGTTACGTTAACTATCAATGCAGTGATGTTATAAGTACAGTAAATATGTACATATATGTTGTGAAGCATTCTAAAAGTGGCAGATTACACGTGGGCTAATTGGCCTAGTTCGGAGTTTATATATCATGTGTTAATAAGCGTATATTGAATATTAATTCAGATCAAAAATTTGCCTAATTATGTTTTACCCGTTTACATAAAATATGAGTGACCATTAATTATCTAATACTAATTTGTAAACATGCAATATATTAAATTAAGTAATAAAACTAATAAATATTCTTATTGGTTTCAGGTAAGTTATCAATCGCCTTTATGTTTACCGTAAGTATTCAAAGCGTCAATAATTAAATTGTTTACGCTAACCTTCTCTACGGTATTTGTAACTCTAGGTAAGTGTTTTTGCGCATGCGTCCACCGCAGTGGTTAGTACAGCCTGTAGCGTTGGTAGTTGCTCTTGGCCCTCCGCGATCTCGGGCCGAGAGCTTGCACCCGCGTACAACCCTCTCACCCGTTAATACACAGTTAGTACATGTGCCGCGTTCTATCGATATGCATGTGTCGCATCACTAGATACGCATCATCGGTATGTAGTGATGTGGAAGTGCGATAGTGACTATCGACCTATTGCAGTTGTGTTTCTACTTTCCTGAGCTTGTGTTTGGTTTTAAAAGCACAGTAGATTGATAACTATTCGCAAAGAACATTAAGAATGATGAATTTGACAAAAACTCCCTTTTAAGTCCCTTTTTGAGGCCAATCTATTCTGAGCTTGTGCTTCGACGGTAATTAAGAGTCATACTGTTAAAAGACGCCCCATAGTCGAATAAATATAAATTAATTTTTAAAATGAATGAAACTGGCGAAACGCTATCGAACATTGAACCCATAATACCCTTGAATTCAAAAACTCTGAATTTTCCATTCAAAGTCTGCTTTTTCAGGTGTTCTGTTTAACTAAAAAAGAAGTTGATACAATTTACGTTATACTAGCTCCCGGGCCACGCGTTGCTGTGCCTAGGTAATCTTACTAATATTATAAAGGTGAAAGTTTGTGAGTATGGATGGATGGATGGATGTTTGTTACTCTTTCACGCAAAAACTACTGAACCGATTGCGATGAAACTTGGTATGTAGATAGCTGGAGATCTGGATTAACACATACTTTTTATCCCGATATTCCCACGGGATGGGGACATACGCGGGTGAAACCGCTGAGCGCAGCTAGTTAGCAATAAAAAAAAGACATCTCTCAAGTTTGACCAAACTACACACATTGCGCAAAATTTCATTAAAAAGGTCCATTAGTTCAAGAGTTCATCAGTATAGAGACATATGGAGCTAAGTCAACAGAGGGGCTCGTGACCAAGTAGTAATCGAGTAGGTTAGCACATTACAAAGGTATGTAATACTAGCCAGGTCAGTCTAGGATGGGTAACCATTCTTAACACATTGAGTCCCCTCCGTGACTAGGAGAGCACGTTAAACCGTCGATCCCGGATGCCGTAAAAACATCTGTGGCATTCGTTACGGGTAGTTGGAGCCCTAAAAAGTCCGACAACCTAGTCTAACTATAGAACTTCTATATCGCCTAGTACTTGGATTGTGGAGGTCTGATGGTAGTCACTTCATGTAAAATATCAAAGTTCGGCCGTATCGTAGTTAGACTGAAAGCCGACCCCAACTTAGTTGGGAAAAGGCGCGGAGGATGATGATGGAGCTAAGTCAACCAAACTTTGATAGGTACTAAAGTGCTTTCTTAAGAATGTCCACAGTTGTTGTGGTATTGTTTATTAATTAAAAGTTTACCTACAGTCCTGAGACCTAGGTTTAGGGAAGGAGATGGGGGCTAAAATAATGTGAGGTGACAAGGGGTCTAAAAAGTTAACCTTTGCGTCACCATTTTAAGAATATAGCCCCCTTCTTTACCACACAGCCCATAAGAACAGTGTTATAAAAACTTGTCGCTCGGTACCGATACGAAGTACAACATATTAAACTATTTTAAAATAGATCGTTTATTAACTAAAAACGCTTAAAAAACACGAACACGTACTTTTTTCGAAGCTCCACAGGCCACCCTTAATTGAAATCAAATTGCAATCGCGGTTGCAAGCTGCACTATACGACATATAGCGTTATAAAATCTCCTGGTAGCAACCACGATGCACGATCCATAAATCTACGCAGTGTAATTGAAACATTATAACTCAATAACAGGTCTGTGTTCGGTAGTGATGTCCAGTTTTATCGATAAAAATATGTATGTCGAAGAATCATGTAATGCAGTACGCTGAAATTTGACATCATGATTATTTTTATTTCCTTCAGAAAGCTCAATGTAGTTTAGTTTATATATATTAATATTAACAAATATAGATTTAAAAAATTAAATATCCCGACTCGAAAATCTCTACCACGGTTAGAATAGAGCTGATGATATTCGAACGGCTGAACTCAATCAAAATCTGTCCATCCGTTTAGGAGCAACGATGCCACAGACCGCACAGATACATACGTTAAATGTATAACGCCCTTCTTTATTACTCAGAGCTTAAAATAATATGACTTGCGGTCTAGACTGGTCAGAATGAAATTTTACAAAGAAATATGAAAGATACGAATATAAGAATACAAATATAGAGGATTCATCATCACTTTAAAATAAGTACATCAATGCTATTCCAGATTTGATAGAGATTTTAATAAAAACATGAGGATATAACATATTAGGGGTTTTTATAGTAGCAAGGATAGCACAAGTGTAAACAGAAGCACTCGATCAACCCTACTCGATGGACTACTGGAGGCCTCACAAACCAGAAAAAAATAACTGTAATGTTGGTCTTCTGTTCCTTCTGGGATACTTTTAGGGGTCGAAGGTGTTTTATCACTCGCGAATTATTGATTCTTACAGAAATAGCCTACCTTTCTTCTTTGTCACGGCACGTGCCATGCTAATTCCTTAACTTATCCTGTATAAATTTGATTCATTTGTACAGGCTTTAGAAAGACTTGTGATTGTGACAAATTCAATATCATTGCGGTTTAATTACTTAAATACAGTTTCCAGTCTATATGTAAGTAATTAAACCGCATACACCACCATCTGCTCAAATTTCTTGCATCAAACCATTACTAGCAGGTTAGTGAAAATAAAATCCCACTTCAGATAAATCTACAGCATAAAGTTTCAATTATCATAAAGGTTAAAGTTATCAGACCCTTCAGTGAGAGACTAGCCCTTTGAAATTGCCCGTGAAATACCTAGTATGCCATGCAAAATAGTCGATCATATAACTGCTAGATTATCACTTTCCTTAAATTTTAATAAGAAGCTTAGAGAGCACATTTGTGAAGATAAACTAAGCTTTACGATGTTCAGTCGATGCACTACCACTCCGGAAGCTAAAGCCCCAATAGCCGTTCGATGCAAACGTAATCGCGTTGCTGAAGCACGCCGCGGCGGGGCAAATCTAATTTTTATTAGGGAAGTAATGTGGAAAGAGTGGAAATGACACTGCATCGCGTACTTCCGAACCCTACACGCTTATACAGGTGTCTGTCGTCAATCCCGATGTAATAAACACCTTATTTTATGACGAACACGGTCTATATTCGAGCGTTGTTGAGTCAATCTGTGACGCATGCGCAACACGGTAGACGCTTGTGTTTTGTCAGTCGGCCGCCGGTCGCTCTAATAAACGCATGTGCGCGTACGGGAACGTAATACACGTTAGTGATGTGACGTTTTGCGACATCGATGTTTTACTATTAAATTGATTTAAACATTTCACTGCTTGTAATATTTGGGATTCAATAAATATGTCGTGGTTGGACTCATTTTTAAAAGAGTGATTTAAATGTAAAATATATTACAGTTTACATATCTATTATAGTACACGGGATAGGCAAGGAAACAGTGACATGTGTGGTGTAGCGCAAGGTATAGGAGTTGTGAAGGCACTCGACGATAGTCCCGCCGAGTACCACAGTTTATGTTTTAATAATGGAGGTATTAGCGTCGCGGGTGTTACCCCCGGTGACGGCTCGCCGCGCCATCGCTGCTGTCGCCACGGTATTCCGACCACGCGGACAGTCCCTTATTTCTCTCAACCGAAAAGTTTATCATTTACAACATATTTTAGTATCATCATTTTGGGATCATAAATGAAACAAATTATAATTTTATTTAATCTTAATTTGAAAAAATTGTGATCCAATCGAGACGTGGTTCTTGAAATATAATAGATCTTACTAACTTGCTGGCTTTAAATAAGCAGAAATAAAGGGGGAACGTATTACGGTATTTCGAAAGTCGTTGCTTGAAGGCCAAGATGTTCTTACAACTAATCAAAAAGCTTTTGTTAGTACTCCAGCCACATGCAATACATCCGGTAGCATTAGCAATTTCGTTTTGTTTTCCCTCTGGCATTCACAACCGAACATGTCAGAACTATGAGCAACTCTCGAGTCGTGTTGTACTAAACAGCTTCACTACAGCGCAATAAATATAAACACAAGCATTTGAAACTTGTAAACGTATTTGTTGGTTTTATTTTATTGCCAATGACTTGAGCTAAGTTTACGCGATATTTTGTTAGTGATTTTAAAAGACGTATTGCCTTTTCTTCAAGCTGAATTTATAGGCAGTCTGTAAAGGCAGGTTTTGTTTAAAATTTGTAGTTTTATTGCCAATTCGTGTGAACAACGGTGCCCGTTAAGCACTTTAGCATGGTCACAGTAACTTACGACTTGAGAACATTGAGTGTTGACTGCATTGAATTAATTTGTTTATCTTTGATATATGTATGTATAAACATTGGCTTCACGATGAATTACACATTATTCTCTTTGTTTCTAGGATATATTGAACATTCGATTTTCTGTTATGAACAAAGATAGAATAGGCTTACAGATTGAACTTTATGCATGTTAATTTTTTTGTTTCTATTCGTGTTTTGTGTTCATATGAACTAATTGGAGTGTACCCATTAAAAAGAAAGGAAACTGTTGCAGGTGTAATATCAGTTCAAAAGAAAGCTTGAAATGAAGGTCCTAGCGTCGCGAGCGTACTTTTTTAGTAAATAAGAAATCCTTTTCACAGAACACTAGTTAGGGCCACTTCACATTAGGGCTTATAATCATGTAAATTGTAAGAATTACATGAATTCAGAATAACCTGAACAATGTTGATTTAGATACAATATGAATACTACAGGAGCATACAGAAATATGCGCAGACGCCATGGCCTAGCTTAAAGCAGAAGCTTATTCTTGATATTGCTTTTTTTTAAGCCACCTTTTTTGCGTATAATTCCTTTTTCAATACATTTTTATGTATTTTTTTTAGTTAAGAATAAAAATAAATAAATACTCTTTATTGTATACAAAAGAAAGCCAACATATTTGTTGACTTTCTTTTGCATTTTATGTAAACAAATCTGTTTCTCTATATTTAGAGAAACAGATTTGTTGACATAAAATGCACAATGGGCAGCCCATATCTTATAGGCAACCTTTGTATTTACGTGTGTGGTTTTGGTGTCTAAAGGTCAAAGAAGACCTTTATTAAGAGCTTATTAATATTTCTGCAATCTGTGAATGGATCGCAGAAATATTAACACATTATAATATAAAGATTGGCTTAAATGGTGGCCTGACAACAGTAAATACTTTTACAAAACCGATCGCAAAGTCACGTCTTCTTATTTAAGTTTTAATAAAAGTTTAGGTAAACCTAACAAATGCTAAATCAAACAGTTTACTTTCGAAATCTTATTAGCTGGGCTCTTTATAGTTTCCTTATACTTATCAATATAATATTACCATTCCACTCAACTTGTAATGTCAACTGTCATCTGAAATTAACTTTATGAGTTTATTAGTCTATTATATAAAATGCGATAATAACAAATATAATCCCTCATCGAATTTATCATCGTCATCGTTGTCTATATGTTATGCCGTAAACGTTTTTTTATAGAAACTCAAAAATCTTATTCTTATTGTACTGACTGATGCGCCATAATTCAACGTCAACAAAATTATACAGTTTCTCCTTATGGAGTACACTCAATAGCCAGAAGAACATTAAACCGATACATTGAAACCAGATACCATCTAGAAAATTTATTCTGTTGAGAAATGTTTTCCTTTTTTAATATAAATGCCTTCATAGACGCACCTCATAGGGCAACTGACTTGCGGTTGGACTGAATTATTTATTGGGAGCCTGAGACTTAATCGTATTAACTTTTCGAGTGGAAATAAGAGTAGTGCGAGGAGCATGAAGATTGCTTTACTCAATTCTGCTTCATGTTTTACTTCGGTTATTTAAGGTATTAGCGTTTGAAAATTGTGTTTGAAACGAATATGTAAACGACGCTTGTGAAGGCTTAGAAATATTAATGCTTTGTAATCTTTACTTTATACGGTGTTACTTACGTGTATATTTCGGGGATGCTATTTTCGGACCCAACGGGGACCCATTGTCTAGGGGTAAAGCGTCAGCAACTGACGCGGTAGGACACCTCAAAACCGCACGTCACAAGCCGACAAACCTTATATCCTTAATTAAAATGCGAGGTTACCAAAATGTTTTTCAACTTTTTCAAACATCCCTAATTTTTGTAAGGTTCATAACTTTATTCCTAACCTTTTTTTTATGGTATAGGGGGCAAACGAGCAGACGGGTCACCTGATGGTAAATGACTACCGCCGCCGAGTCACAAGTGCGTTGCCGGCCTTTAAGGTGGGAGTAGGGGAAGAGAGGGAGAGGGAAGGGTTAGGGCCTTCGGTAACCTCACTCACTCAGCGAAAAGCAATGCAAGCATTGCTTCACTACCGGTTTTCTGTGAGGCCGTAGTATCACTCCGGTCGAGCCGGCCCATACGTGTGCCGAAGCATGGCTCTCCCACGATTACTTCCTGCTGTTTGTTGCTTTTGCTTCGTAAGTTTTTCTAATCATTCTTTTCGTAAAGGGACTACAACCCTTTTCTGCATAATTCAAAGGCTATCCAAGGTTTACAGCTATGATTTGTCAGAGTTCGACTATGTAGTATCAAGAATACAAATCCTAGTAACAGTTTCTTTTGTTCTAGTTGTGTTACATTGCTCTATTTCATAATGCACTGACGCAATGGGCATTATGATTGGGATCAATAGTCATTTCTTAGAAAAAAATATTATGCATATTTTATAAGACTGACATCAACATAAAGTAGTTGCCTACAACATATATAACTGTTATATTACGTAATTGTGAAACTGGCATATATTGACTATTCGAAGTGGTCGTGTTTCTTTAGGTTCTCGCAATACTTTCTTAGGATTATATTTTTTTAAAGCCGGTATATAGAAATGGTCTGGATCAATCAATCAATCAGCCTATCATAGTCCACTGCTGGACATAGGCCTCTCCCAATGTGCGCCATAGCACCCGGTCCTCCGCCTTCCGCATCCAGTTCATCCCAGTTACCTTCTCCAGGTCGTCGGTCCATCTGGCTGGGCGTCCTACCTTCCGTTGGCCGATTCGCTGTCTCCACTCTAGGACACGTCTGCTCCAGCGGCCATCGGTCCTTCGGCATACGTGGCCAGCCCATTGCCACTTCAGCATGCTTATCCTGCGAGCTATGTCGGTAACTTTGATTCTTTGTCGGATGAAATGGCCTGGATATATGAAGCTATTCTGAATTCCATTATACTGATGACCCGTGGTAAATTCGATTATAAAGTCAGAGAAAATATTTCTTAGTTAGTCAGAGAGAGGCAAGTGATCAAAGCGTCAAAATAGTTGTTTAAATAATAATAGTTTGTGATATTCTCCACACTTTACTAATGAAATACTTTATCAGCCCTACACTACGCAGACTAACCCCACTATTTTTAAATAGACAGGTGTAGTTCTGTACCTGATCGTATCGTGCCCGTACCTAACGGGAATTCCATAATATTCAACTGCCTACAATACTCTTCTTTCAGTGTTCCAGTAATAACATCCTAGACACAATTACTACTACAAGCTTTTACAGAGTTTAGTGTGGCTGAAAATAATTTCATTTTAATTACAACACTTAAAAATCCAGCTTGCATCTCCATTAAGGCGGACTGCGGTACGGCGTTCCCTGGAGAATTGCTCCTGTTAGTAAATATGCAACATGGTATTTAGCTGATGCAGCGCTTTTAACCGTCGAGTTTTACTATAAAAAAACAGTCAGTCATAGGACTGCACGCCAGAAGTGAAAACATAACTTCACAATGTATGTATTTGCATATACATACACACACACACACACACACACACACACACACACACACACACACACACACACACACACACACACACACACACACACACACAGACACACATCTGTATATATATAATTAGGGTAAAAATAAAAAGTAGGTAAAAACATATCTAAATGTATACATAGGGGGTACACTGGAAGTTCTGGACTCCTGGCCGCTCATTAATGTTTGAATTTCGAATGTTATATTTTTTTAAATATAAGAAACTCGGCTCCGTCTTACGAATTTTCGATCAGTTCACGTGTCATTTTTTACCCATCCCAAAAAGTGCACAACGCTGTTATAAAAGTTTTCACTTCAAAAATATTTGAATTGTGTCTATGTAATGTGATGCAATGATGGTATTTAAGACTGCATATATATCTAGCATCGTTTCATTTCACATTTATGTTTCATTGTTTGTTAAACATAGCTTTGGTAAGGATTATGCTTGGTGCTTCTCTACAATATAATTTTTTGAACATAGGTTAGCAAGTTAAAGTGACGGCCAAATGAAATTTATCCAAGCCCAAAAACGAAAAAGTCCCCAATAGACGGAGTAACTACGAGTAGCTGCAAAGTCGCTGGCAGCAGTTGAGTAGAGATAGCGTCAGTACCGCTCATTTCGCTTGAATTTTGGTACGATTTGTTCAGAAGTAGTCGTTCCCAAGAGATGATAACGATGAGCCGTGATTATTCACAAAGTGATAAACGTATTAAATGCTACTAAGTTTCTAAGCATCCAACTGACAATGTATCTATAATAACATTTCAAAACAAATTAAAAAAAACAAACATTCCCTTCTTCAAAAAATTATATTTCATACGACTTTTCGACTTCGATTCAAAGAGTTTAATTAACCCCAAACAACTTCATCATAGAAAACAAAAACAATCTCACACAACCTCAATATTGGAAAGAATGGCACACGCCTCGCTGAAAGCGCTACAATGGCGCCGGAACATCCAATACGCGGTTTTATGGCTTTTCGTGCGTGCCGCTGCGCTCCGTGTTTGTTAATTCAACCCCTCCACCGTTCCCCTCCCTCGTATAACACGGAACTCGACTGCGGTCGCGCCTGTTGCGTTTTAATTGTCCCCTGACCACCTATAAAGTGCTTGCCAGGTTTGTAAGATGGACATTTCTCTTTTGTTCCGGTCGTTTGGACACCCTGATTTCTTTAGATGGTGTGAAATTTTAACAGATTTTAGTATTCCGAGTATAAGATAGTTGTGAGCTTAATGCAGCTGGATTGCGTAGCTGAAAGATGATGAATATACAGGATTGGTTGTTGATGTTGATGGGTGATAGTGATGTGTTTTATAGATATTGTGTATTTTCCCCATATGTTAAAAATATAAGTCACAGTGTTAAACAAATTTCAAACTGGGTTAATAAGTAATAGAACACATCAGGTTTCTGTTGTCTGTCTGACCCTACAGATGACCACGATGAGTCGTGAGCAGTGATTTAGAACTTTCTTCTTTTTAAGTCGTTAAAAATATACAAAGCTTCAAAAACTTTTTGTCAGCAGTCTATTTTATTTTCCAATATGAAAACGGATGTAGTTTTGTTGCCTTTACCATTTCATATGGCGCTTTCACTATTCAGATATAGCTCTGGCTTTTTGTTCTACCTTTAATATTATATAGATATATGTACAATTGTACACGTAAGTGACGGCCGCGCAAAATATCCCGGACATTTTTTGTTCAGATTGCATAATAGAGTTGGGTTGTATCAATATACCGTCTTCGATGATTGATTTCTAACCAATGAATAGCAATCTGTACTTCGTCATTAAATTTTTAATAACAAAGTTTCTTATTAGATTAATGAATATGTAATATTCTGTAGAGACCTTATCTACAGAATATTACATATTCATTAATCTAATAAAAATTAAAACATTTTTAATTGCATTAAAATTCAAATGGGATCAGAGGCTAGCATCTTTTTATTAGATAAAATGATCACTATAAAAGAAATCTTAGTTAAAATGTATTACAAAAATAGATTTTAAGTGCTAACACTCGTATGACTCGCACGTTGTTCCTTTGTTACTTCACACCCGGTTTCTGAAAGGCTGATAAAAAATAAAATTCCACTAACAAATGTCAAATCAGTTCTCAGTTTCTGACATGTTGATCAAAGAAACTAATCTATGATCAAATTCATTGAACATTCGAATGGCATTTGACATAAAAAAATTGCAGTACAATTTGACAGCTCTATTAACTGATCCGATGATCAAATCAAAGTACTTATCATGCTTTCAGCAACTTAATAGTCAATATATATATTTTACTAGATGAAAACCCGAAAAAGTTGTTTAGTTTGATAGAATGAGTTCTCACCCGAGAAGTTGGCAAAGGTACTTATTAAGAATCTGACAGCTCAATCAATAAAGGCTCATTTACACACTGAGAACACTGTGTCATAACTGACACAGTCATTACTGACACTGACTGATAGGGACGCGTATCATAGAAAATACGGCGGTACTGTGCCCGACCGGACGGAACTGTAACTTCACTGATACGTGTGACGCGGCCTTAACGAACTCAAGATGGCATCCGAGTGGCCAATATGGCGACTGCCATTTGCACCATTAGAATTTAACATAAAAATCATTTTAACAAAAAATTAAACCGACGAAAAGAACTAAAAAGCAAAAAATAAATAAGTATAAAATTTTTATAATCTTATTTTGAGTCGGCGCCAAACAACCAACTGTACGTAGGTATAATTAATCATTTTATTATTTGGCGTACGGTACGGTTGGTAATTTTCTTTCATCATCAGCTCAGCTACATGGGGTGATGATTTCTGAACGCAAATACCTGATAAAGTAATGAAAAGTAAACAGAAACACTATTCGTTCCTACAATTTTCGAATGTTTCTCTCAATTTTATCAGGATCCCATCATCAGATCCTGACTTCCTTAACATGGGACTACCCTTGAGGTATACCCTATCTAACAAAAAAAGAAAAATCAAAATCGGTTCATAAATAACGGAGAGAAGGCTGAACAAACCTAAAAAAATATAGATATGGTCGAATTGAGAACCTCCTTTTTTTTTCTTCGGTTAAAAATACTCGACAATCCGAATTTTGCAGATATATGTTGTTCGACTCGAAATCATTATTTTTTTATGTTTTATTATTCAGGTAAGGTTTCAATCGAGTCTACCGTACCCCTTGACCGAATTATTAATATAGACAAGGGACGTGACTATTAGATGGTTTTTGCGTTCATCAGCCTTTCAGAAACCGGGTGTAAGTGTGAATCCTGATTGCGCAGTCTCAATTTTGACTTTCAAATTTAATAGTGTCGTTTAGCTTAGGTTTTGTTACCACGTGAGATATTAATATAACACAGGTGTTTATGAAAAACACGTAATTTAGTGGTACAGGGAACTAATATTTACGTAAAATATTTATTTCATTTTTATTAGCTCGAGCAACGACTCCTTGGAATAAATTCCATTAAAGATTTTAATAGGCGTTGTAAAAAAGGTGAGATTGTAGAGCTTATCGAGTGGGAAGTTTTTCCAGTGAGCTCTGAGAACCGCAGCTGCCGGTGCGGAACTCGTTCAATTATGCCAAACGGTCTTACTGACTTTTTATAACGTTACACTTGAATTTAATTTTTTTGTAGACGAATACGGTCTGGTTATTTTATTGATATAGTTCTTATTAGGTGTAAAGTATATAAGAGGAATAACTATGTATTTTTTCCTGATACATGTGGATTACTATATTGCAAGTCTTGACTTTTTCTTTTTAGGATACATGTTACATAATTATCTATATTCTGAAGTCATTATTTGTCTCTTTAAGCTCAAACACTTGATTGCTACGAGGGGCCGTTTTTAAGTTCGCGGAATGGAGAACAAGGATAGTAAATAAAAATGAAATTTTATTTTTCTTTTTCAATATATTCACCTGCAACCCTAATACACTTCTCAGATCTATCAATTAGTTTGTTTATACCTTCATAAAAAAATATTGAATCTTTCTCCGAAAAATACGCTGAAATTGCTTCTTTCACTTCTTCATCGCTTTTAAATTTCTTCCCCCGAAGTTCTTTTTTTCATTTTGGGGAGCAAGTAATAATCGCTGGGCGCTAGGTCTGGACTATAGGGTGGATGATTTATAATATCGAAGCCTACTGTGTGCAGGGCAGCCAACACAACGCGACTCTTGTGAACCGGCGCATTGTCATGCAGGAGCAACACACCTTTCGTCAATTTTCCTCTTCTTTTCTCTTTGATTGCTTCTTTGAGCTGTTCTAATATTGAAGCATAATATTCGCCCGTTATAGAGACACCTTTATCTTTGTAATCGATCAATAATATTCCTTCTGAATCCCAAAAGATCGTCGCCATGAGTTTTCCAGCTGATTGTGTCACCGGACCAATACACCATCTTTATCCTCACTACAGAGATCCAAAAACGCACGTGAACATTCGACGCGCTGTTGTTTTTGCGGCGGCGTGAGCATTCTTGGCATCCATCTTGCACTGACCTTTGTCATGCAAAGATTATCATGCAGGATTTTAAAAATGGTCGTATCGGATACTCCAGACATTTCTGCGATTTGTTTCTTCTTTAGCCGGGCATCTTCCAGTACAATTTTTCTACTTTTTCAACAAGTTCCGGAGTAGCCACGTCAATAGGCCGACCTGGTCGGGGGTCGTCTTCAATCGACTCTCTGCCTTGTTTAAAAAGTCCATGCCACTTATAAATCATTGTTTTCCCAGGGCACGATTCCCCGTAAACCAATGATATCTCTTCCATAATGGTTTGAACAGACTTTCCTTGTTTAGTCAGGAACTTTATAACGGCGCGGTGTTCGATTTTCTCCATGTTTTCAGTTTTCTTCCCGATTGAGTTGCTTGATCAGCGAAAGTTAAAGACTAATGACCCAATTAAGATAAAACTTGGGATTTATACTAATATTGAGTCAGGGAACACGTTACGGCTAAAAGTATCCCCACCACTAACTCCCATCCCCTCCATTCTGCGACTTAAAAACGCACCCTCGTAAGTAGAAGATATAATGCTTTTTAGCCTTTGTAAAAAATGCTATCTTGAAAGAAATGCGTTTGAATATGATGGAACTCGCTGATGATTGAATTTAAGACATTTTGAAGTCACCTATACCTACAAAAAATGCATTTATACAAATATAATAAAAAAGCTTTGTTATTATGTAAAAACATGCTCATTAATAAACTCCTACACCGATTGACTATTACCAGCAAAACTTGTTCTAAAAACTGTAATTGTTTTTGACCGTAATTTTTTTATACTACAATTTTTTCACAATTTACTGTACAATCTTCAAAATAAAAGCGTTTCAAATAATCAGGCAAGGATGCAACTCGATTTTTTTTAAAACGAACGCCATCCGTTTAATACGACGGTAACAACTCAATGAAAACAAATAGGCTAAACACTCAGCACCTAAAATATTCAAACTATTAAATAAAACTTATCTCGCATTATTAACTTTAATAGCGTCATAAATACAGAACTAGACCAACAAGTGCGTGTAAACCGGTCCGACGCGGTATGCTTACATCAATTAGTTTAATGTGCGGTACAAACACGGCTCGATTCATCCGTCGTAGCTACTAGCTACTAGCACTATGGCGCCCTCTTCATTATTTATGAGTCGAGCGTATCAAGTGCTCCCCCCGAGACTGAAGGAGAATATGCGCCGCCTGACAGCCGGCGCTAAATCACACGCCAATTGACAACGCAACCTCGACACAAAACGTTCTGACACTACAAAGATATCGATATCGATAATTCGGGAGTGGCATCCCTATTTTATTTTCAGCGAGTACAACATTTTTAACATTCGGAAATTAAACTGTGGAACGAAATGTAACGAGAAAATGGACAGTGAGTCGTATACGCGAATTGCCCTAGTGTTCTACATTGTTGATTACGTAAGTGAAGTGTGTGTAGTGTGACGGAGATGGATTATCGCGCGCCTCATCCTATGATGAGCGTCGGGGCGCCGTACTTCCCTCATCCAGGTAAATATATGATCATAGTGTTTTATTTGGCATGCGTAGATTGGAGTGAGTTTAACACTAAAGGTTAAAACAAAATGATGAGACTATAGTGATTCAGATGACAAAACTCTGCGTAGGCGCTAGTGGGTAATTATTAAATTATAAAAAAGTCCGCCACCTCGCTGACTGTACGGTGAAGTCGTCCCGAAGGGGTTTCCACACTTAAAAAAAAAACCGGCCAAATACGAGTCGGACTCATGAAGGGTTCCGCACCATTGTACAAGATTTAATACTATAAGCCAAAAAAAATACGTCTCTAGTATGGGAGCCCCCTTTAATTTTTAATTTATTTTTATTATTATTTGTTGTTATAGCGGCAACAGATATACACATTCTGTGAAAATTTCAACTGTCTATCTATTACAAATCATGAGATGAAGCCTGGTGACAGGCGGACGGACAGCAGAGTCTTAGTAATAGGGTCCCGTTTTACCCTTTGAGTACGGAACCCTAAAAAGGCAATTAGAGTCCTGTTGTTGTGTAAGCTCGCTTTACTCCCGCTGCGTCGAGTGTTGTGTGCACCCACACACCTACATGGGATAATATTTGTGTCATTTCACCAATGTTTGTCGTTTGTCGTTTTTAACCCCCGACGAAAAAGAGGGCTGTTATAAGTTTGACGTGTCTATGTGTTTGTGTGTCTGTCTGTGGCATCGTAGCTCCCAAGCGACTGGACCGATTTAAGTACGTTTTTTTTTTGTTTGAAAGGTGACTTGACTTCAGCCGTTCGTAGATCATCAGCTCTTTTCTAATCGTTAAATGGGTTTTCGAGTCGGGGGTATTTTAAATGGCTAGCTTATTTTTGGTATACGCACATTATACAAAACTGCGGTTTCATTACAATTCATCCACTTACTCCTCTATAAACACCGAACCGTGTATAAAGATAATTATACACAATGAGGGGCCGGTCCCCCGCGGCCAGGGGTCGTAGAGCGACGGGTTAATTGAGCGAGTCGAGAGCAAAATGTCAACTGCCGCTGTGATGGATCACGTTGTGCCGAACCTTCGTGGCCTAGTATCCCGGTAAACCGGCGATGACAGGTTGAAGTGCTCAGGTGTTCTACCGGCTGAAGATCAATTTACTTTAAAATTAAGAAAGTTAAGGACGTATACTCCTGTTAGGTGCTGTTAAATCGTTATTTTTTCAAATGGAATCAAATGTGGTGCCGTTGACAGCACTTAGTTGAGTATTGTATGCTCGTCGTCGTATTTCATTTTGAAGGATGAAGCCCCGTTTTCTCTAGGGGACATTTGTTCTGCGACTTTGTCGCTCGACACAAAATATACGTGTCCCTTGCACGTGATGTCGCGCGACGTCCATTGCGACATTTACGCAGAACATGTCAAAAATCGATCCTCTGCAAGCATCGACACGCGCAACTTTCGTGTCCCTCAGAAGTCGACATCAGTGATTATTGGGGTGTGTGTTCCTTTGTGTTCCTCGAAGTGTCAGTAGTGTGGTCCAACTAAATTGTATTTACCCTCATCGAGTTCTACCAGAATTCTCAATTATTATGGGGAACTTCACATCGAAACTAAAAAATAAAATTAAAAACAAAATGTAAATGTCTATCGCGACTACTTTGAATGTACCTAGAAAAGAAGTCGAGGTCAAAATGCACAACTTAAGGTCTCAGTTCTCAGGTAGAGAAAATAATTGCGATGTGCATATGACTCGATTACTATTAAAACATCGGCGGCATCTCAATCACGACTGGGTAGTGTGGACAAGGTAAATGTCAAGCGATAATGTCCCTCAAATTCGCAAATTCATAACACATAAATTCGAGCGATATGTCTCCGCGACATATCCCCTTGTCAATACATGGCTTTACTGTTCCCATGAACAATCATGACAACAGTAGGCATGAGAAAAAAGCACTAAGCAGTAATATATAATCGGAATAAATGCGCGAGCTAAGGAGCAGCTTTCGGTTTGTTATCGTTTTGTGCTATGAAACTGGCAAATTCCCGCCTGACGTTTACCTAGCGATACCGAAACCTATAGAGGATGCCATACCATACGGTTTATACTTAGTAGAAAATTGCCGTGCTCTACCGCAATGAAATTTGTGAGGTATAAAATGTCACTGGCGTTTAATTTATTGTAGTCTCAAAGACTATCAATTTCGTTGAAATCGCAGTAAACAAAGTATTATCAGGTTTCGTTTTAAAAAATCAAAGCATTTTCTTACTCTCATTGTTCTGAATTTCATTACAAAAACACATCCTATTTCCCCAATATTCTTTCCGAGAATATAACATCAGTATCGGGGGCGAAACGTAAGCTTCCCCAATAAACCGTGAGTGTACAGGCGCGGGGGTTGCGACCGACGACCGGGACGTCTCGTAACGACGCGATACCATCGTCACCCTATCAGGCTGCGCGCGCACATAGCCACTACCGACTCCTTGTTGCGTGCCTATAAGTCATAAGTGGCAGCGGGTTTTGCTCGAGGCTAAGTAAACGGATGATAGCTGCTTGTTTCCAGAGTGAGAAACTACATTTTTATAGCTTTTAACCTTTTACTATAGCCAATTATCAAAGATTATCATAATATAATTGAGTCATATTTGACCGTGGAGCTATCTAAGTGTGTTCTATGAAAAGGCTGCTATTGACAAATGCTTAAATTATAATAAGTTTAGTAGGTACGAGGAGGCAAACTATTTGTATCATTTGGAAACCTTGTATTCGGATAAGAAATGTGGTCTAAAAATATAATACTGATATTAATTAATTTAATTGAAATACTCTCCATGATTCCTATCCCAAATGGAACAACTATTCATTTATATGATTTACAGATAGGATTTTTCTAATAAGAATAATAACTTCAATATTATAACTTCACATATCTCACACACGGCAGATTGATCCCAAACTAGGCAGAGCCTGTACTATGGTAACCAGACTGCCGATAAACATACTTGTATATTTCTAAATACATACATATCATAGATAAATTACACCCAGATACGGAACAAATGATCATGCTCATCACACAAGTATTTGTCCTGGGTGGGAATCGAACCCACGACCTCTGGCTCAGCTCAATAATAAAAAAAAAAATAAGTTAAACGAACCTTTGCGTGTACAACAAATGATGTCAGAAATATGTCCCTAAAAGCCTATGTATAAACGTATTACTGGACAGATATTTGTGGCGTGGCGATTTATTCTTTGTTACAATAAACATACCATAGAGGGGATAACAACCTGTTAGGATCACTCGCGATATCTCATCTCTTGTGCCAGCCCCTGTTTGTAACCCCGGCATCGCTATACGTGGTTGGGAGGCAACCGGGTAGCTTCAGGGGTGGGGGGATGGCAGGGTGTAACGGGATCCGGCCGGAAATGGCCGTCAGATTTGTCGCCCCGCCGGCCCGCCAATTACCGCCCCCGCTGTACGCGATAATTTATATTATGTGATTTTAGTAGTAGAGCGGTATGTGGGTAGGCTTGGCAGTAAGGCTTGTCAAATCGAAGCGAGCAGATTTAATGATGGAGCTGAGTCGGTTTGTTAAGAGTCTATATTGTGTTAAGGCGGGGGGGGTTGTATCGCATCTTCTGATAAGAAAAATATTTTTTTTCTCTATTTGATATAATAGCAAAAAAAAGGAATTTATGAGCGTGTCTTATTTGGTTGCTTAATATATTATGATAGACGTTATTAGGCGTTTTATAAGTGTTAACTACGCCATGGTATTTACGAGGCAGTACGGGCGCAGCAGGTTTTTGCTTTATTCGAGAAGACCGTGATTGTTGGAGCTTCAAGGAAAGCGAGACAGACGTGACACCAATCCTATTCTAAGTGTTTCAAAGCAACGGAAACAGCCTACGATCAGCTGGATTGGTGCTTCATTACCCACTTACTTCTATAATAATGTTTAAATACATAATGTGTCGAATTGATAACCTCCTTGTTTTAAAGTCTGTTAAAATGAATCTACCCGCCAAGACTTGTACTTTGATCGTGTGGTTTAAAAATTGCTACTCATGATTTGTACCCCTGAAAAATCTGCTTGATATCTTTCTCGGATCGAAATAGAAAGCCATCTCTGCCCTACGATAGATCTCGACTAACAAGAATATTTTTGATGCCTATAGATGCCAGTTTCAAGTGAAATAAGAATATATTTGAAATTTTTCATTTCTGTAATTCGACTTCAACGTATGAAAAAAAATTGACACAACATAAACGTAATGAAAATTATTTAAATAATGTGCCACTCGCCCACCATATAACTCGTGTAACTCCGGCGATAAAGTACTGAGTGGCTTCGCGACTGTAACCATAAGTCTCACCCGACTAGGACATTTTTTGATTGATATTTTTCAACCACACGGACCGACAAGTTCTGTTGGCGAAAAAAAAATACGTAGACCTACAATTAAGTTCAACTTTGGTAACCAGTGATGCTGGGATTATTCCTTAAAGCAGAATTAACGGCTTAACACTAAACCCCCCGGGTGCGGACATTTTGCTTTTCATTAATTACATCTAAATAGTAACGATTTTATGGATGATAGTTTTAAGACTTTTTATGTAGTTTTATACATTCTAGAGAACTTTCGAAAACTATTGTTCGTTTAGTTTGTTTTGAACACTCCTATATTATCCATTGGGCAAATAAAGCAAGTAAGTCGTAGAAAATTGTAAAATATTATTTATTTTTAAAACTATGTCCCTATATTTCCATCGATGTGATACAAATATTTATCGTTTGACATCGTCTAGTTCTTTAACCATGATATTAGAATTCTGACTAAAAGAGTTCTCAGTTAACTACACTACACCTCCACCTGTTGTCCATGAGGGTTATTAAGAACCTGAATAATACACTTGTTGAATTTGGAAACACTGAAGATAATACATCCGAACTATGAAAACGATTTCAAATGTCCTTAGAAGTTGCACTACGTAGCCACCCCCATAACTCATGTCTGGATAGCAGTTTTGCAGGATATTCCTATCCCTCGGATTGTCGGCCACGTAAA
This sequence comes from Euplagia quadripunctaria, assembly GCA_963859945.1. Classification (NCBI taxonomy): domain Eukaryota; kingdom Metazoa; phylum Arthropoda; class Insecta; order Lepidoptera; family Erebidae; genus Euplagia; species Euplagia quadripunctaria. The sequence continues at coordinate 16,592,596 of OY982581.1, forward strand.
AAAACATCCCTCGGCTGACCCGGGGGGCAAGCTTATGGCAGAAATATCGTAGTCGTGTTACTGCAGAACATTTTTGGTCTTAATACGCAAGCGTACATGCGTCTCTGCTGAGTTTGATGATCAAGGTCTTATAAAGGAAACGCTTATAAATAACAGAGGTTTGGCTTATATTTAATGTGATAGAACAAGAGAAAATAGTTAATAACATCCTTCCCGACCCTTCCTTTCGTTACCAGTTAACGTGTGTATCTATGTGTCTATCTAAACAGATAAACCTATTTTTATTAAGTTCAAAAGTGACTTGGTTGAGAAAATCTGTTCAGCCGTTCGAAAGTCATCAGCTCTTTTGAAAATCTGTTCAGCCGTTCGAAAGTCATCAGCTCTTTTGTAAATCTGTTCAGCCGTTCGAAAGTCATCAGCTCTTTTGTAAATCTGTTCAGCCGTTCGAAAGTCATCAGCTCTTTTGAAAATCTGTTCAGCCGTTCGAAAGTCATCAGCTCTTTTGTAAATCTGTTCAGCCGTTCGAAAGTCATCAGCTCTTTTGAAAATCTGTTCAGCCGTTCGAAAGTCATCAGCTCTTTTGTAAATCTGTTCAGCCGTTCGAAAGTCATCAGCTCTTTTGTAAATCTGTTCAGCCGTTCGAAAGTCATCAGCTCTTTTGTAAATCTGTTCAGCCGTTCGAAAGTCATCAGCTCTTTTGAAAATCTGTTCAGCCGTTCGAAAGTCATCAGCTCTTTTGTAAATCTGTTCAGCCGTTCGAAAGTCATCAGCTCTTTTGTAAATCTGTTCAGCCGTTCGAAAGTCATCAGCTCTTTTGAAAATCTGTTCAGCCGTTCGAAAGTCATCAGCTCTTTTGTAAATCTGTTCAGCCGTTCGAAAGTCATCAGCTCTTTTGAAAATCTGTTCAGCCGTTCGAAAGTCATCAGCTCTTTTGTAAATCTGTTCAGCCGTTCGAAAGTCATCAGCTCTTTTGAAAATCTGTTCAGCCGTTCGAAATTCATCAGCTTTTTTGAAGGGCTTTTTGAGTCGGGGGGTGTTTTAAATTTTTAAATTTTATTTCTTTTAAGAAAAATATGTTAGGTTTCCGTGGCCGTTAAGTACTATTTAGTATCGTATCGTCATGAATAAATACTCACTCAACTATTTAAATATTTTCAAATTTATTTGTAACGATATTTAAAAATGGTTTTGTTAAATATAATCCGTCCATTATGATAAAAGAGCATTTATTTTTTACCGCTTTCAAAAAAGGAGGAGGTTCTCAATTCGACTGTATTTTTTTTCTGTTTGTTACCTCAGAACTTACGACTGGGTGAACCGATTTTAATGATTCTTTTTTATTTGAAGCTGGTGCTTCCCGTGTGGTCCCATTTCAATTTGGTCCAGTTCTGACAATGGCATCCATGAGAAAACCATAATAACTCTTTTATGGAATAGTTTTTTTAAGTCGGTTTTTTTAAGAAGGTTTTTTTTAAGCAATAGCACATTTAGTTATCATAATTTTCATAATTAGGTACTTTTGTTAAAAAGGCATCGAAACACAATAACCGATACGAATTACTCGATGATTAATTCCAAAACCATCTAAAGCTATTAAAATGTTGTCCCCCTCCGAGGTTCCTCCCTGAACAATTGTAATCTACAATGATTCAATTTTTAAATGGTTCAAATCGATACTGATAAAGTGGATTGGTCTCGCGTCAGACATCGAACACAATTCAATCCGCCCACTCCCCCTCGGTACAACGTCAAACAAATCATCGCTCCGATCTGAAAGTGCGGTGTCATCAAATCACAACGCTCAACAGACGCGTCTATCTAATAACACGCTTATACGCATCACTTTATACTACAACGCTCAACTTTTAATTAAAACTTTGACGAACACCCACGAATTGTTCTTAACCGTAAATATATCCCTTACCACCCAAAGAATAAGACACCGTGAAATACCGCGAAAATCGACTCCGAGCTCTACGAAGTCGAAGCCGCAAATCACGTATTACTTCAACAAACAACCCTTGGAAATCTCGATGAAATTCGTGTCAGTGTAAATTATACTTTATTGTTGCCATTGCTAAGTTCACTCTCGAGTGAAGCAATCGACGAAAGGCGCCCAAATGGAAATTGATTCGCTCTGAAATGTAAGGTCGTAAGCGGCCGCTATACAGACCAACCTATATTGACCTTGCGACGGATGGAGCACCCACCCTCGGTGATGTGTTAGAGTAGGCTTGCAAGGAGCGAGGAAGTTCAGGTTATAATGGAAATACTTTCGTTTGTTAGGTATGTATTACGTTGCGGTATCGAGGGGTTTGGTACTACCGAAGTGGCGAGGGTCCACGATTACTAACAGTAATCGCCTTGATCCCAATGAAGTTGGTAACAGACTGCTATGCCCCGCGATTCAAGATTATAGATCTGGCAGATGGGACGTGCGAACTTTTATGCCTAATTATAGTGTTTAATCAGATATGTTTAACACTTAATCATAATATTGATTTTATGTTTAACATCATATATTTACCTAACTTTTTAAACCTAAGAAAGAACAGGTTTAGCTTTGCCTTGTTACTTACTAGCAGTGGCTTTGAATTCTTTTCATTAATTACTTATCATATCAATTTAAAAATCAAGAAAATCTCATCTCATTATTGAATTATGTGCTGCTGCCATTCACGAACGGAACTAGTTTTACTAACAGTTCTCATGACCAACTACATCTACAACATAATATGTATAATATACCTACAGTGAGTAGTCTTCAGCGAGGCATATGATTCGTAGGCGTCAAACTATCTGTTATGCAATAGTAACATGTGTTGGGGTGGTGGCTGTAATGGAAATCCACAGACGTTACACACTAACTGTGTTTTAAGAGCACGAGAGGAACGGAATGGAAATTATATATACTTATTTTATATTGTGAGCAAAATAATTTTACTTACGTTACAAACCCATAGCATTTTTAAGAGTTTAAATGATAAAATGAGTGAGTGAGTGAGTAATTTTCAAGAATTAAGAGTTAAGCAAGTTGATTATTGTTGATCGTATGTATATATGTATGTATATATGGTGACCGTTGCAGGTAAGCCAATTGCTTTGGACTGCAAGAATGTAGTCAACAAGAGTTGATAGATGTGAACATTTTCCATCTTCTCGTGAAACGTACTTGAACATGAAAAGCTGATAAATGTTAATATTATCTATAGTTGACCCGCTATTGCTTCTGCCTTGAATAGTCTCCGGTCGCAGGGCGCAACCCCGACCGGTCGAGAGCGCCAACTCGGCTCCGTCGCCCCTCTAGCTCTACCTACAACTATAACCAAGGAAACAAGTGCTGCAGACAGACAGTGTTTGCGCGGGGGATGCTGTAATACTTACTAATTGATCATCGGCGCTACGTTCTACTGGAGATACTCTATGGTAGAAATTATTTGGTAGTTTTATCATCGAACTACCTATTAATGTTATAGCAGTGTTTTAATAAAACTATATATTTCTTAATACGCGAAGAGAATCCTTTGTGTCCCTTAAGATTTGACGAAGGAATGTGAAATTTGGAACACTTAAAGTCTATACGAAGAAGTGCAGAAAGCTAAAAATTTTAAACAAAATGGGCTATAAAGTTTAAATTTATGTAAGAACGGCAACATCAAGCTGTAGGCACCCAGTATATATTCTGACCCGTCACGGTACAAAAGTCTATACAATGACAGTTCAAATTATACTTGTCAATGAAATAAAACAAGGTATTTAAAACGGTCGAAATTCGACGCCAGGCCAGAATGCTAACAAGAGAAAACATACCACTGCATATGCGTAACATTAAAATTTTAGGAGTATGTTCCAAGACTTGGTGTGACTTTTTACTTCTTAAAAAAAACAATAAATATTAAATCCAAGGTAACATATTATTATTTACAAAGACTGCACTTAGTGCGTTGAGGTGTATAATTGGCGCTAGATTGACTACGTCCAGAAACTAATGTATGCTGTTCTTATTTTTCAAAATACCATAGTTCCAAATAACTTGTTTTAAATACCAATCAATTTATTTTAATGCCAAATCCTGACAATTTTTTGACCGGGAACATTATTTTTAAACCTTATCTTTGTTGCGTCGTTTAAAATTATCTAATAAAGTTCGAAGTAAATCTATACAACACTTAATGTCCACTTTACCCACGTTCGAAACCTATAAACGAACTATTTAAGTTTATTTTCATGTCTTACTGACAACAAACGTGGTGGGTAGAGGGATCTTCCTCCGCGCCTTAGTTCACCACCATTTAACCTTAACAGCTGGTAAATAATACAATAATATAAACTTAGTCAGGCGGTCGCCCTCTCGTTTATTTCTAAAAACAACTACCAGCCCACTGTGTTAAAAAGTTATAAAAATGTTTAGTTTAGAGTTATGGTTGACGTGTGATTGGAAGCATGTGTCCGCTTTGAGTTCGAGCCAATGATGATGAAATTAACGAGCAACCACTAAAGCATGGAACTTACATCATTTATTGAAATTTAGAAGGGAATCATTAAAAATATAATTGGTTTTCTATCCATTGTTCTCACCTGGTATTGTAGTCAATATATTAATGTATATTAATATGCTTTTATTTCAACGAAGGATGTACGACGTAAAAGAAAATATTTCTTAAATAAGATTCAGTAAATGGTGTTAAATACAGAGCTAAATAAATAAACATTTAAATGTCATGAACACGTGACCCGTTAGCGATAAAGCTATACATATAGCGTGTAAAGTGTTACAAATTATGTTACGAAAATATTTATATTAAAATTATAGGTACTTTCTGTTGATTAAAGCCAGTGTTATACAATCGCAAGAAATAAGTACAATATCTATTTTATTTGTTGAGAGATATTGAGTGAAACAAAGCTTGTTATCAGTTAGTACAGGAATAAAGGAAAGAAACAATTCGCGTTCTTTTTTGTATTCGAAATTAATGGTTTCAAGTTCCGGTCAAATTTCCACAAAAAGGGCACAGAAAAGTACCAAAAAGAAGCTGAGAAGATACAGCATTAAAAAAAATAACCCTTCAGAAAGGTGGTTTTTAAATAATTTTGAGTTTATCTTCTTTACAAAAAAATGTGTTAAAATGGTTAATGGTTTAAATAGTGAATTCAGCATCTCAACGTGTTATATTTAAGATATATATATATATATATATCATACACAAGAGTATATCAATCTCTCGCCCAATTCGCCGAGATGACACGGAGGACATAATTCATTATTAAGTCAAAACCTTGCGTTAAATCTACTCGGGCGCGTGGCAGCCCTGCGAGGGTTGTCACCGAAGCGACGAACGGTAATTAATTCAGTCTGAAGCGCTAATTTGAGTTGAGAGAAGTCAAACTCCCGTACCAGCGTAGACTAGTTAAGAACCTATCGATGTAGATGTGTATTTAGGTAGAATAAGTGATTCGTTTTTGCTGATAAGTAAGATTATGATGATATGCCATATTATAACTGTCATTTATACGCTTATTTTGGAGTTGATATCTAAAGGCCAAGTCAAACAGCGGGCGGGCGGGACGGCGACGTGTCATGTACAGGTTGTAACGTACTACTTAAAATAGAAGATGTCACACAGCGCCATCGCGCTCGGCGTTCGGCTTCAGTACATTTCAACCGCTCGTCAGGCCCCGCCCGTTGTGTGCCCCTTTAATCATGAAGTTTAGAGGGTTATATTCTCAATAGCGCTTCTTCAGTGGTATATATGGTCTGTTTTTAGTGTCCTAACTGTATTATATTTGCAATCACTACATTAGAATATTTTTATAGTATCCGTCCGTTTATGGTCACAGTTCCGCTCCTAAGGGCCGTAGCGTGGTATTAAATAGCCTTCCTCCACAGTAGGATTATCAAATGCAAAAAAAAATGTCTAATAGTAGGTTCCACATACGAGCGCATTCAACAAAAATAAAAATATTCAGTCATATATTAGTTAGTATTTACCTATACGAAATCGCGCACGCGATAATCCTATTTCGGCTATATATAAAGTCTTCGGCGTTAATTTTGTGTACATACCTACGCCATAATTTGGTAGGATTACTATTCAATGTCTTAAATCTGTGCACACCTTATGTTTGAAATCAATGCGCTTCACTGTTTTGCATATACATATAGTTTCTAGCTACCTGTGGCATATTCGCCAACTTTAACTGGCCAGCGATGACTTCGTCCTAATGTGTGTGCGTGACACCATGAAACTGAATACATACAAACATATATACACTCACACCTATATTCCTGCAGGGGTAGGCAAGCCGGGAAGTCCGAGCCTTCTAACTTACGAAACTGAATAATGTATGCGAAAAGTGAAAGATTTTACTTACGGACGGTAAAGTTTTGTTGCATTTTCAACGAAAATTTTACCGTCCGTAAGCATAACGAATCGTTTCTTGATTATAGGAACGCGCCATAAATTTAGTAATATGTATAAAGTTAATTTTCTTTTGTTTAGGTATGTTATATCTTGTATAAAGGGCGGTAGTGACTAACGCATCAGGCTTATCATCATCGACCAAGTGGTTTCAGGCTTGAACCTTGTGAGGATTTTTAGGATGGTGTACGTCGTAGTGTACTATGTGTAGTACACTAAGACGTATACCATCCTAAAAAATCGATAAACCTAACATGTATAATTTTTAAAGTTAGTTTTTATGGGTTTTCTCAATAACAGAAAAGTAAAAAAAAAAACGAAGTATGTTCGATTTAAAATCTTTAACTTTACACATTCCATATTCCATTCCATACACATTGCTTTTATGATAAACGGAGGTGATAATACCTGGAAATTAAATGGTCATAATTATTAAATATAGTATAGAGTAGCACAGTTTTTATTTTTTTCAAAAAATATTTTTGTAACTGCATGCTAAAGGCAAAGAGCATAGACATAACTTATTCACCAAATAAAGAAAAGCTTACTGTGTAAGTTGTACCAATGCGGAAAGAAATAAAACCATCACATTTTTATTTATTTGAAATAGTTTAAATCTAGTACATTCTTTTGTCCTATTTGACCTTAAACCCCAAACATTTTAATGTCAACTAGATAAAGTCTTAGTAGACCGGTATCAATCTTATCGGACTATTTAACGTGTTCTAACACATTTCTTATTGTTACAGGTAAATATCCAGATTCCTCTATTCACGGTAAGGGTTCCAGTCAATATATAAACCGATAGATAATAAATTTATAACAGTTGGGTTACGAATAGTATCTCACTTGTAGACGCGAGCGGAGCGCGGGGTCAATTGACACCACGACCCCAGACCCAAACAATTGTTTAAATACATTGACATACTTAGATTATTAAATGCCATAACATCTATTTATCACTCAGTCATCAATAAAAATCAGATAGTAGATGACAAAGGCTGTTGTTTCGAAAGTTTTGGTCTAGTGTTGTCATAAATTAATTTGCAAATTTTTTTATTGAAATTTGGAAAAAAAAGGACACGACAAAAAAAATATTCTGAGGTTATGCTTTTATTCCTCATAAAGGCGTAACTTCAGAATTTTTTACGATTAATTTTATAGAGCAAAATGAATGAAAGAACCACCAATAAGATGAAAATTCATTAAAGTGTAAAAAGTTGTCACAATCAAAATCATATATTTTGCTGACATTAAACTTCTATAAATAAGTAGGACAAGGAAGCAAGCCGTTGCTTTGTTGTTCGTCGCCTTCCATTTTCAGTTTTCATTATGTAGCAGCCTTTAAGTGAAACTAGTTTATTAACGAGTGAGAGCAGCGTGTCTGTCACAGTCGAGCTTCGTTTCAATGAAATTTGTTCAATTACGAGTACAATACAAATAATGGCTTACAGTTTAAAAATTGTTTTGCGTTATTGACGATTGATTGCTTTTGTATTTTTGTTCTACATCATTTGTCTTACAAAATTATGACTAAAACAAAGGCAAAAATATACAGGAATATCAAATCAGCCTAGCCTCTAACAATTCCGGTTCATTTTTTCATGCCACGTTCAGTTATAAAAGATGCCACGTACACGTATCTACGTACTTATAAAATACCGACCCTCTGACAAAAGCTCAGTATGATTGACGTAAACCTACATGCAGACAGTAGATACAGATTTGTTTAAGCTACTTTTTCATGTTTCTGTTTAATGACCAACCACCAAAATATAACAGGCTTGCCAACATAAAAAGACGATTACTTCCTAAACATTACGAACGTTCTTTCAATCATATATTGCCCCAGCAATGCTGAACTCGTTTATCGATTGATCTAGCAATGCACAAGCGCCTCGCGTACAAAGAAATGTTGATGTAACCGCGTGAGTGGAACGTTCGGCGCTCGCGGGTCAATTGAGTCCGCGACCCAAGACCTGTAGCAATTGTCTAAGCATGTTAGGGTTAGCGCAATATAAGATATGAACACAATAACACAATCTTCAATTTGCTGCTTCTATCTTACCGAGTCGGTGTCGACGTTCTCGACGGTGTCAGTGATAAACATACCTTACCCTTTTCAATGCAACATTCCAGACAAACACACCATCCGCCTAATAGCGATTAACTTGCATCACTTTTGTTGATACCGTTATAGAAATTGTAGGATGTCAAGTAGGTGCTAGCCCTTAAGGCTCACATCTACCATGATTCGGTCTTAATTCCCAAGAGACTGGGAAACCATGGACTGGTGGAGTGTCCCTAGTGGTGACACCTCTGCTTCTCCAAGCCTATGTGTGTAATGGATCTCTGCCTATCCTACGTGCCAACAAAAACATTACAGACTACCTCCTAGGGTTCTCACTTCTAAGTTATGATTAACTCCTGAAACCTAGTGGCTATAAAAGGAATAGAAGCTGAAACATATTTTATTTTATATTTCTAATACAGGCAGCATTAGTAGAACCTCCAGTTAAGCGATTAAAAGATTAGCAAAATTGTACTCTCATCTGTAACTCTGTCTGTCTGTCGCCCTTTCACGCCAAAACTACTGAACCGATTTAATGAAATTTGCTACATAGATAGTCTAGAGCCTGAGAAAGGACATAGGCTACTTTTAATGCGGAAAAAGGGGTGTAAGGGGTTGAAAGGTGGGGATGAAAAGTTGGATCGAAGTATCGTCATATATAGAGCTAGAAGCTTGAAACTTAATTTTTAAGCTGTTGATTCGATATAAATACACTATTCCACGCGCACGAAGTCGCGGGCACAGCTAGTATTATATATTACTTTTGTGCTCATGTTAAACCAAGTAGCAGAAAAATTTTGGTTTGATTCATTTGCTTATTCCAGGCGTGTAATTATTGCGTGTCTCCGAAGTACAGACGCCGTTTTATTGAATTGAATATACATAGTTGTATGAACAGAAACTACCTCCCGCAGAAATAAAAATTGTTTAATGCCTTCTCTGCTATGGTCTTTCCCGGAAACTTCTATTGGGCACACAAAGGGTGCTAAAGTGAATTTTATAAAGGTCCTAGAAAGCCAGTGCGACCTCCATGGTTGCAAGCGTCGGTATACTGAGATAAAGGCAGAACCTGCACTTGTTTGCCACCATGGCATAAAATAAATAAAGTAGGTAAATTTTGTCTGTCACGTAATAATCCTGTAAAGGATTGTACGAAGTTCTTTCGATTAAACTTTGACACGATTTTGAGTTGTTACTAAGTAAATTTATGTATCTGTTAGTATAGTACGCAGTCCACAGGTGAGGAGGTAGAAACTAGAAGCTACCTTACAAACCCTCAAACATATAATAAAACTTCAAGAACTAAACTTCAAGGTCGTAATGAAAGCATCTACTAACTTTGTGATAGATACGATCGAGAAGCGATCAAACTCTTACGTGATTGCAAACACAACCCCACACTTTTTTTTCTTCGAGGGTAGGCAGAGATAATAGCCCTTCATTTGTTTCTATCATTAGACCTCTCAAACACGTACTTCTTAACTTGGTCCAATGATAATACACTTAAATCCGTGGTTTTGAAATCGAACACTAGAAATTTAAAAAGCCTACACCAATTTTTTTGCTCATGTTAAGCAAGTACCAGCACGCTTTAGAAAATCGCAGCTAACCAGCACTTGTTTTTCTACTAGTGAAGAGGGCACCGCTGTGGAGAGTTTTTATGGGCACAGGTAACCGCTTACTATCACGTAGACTGTTTGCATATTGAACAATTTTAGATCACAGACAGTGGCGTAGCGTGCCTTGGAGGGGCCCTGTATCAAAATTAGTTGGGGGGCCCAAATGAAGGGTAAAGATTTCTCACAAAAGAAACAAAAATGCTTTAAACGGGGGAATCCCGCAATAACCGATGTAGGATGTGGCCAACTTTTTGGCGCACGCTTAACCCGGGAATAAAAGAGATTGCTTTCTTTGACTTTTGTCATTTCTAAAGTGAAAACTCTATAGGCACGTATGACAGTTTTTTATGTTTTTTTCCCGGGAAGCACGAGATTAAGTGACATTCTGAATAACATTTTACTAATTTTTGCTTACACACGTTAGGGGCCCCTGTAGCCCGGGGGCCCCGTATCATTGATACGGCTGATACGGCAGTAGCTACGCCCCTGATCACAGAGCCTATCCCATATATATCCCATCACATCAAGATGTAATAGATCACTTAGAATGTCGGTCGTGCATTATGCGGAGCGATGTTCCTTGTGGCAGATTCCATTGACCGCGCTGTTGACTCCCAGATTAATGTGCGCCAGGCTACTGAATTACGATTGTAAAGGTGCTAGTCTACTTGCGCGAACGTCACGCGTCGTCACTTCAAGCTTTCAAGAATTATTTTTGAAGTGAAAACTTCTTTAGCCGTGTTGTGCACTTTTTGGGTTGGGTAAAAAATGTTAAACTCGGGTTAGGACACGTGACCTGATCGAAAATTCGTAAGGCGGAGCCGAGTTTCTTATTTAAAAAAAATATAACATTCAAAATTCAAACATTTATGAGCGGCCAGGAGCCCAGAACTTCCAGTGTACCCTATGTAGACATTTAGATATGTTATTACCTACTTTTCATTTTTAACTTAATTATATATATACAGATGTGTGTGTATGTATATGCAAATACATTGTGAAGTTATGTTTTCACTTCTGACGTGTAGTCAAAACTGCGACTGACTGTTTTTTTTTATTCTTAACTTTTCTGCGTCATTGTTCTCCTACAGGAATATAATTCATCGTTGTCAATTGTCCTAAATTACCATATTTTTAAAGCACGTGACAATACCAAGGATTTAAATAATTTCAATTTGCTTTGCCAGCAATGGCCTGGTAGGAATAAGGACGAAGAAGTGCCCCCAATCGCGTTGCAGTTCGTAAAGATAAAACAGTTATTTTTTCGCTCGGTAACTCTTAAGACAATTTTGAATTAAAATTTATTTTTTTCCTAAAACGGAATAAAACTTTATTTCCAACGTCAGCAACTTGTTGCAAGCATCATCTACTAAAGTGATAATTACGTCATCAAATGGTGAATATGCATGCTTGCCAACTTAATAGTTTAAAATAACGTAACAGTTGGCTAGGCCAGTTTTCGATTCTTTTTTTAGGTTGATAAAACATGACGCGGTTGATATTATAATTAATAGGAGACAAATATCGTTGGTGAAGATTTGGGACCATTAGGAGGTATACAGCTAGTTCAGGGCACTTATTTGCTAATATGAGCGTGTATTGACCCTGTACTTGTAAGTTGCCGCAGCTTTGTGTCAATTGTGCGTGAATTAATTTATGTCTACTGCACTAAACGTGATACACTTACTATACTACACTATACCTAAAGAATAAGCCATCAAATGAAAATCGTGTTGACATTTAAAGTCGTGTTTCTCATACATACCTGTTATAAGTACATATAAAATTAATTCTTTGTAGACATCTTTCTATTGAAGCAATACATCTCATAGTCGAAAAATATTTACACTAACTACTTTAACTATTTTGTTTTTTTTTTACATATTTTGTGACATTATTTCACATATATAGGCTTAAACTAAGCATAGCTTGTACTGGAGTTTCAGACCACAGATAACATACATACTTGCACACATTTAAACCGAAATACATATCTTTTTTCATATATATATATAAAGGTACAAAAAGCTCACAGAGACAGCCAGACCAATCCATATAAATAGATAAATTCGTACATACATATACTTGCAGCGATCAGGAATCAAATCTCGCGGCCACACACCATCCACAAATCCACATCGCCATCAAACGTAAAAGTTTGGCGAGTTTAGAATTATGTAACACCTCTGTAATATAATTGCCGATATATACTTAATGGTATTATGAGTGTGTGTAGGTAAATGGCTGATTTGTTCTTGGGTATTCGGTTGGGGCTGCTTAAATATCTTACAGCAAATAATCAATCAAATCATGTCCACTTAATACCATCTGGAGGTCAGATAGTTCGAACAGTACTTAAAGCTGTTTTATGACTACCATCAAAATACTAATGACAGTCGTTATCGGGAGTCAATAGAATTTTTTTCTGCTTGTTTAATATGCTCTGAGCTACTGAGTTAGGAGGAGCTTAACTACAATACAATATTCTTTATTGTACACCATAAAACAATTTACAATATCCCTATTTCCCTTGGTCACGGCATCACGAGTGAACGGCTTAACCGATTTCGCTAATTCTTTTTTTGTGTTTGTTATTGTCAGGAGAAGGTTCTTATGAAAGAAAAAATTAAGAAAGTTGCGCTGAAAATTTAAGAAAACTTAACGACTTAAATAATTTTCTAATGTAACCTTAGCGCTTTTGACATACATAATAATTAAATGTACTTGTACTACTTGCCCGAACAATATTATACCACATTAAATTACTTGCAAATAACTTTTCGTTACGTAGGAGAAAAACTTATATCACACTTTAACCGGCAAACTCGTTTTGGTGAAGGAGGCATATGGCCAGGAGATTTAAAAGTATGTTCTTGGATGATTGGATCTGACCTCGTCAGTAAGTGCATGGATACCTATGAATACTAAGATGTATACAGAAGGGAATGTCCTGTGGTTTACAGGATACGACAAGTTTAATAGAAGTGGAGCTAATATTACAACTTCTCCATGTATATAATTATACAAATGTATATTACCTACCATATATTTAGGTGAATCCTCGAGAACAGTACTTTTTTATGAAAGGTGCCTTATGTCATTTTATCCCTGATAACGTGCACTTATGCAAAATTTCATGATGATCGGTTGAGTAGAATAGAATAAACTTTATTGTACACCAAAAGAATTATTTTATACTAGCAGCGTCCCGCGGTTTCACCCGCGTAAGTCCCCATCCCGTGGAAATATTGGGATAAAAAGTAACCTATATGTTAATCCAGGTCTCCAGCTATCTACATACCAAGTTTCATCGCAATCGGTTCAGTAGTTTTGGCGTGAAAGAGTAACAAACATCCATACATCCTCACAAACTTTCACGTTTAAAATATTAGTAGGATGGAATAGTTCATCTAGCAATCTCTTACAAGCAACCTTTGGATGGACGAAGATAGATGAAAGCATGGGTAGTTTTGGTGTATAAGCGTTTAGTTAAGGCGTGCAAGCGTAACAAACAAATTAACAGAATTTTTTTCGGTATTGTGTTTGAATAATTTATAATATTAATAAATATAACGAATGCCAAGTTGTGCTACTCAGATCTTTTCGCATTGCTTGACCTAAGACCGTGGCTTCGGGCTTCACGCTTTGTCCGTATGTATAGCTGTATCTAGTGAATTCTATTCTGGTTAGTGATGTCCGACTCGCCATTACCCGGGCAATTGACCCGCGAGATTAATGTGCCCCGCGCCACACTGTTACGGGGTTAGGGGCGCGGTTCACTTGTGCGATCATTGCGTTCAGCGAACCAACCGTATCATGAATATTTTTGAATTAGAGTATAAAGAAAAGATCATATCATAGAACATTTATTGTATCGAAGTCATTATGTTACATACATCAGAAAAAAACCGGTCACCGGTGACACCGGTCTTACCAAGTTATGGAGGAACGACTAAGCAACACGAAAAATCCTTCAGCAAGTAGATACTGGGATGTTGTGCATAAGTACATCAATCGATGCGATTGCGTGATCAGTAGATAGCGCTGGGGTGTGCTTCCTGTATGTTTAGTTTTCCGCGACATTTCATCAGAAGACGAGACCCTAGTCAGGGATTGATTTGGTAAACAGTTATCCAACAAATTAATCATAATTCATGGCAAGGTTGTATAATATTGTTTTGTTTTTGAACATGTTTAAAAGTATTGGTTGTCCCGCACCCATCGGCCATTACATACTCGGTAAGGGCTCTCTCAGACAGGTGCGTCACTTCCGATTCATATTACCGTATATCGATTTTAGTAGAACGAATACAATCTTACACAGTGCTGCGATAACAACATGGAGATTATAGGTGATATGCTATACGCTATTCTGATATTTGTGTTTGTATTCGGCCACATGGGATTACACGCTTTTTGGTAGAAATATCGAACCATGAAAACGCAGCTATGTGGAAGGATGCCAGAGGAATATTATCGAAATGACGCATGCGGTAATATCGACAATAGAATGTATCTCTGTGGGGAATCTGGGTATCTTTTGACCCTGGTACTAGTGACCTGTATTTCAGAACACTGAGTGCCAGCAATTTATATTAACAGTTGACTGCACACATGGCTTAATGGTTAAAGTGGTCGCCTTGCCACTAAGCCGCGCCGAGTGTTGTGGTTTCGATTCCCACACGGGACAAAAACTTGTGTAGTCCACAAATAGTTGTCCCGAGTCTGAGTGGCATTTGTGTCTGTTGTTTCGATGTTTGTAAAATCTCCCGTGATACAGGAATCATTCCTAATGCAGTAACTATCTTTTTACGAAAAAAAAAATAAGTGTGACTATTAATGTAAATGTGTATTTCGAGAGAATGAGATTACTAATGTTTATTTCTCGTGTGATTAAATCAAGGAGGAAACTCAATGATTTTTATATGTAGTCCGTGTCGAAACGACAGGCAGTTCTAAGATATGTAGAACTGCCTGTCGTTTCGACACGGACTGGCCTATGAACACGCAGCGTAACCTGGTCGAAACGCCAGACTCTCAAAAAGGCACATACACAAAATATCGCGTTAATTCCCATTAATATAATCGTATATTATTTAACGCGAGAGTTATTATTTCCGTGTGGTTGTGTGAACAACAGTTTAATAAATAACCCAGCGTGGTACTCCAGCAGCCAGCAGTATGACATAAAGCGGTTTATCTGAATCGAGCGCTGTTTCCCACCTGATCCCTCGACTCGGCGGAGCACATTAGGACAATCATTCGGCCGCCCCTACGTACTCTTTACGGAAATTAAATGCTTCCACAACGGAGCAAAATGTTGATACCTGCGCGCAAAGCTATCGGAAACACGGAAGCTTTCATGGATATTTTGGACTGACATAATATGCTACCCTAGTGTTTTAAGAGTGAATATTTTATACCTTATAACAGTTTAAGAATGAAATTGTCGTTTAGAGTTTACTGACGGGCCTGTTAGTCTAGTGGTTAGTGATAATATAAAAATAATAATAAACTAGCAGCGCCCCGCGGTTTCACCCGCGTAAGTCCCGATCCCGTGGGAATATCCGGATAAAAAGTAGCCTATGCGTTAATCCAGGTCTCCAGTTATCTACATACCAAGTTTCATCGCAATCGGTTCAGTGGTTTTTGCGTGAAAGAGTAATAAACATCCATCCATTCATCCATCCATCCAAACTTTCACATTTATAATATTAGTGGGATTGTGTGAGGAGCGCGATCATTTGTTTTGTGTCTGGCTGTAGGTGATAAATTAAAACCTCGCCACGTATCACCAGGGTTTCACCAAAAGTTGCTAAAAACATCACGTGATTAATGGACCGCCCCTAACTTTGAGAAACCCTGATCTAACAGTGCCTTAGAATAGCTCATACCCATATGTGTTGGAAGGCCTGTCATTCAGCGATCAACAAGGAAGCTATCATGGATGTTTCGTTTATAGGCAACCGCGTCCCGTTTACTACGTAACTGTAAATATAGAATTTTATGAGCTTCATGGGAAATTGTCCTACACGTCGCCTTGTATTGCGACAAAGATTTTTCAATTCTGTTCCCAAATCTACACCATCTTCTATTTGATTGTGCACTGGACGACTTCGGTGACAAATCTAAAGTGGTAAATACAGATTTCTGCTTGAATTTGAGCAGTTTGAATGGGTAATAATCTTCACTCTATAGAATACTATGATTAGACAACTCTACTACTACTAAGCATAATTCTGTTATTTTTATTCGTGGTTACAACGCACCGATGACACCAATGTGTAGTGCTGCAAGTAATTGAAGGTAAACGCTTATTATGAGGTCGTCCGTGTGCTGGTACGTGTGTCATTAAAAGGCCATATAAGGATAAAGTTCTGCAACAAAGTTATCAAAAAAGATCACGACCTGCCAACCCTATCCTTTTTAAAGTACATGTGACCCTATTCACCAGCATAAAAGAACATTACGCTACATACATTTCAGTCCACATTAATCAAGAGGTCAATTACGCGGTCCGGAGCGGTGCCCATTCGCGACCTTTTGTTAATAGGCGCTCATAAGCTGAATAAGACTGTTCACTATACTAATATAATAACCACTAAACACACTTAGGAATCACTGTGGAATATAACGTCACTATACATAATTATATTATCAAACGCAAATTGTGTTGTATAAATATGGGTACGAAAAAAATAATAATATATAATAATAATAAGTTTATTTCTCCTCACAAAATACATTTTTACTTATGGTACAAAAATATATAAGGTAGCAGTTAAAGAAAAGGAAATGTAGATCCTGGGCCAAGAAAAATATCTAGGAGCGGATTGAAGCATGGATGCCCAATTCAGGTTGTGAATCTCCTACAAACTTATAACGGATTGGTATTTTA
Organism: Euplagia quadripunctaria; assembly: GCA_963859945.1. Taxonomy (NCBI): domain Eukaryota; kingdom Metazoa; phylum Arthropoda; class Insecta; order Lepidoptera; family Erebidae; genus Euplagia; species Euplagia quadripunctaria. Next base: position 16,609,603 of record OY982581.1, read on the forward strand.
CTCAAATTATGATACACGGGGACATACACAAAGTTAACCCAGACCGCGTTTCTGTGAATCACACAAGTGGTTTTCTCACTGACGCAACACTCTACTCAACAGTGTCTATAGGCAAGAGTAATCCTCTACCATCAGGCTGGCGGTATGCTCTTTTATAGGTAGTGTAAAAAAATAAAGAATCTCATTTTAACTAGCTAGCTAGCTTCTTCTGAAGGTTGAATATGTAGGTACTTTCCTAAGCTGGTGGCACATGGGGAGTCCCAAGGAACTTTCTCAGTACAACAACAGAACAAGTTTAGAACGAAGCGTTTAATTTCAATATAACGAAAGAAATCATTTGGTGACAGACGGATGCCACAACGCTGTCTAGCGAAGCGAAGCCAAATAAAAAATGAACTATACAAGCTTAACAGATGCGTTTAATTAAATCCAACAAGCCCATCAATAGAACAGTTTGTTATATTCAACATTGTGAATATAATAACCGAGGGTTTGCCACGAGAGCGCGTGTGAACACATGGTGCAGATCTGCTTTTGACGCGTGACGGGCACACGCAGCGTTTGATAAAAAAATATAATTATGTGTGGAGCCGTGACGAGTCGATTGACTGTGACCACTGCTGTTGATGTTTATTGAAGTTAGGAAGAATATAATCGACTTTGAACACTACTTGTAACTTTTTCATTATTTTTTAATGCTTTAATCAAAGAGAAACGGTACATACTGACCTATAGATTAAAAAAATATGCCTGCAACAGGTATTATTAATCTTCAATAGATATACAAATAATAAATAAAGCTATGGGACAAATTATGAATACATTAATGTATTGTAATGTATCTATTCATAATTTCAAATACTGAGCGAAACCCTGCTAATTCATAAAATATTATAATATAATAAAAATAATCATTAATACAAACACGACGGCCCCGCTGTGTTCTTTAAAAAAGAAGTCACAATTAAATCACAGCATATACTTTAGTTGTTTGGGTGGTAAAAAATTTAAAGTAAGGGTACAAAATGTAATCTCTGAAACCAAGTAATATCTGAATCGAATATGACCTCTTTTAAATGTCACTTAAAATAAAAGAAAACAGAATAAAGTTCAATACTTAATAATTGCGGTTTAAAATAAAATAATATGAAAGTACAAGTTAAAACGTTAAAAAATTGATATGTAAACAGAGTTTCAAATTGATACGATCAGCGATGGACTGCGGCGAACTGAGACCCTGAGTTTCGGTGCGGCCGAAAGGGCCGAAACTAAAGCCGAATCTAGTTTTTTTTGGCCGAAGCCGAAACCAAAGCTTCGGTCGGTCACTACTAAATACTAAATTAGTTAGACACAACTAAAATTCGTTAAGTTACTCAAGTTTATCCACAATTATTACAGCTTTATTGATGTTTAGGTCTTTAACTAAAATGTCAATTTAGAAAATGAGTTTTGAGTTATTGTTGGGTTTTGTACTATCTATCCATCTGTTGGTCTGGCTTTTTCTCAGGAACGCGTGGAGGTATTAAGTTGAAATTTGTATCAAGTAGTCTTTGGTTCTTTAAAGCTAGAATTAAACACCAACCAAACAACGCCGTCACACAGACTCAATTAAAAGTAATGTCAAAATCAAATGAATTAATTTATCCACGCTATCGTCAAATATTTTATTTAAAATTCTTTAGAAAAAATCTGCGTACTGTAAAATACGTGAAGTTTACTTCCCTGAATGTTATCTTCCGAAGTCGATTAAAAAGGACTGATAAATTCGCTTAAGGCTTAAATCAGTCATTAAAAAAACTTACGTTGCTACGTATAAATGCAACTCTAGTACATCAATTCACATCTAGCTCATCAATATATATTATAATTTCTGTTTGACAAATTCCACTTAAACCTGATTTCACTACGACTATACCCGGTCCTTCAAGATCTTTCAAATAGACATTCATTTTATATCCATTATATTGTCCTCAGGTGTGAGCGCAAACAAGATCCCAAAACGCGCTGAAATCCCCCCGAACAAAGGTGGTCCCTTCGCTGCAGCTCTTCGCACCCTCGCCAAGAACGCGGGCCCAGACACGAAGGACGGTGAGTGATTGTAGCTAACCTTTTTACTCCTTAACACAACGGAATCCTAAACAGTGGCATAGACATTTTTGCTTTTTGACAATCTTGATATGATATGACAGGTGCCGGAAATTACTGAACCAAAGATTAAGTTTTGTTTGTGACTGTGATGTAACTGTTCATTAAAGGTATAATTTAAAATTTGGTTGAGACCTAAAATCTATACTAATATTATAAAGCTGAAGAGTTTGTTTTCTTGAACGCGCTAATCTCAGAAACTACTAGTTCGAATTGAAAAACTCTTTTATTGTTGGATAGCCCATTTATCGAGGAAGGCTATAGGCTATAAAACATCACGCTACGACCAATAGGAGCGGTGCAGTGACCATAAACGCAGGTGAAACTGCGGGGACGGCTAGTAATTATTATGTATAAGATAAGCACTAGCTTCAGCCGGCGGCGTCGCTCTCGTTAATGTGTCGGGAATAGTCATTCTGGATAAAAGGTACCCTACGTCTATTTGTGTACCCCTGACAAAGTTTGTGAGTTCGGTTGAGTAGTTATGGCGTATAAACATACGCCACAAACAAAACTCACATTTGCAATTATAATGTTAGTTAGTATTGACTGTTAAAGTAGCCATATAGAAGTTAGAGTACACCTGTTGCATCACCGTTACGATATTATTCTACCTGAGAGAGGTTACAAAGTTTCTAACACTGTTCACGGTCTCGTTGTGTGCTCATCCTTTTTACTTTTAGTTTTCTTAAACCTCAGCAGAAAACACTTGTTGGGTTCTATACTTGTCCATACGTGTACAAACAATATCATATACTATATTGTCTCGCTAGATTTTAGTTACTTATTTATATTACACATACATTGTGATGGTTGACCAGAGTAAAAAATATTCTATAATTTTTTAACTGGCAACTTTTTGCTCTTGTCAATCTTGATTCGTATACTTGTCAAACAGTTACCTATATTGTAGATATAATAATTATTGTAATTTAATCTTAAGTTTTATCCTAATGCGTAAAAGCATAAGGGTTACTAATTTTTATATAATGAAACATGTCTGTTTCTGAAATATTTCTTCGTGTTATTTGTTTATTCATGTTTTATTGCGTTCAGCTCTTATACATCTATGATAAATCTTTGCTTAATTCATCAAGATATACGTAAAAGACTTTATTATAATAAGCACGTATATCACGACACTATTTATTATAAATAGGCGCAACTAATTTTATTTAGGAACTATTATTTTCTAAAAGAAGTCGTCCATAACTGAATGCTGAAAATTTATTATTGGCCAGCAATTATATATATTCATTCATATAACGTTTACTTTTATTGCTGCCAAAAGATTTTCTCTCGTAAATATTACTATCGTGTCACTTGCTTGCGCCAGCTTGATCCAGCCAGACTTTTATGAGCACACAGGTCCATGGTGCCATGATTTCAATTTCCTCCACAAAAACAGAACTTGAACAGCACTGTGTTAAAAAATTTAAACATTTTTAAATATGAAGCATACGCTCGCAAATCATCCACGCAGCCACGCAGTTTATCGATTGATCTTTAATTATGCGGTTTCTCAACTGCGAAAACC
>OY982581.1:16613484-16855158 GCA_963859945.1 Euplagia quadripunctaria
GACCCCGCCCGCGCCCACGCCCCCGCCCCCGCCCGCAGGTGAGGAGGCGCCGGTTTGACGGCCCTCCGCCCCCCCCTCGCCCCCGAGCGGAGCCGCCGGAGAGAGACCTACCTAAATGTTGAACACTGAAAAAATAATATTTCGCATTTCCCGCACGACCATCGGATCTCGATCGCGCTCGGCCGCCTCCCACCGAAATTAAAACGCTGCGAAACACCGGGTACGAATTGTATTCTTAATATATGATCACCTAAAACTCATTCGTCGACACGCGTCTGCGCTTATTATACGATTGGAGCATTAGAATCGCTTTGTTTGTATACTAAACTGAAGTTCAAAGATGATGTTCAACATTTACTCTGTGATCTCTCCGAGGCTGTTCCCTTCGCCCTGTACACCATTACCATTGTATAAATTACATTCTAACGTAAATACATCCCCATTGAAGCAAAACCAGCTGTAAACAAAAATTGTTGCCTAAGATTAATCACTTTAAATATTAAATTGTGATCAATTTTCAGTAAAATATTCATATGAACCTTGTACTGCCTAGAAAATATGTATGGTATGAGACACGTTAACTTTTTTCTCTATATTTGTAATTTGTACAAAAAAATAGTGAGGATAATTACAAAAATAAAATTAAACTACATAACTTATTAAAATCATTGTCTAATCAATACGAGGTTTTCTAATTTAAAGCATAAATGTGATTAAATTCCGTCGTTAAACGCTACAAAAATATACAAACTTACTGAAGATTGACTATGAACAAATTAATATTTTAGTAACGCGAGCCTAATTACTATAACTATTGCTTGTGTCTCCAATACTTACTGTGAAAAATTGCAGTGTATATCTGTGTATTACAGTACCATTCTCTTTCTTTTTAATTGTAAAAAAATATAAATATTTAGTAATAACATCTAAAACATATATACAAAGTCTCGCGTACTAAAACCTCATAAGACGATAGATCTTTTCGACTGAAATTGTTATATTTGTAATAAAAAGTAACTTAAATATCATTCGTTTCTCTGTATAAATGAACTGAAAATAATTGAATTAGTTCATTGATTGAATTCTTATTATTGGTAAAATATGTGCACTGTTATCGATATCGATAGATTCTAAATATATATATGTATATTGTCTAAATGTAATTTAATTTATATCTTTGAATGAAAATTACTTGGATACTGTAAAATTGGGCTATTTTATATTTATTACCAATTGTCATATTAGTCGACTTTTGAAATAAAATATACTTTTATAAATTTGTGTAAACAACAGAAGAGAAAAAGCCAGAGCCAAAATTCATTACTAAATGTATGTATGTTGTATATTATAAGCCTATACCGTACCTGAGAGGGGGTAACAATGAGATTTATAAAAACTGAATAAACATACATCGAATAAGTATAATTTTTAAGTGATGTACTATAAGTCTGTGGTTATCGATAAAAGTGTATGTAACTATTTAGTGCTGTCTCTTTCCGTTCCTGAATGTGCGAGTGAGAAGTCACATTTGACGGGATGAACTGTCTAGTTCCTACATTTAGTTTGTGGCTGGCGTGTCGACTTAGCGTAACAGTAACTTATATGTCATTTGTCTTAGTTATAAGCTTATAACCATTTCTGTATTAATTTGCAAAAAAGCATTTGTAACAAACCAATGTTATGTACTGTAACCTTAACACTGTGTTTGCAAATGTGTATATTATTGTAAAAAACATCCATCATAATGTTTTTCTTAACAAAACAATTTAGCATATTACATATAAGTGAACGTTAAATTTAGTGAACGCAACTAGTCGACGCTATATCGACATGCGGTCACATCACTACGGTGCACATCTACTACGCTTACTAAGGACGCCGCCAAGATATACACCAATTGTAATTATAATCCGCTACTGATCAAAGTACTGCGAAGAAAACTGCCAGGCGCAGATGTATCTAGATAGGAGTGCGGTTATTTAAAAATATATATATATTTATAAATATATATAATTTTAGATGTAAAAATGTATCGATCGATAAAGGCACGAATTATATACGTAGGTCGCAGTCGTATCCGGATAGTGTCGCGACGACTATCGACATCGACAAACTAATCAATGCGTACTTATCGATACGTCGAGTCAACAGTCGGGGCAATACTATTCGATCGACGGATAATTTAATTTGTAATTGTCGCTCGCGCGGGGCCAGCGTATGTTAAAATGGAAATGGAGCTTTGTGTGTAGGGGCCCTTTGTGTGTAGGGGCCCTTTGTGTGTAGGGGCCCTTTGCGTGTAGGGGCCCTCTGTGTTAAGAGGCTCTTGTGTGTAGGGGCCCCCTGTGTAGAGGCGGGCGTGAGCCGTGGAGTGAGACATGATAATGATCAGTATTCGCGGCGAGACCCCGCGCGACACTCTCGTGTTGCCAACAACTAAACACGACATTTTATAACAAAAAAACCTCTTTATACGTTTACTTAGATAGTTATTATTAATTTTAGCTTTTAATAGGTGTTCAATATTTTTCAATCTATTTTTTTTTCATTCACGAGCAGCATTTAGGCGGACGACGTGTTGTCGTATTCCAAGTGTCAATGTCCGAGATGTCATGTAAATATAATATTTAATAGTTAGATATGATATGGACAATACCTAACAAGTGAAAAATATGGTTTTATTGAAAAATACATTCAATGAAATTAATGTGCATGCTAGTTGGCGAGCGGCGACGCGACGCGACGCGACGGCGACTGTTAGTCGCGCGACTGTCGCGTTGTCGCTCGCCACGTAGTTACTTTTATTTTTGTTTGTCACCCTCCCGTCCTCCGCTTGCAGTTAGTGTGTAGTTAGACATTGTGAGCTTCTGCGTCACTGCGGCGGAATCACTATCTACGTTATGATGACTGTTAAGGATCAGTGCAGACCTTCAGGATGAGGACAAGAACCCTTAATTGATTTGATAAATATTTGATGACTGAAAAAATTGAAACACTACCTCTATTAGATATGAAGCGAGACTTAATCAGTTTAATATTTATAACACCACAATACTTTACTCGTCGTTTTTAACCCTACGACCGCCAGAGCGTAAATGCATCGGCGTGTCCCCCACGCCAAGCCATAAATTCATCCTAAATACCTATAAAAATCATAGTTATTCCAAGATCTAAAGCTCAACTCACACTGGCGCAGAATCGAAGCGTCGTGTGTCGTCCTGTTTTTCAACTACAACGCATGGCGATGAGCGTCGTCGCGCCACGACCCCCATAGGGGTATTTGAGTCATCTAGCTGGCCAAAATTATTTATGCCTCTTAATCATATGGAAATGGCCCAGTAACGCATAAAACCTTAAATTCAAGTGTACCTTCACTACTAATTACCAGTTATAGGACAAGGGTTTACCGAATACGGATGTAGGAACAAAGGTATGCGCTCGAAAAAAAACAGCTTTTGTTTACAATTTTTTTTATTTTATAACAAAAATTAAATAACTCACAATTTTAAAAATAATAAATAATTATCACTATAAAAAAATTAAAAAAAAAAAGTTTTAAGTTTAAAGTGTTGGTTGAAAGTACAAAAACTTAAACAATCGTGGGCTTCATATCCAAAAGCAAGAAACTAATTTAAGAATACCTATTAGTTAGTTCGGCACTGTGCTACGTTTGGTGTGGTTGGCGTCTGATGTGTCCGCAAGTAACGCACACATTTGTACCTTAATAATGGGAAAATAGAGATGAATATGCTATAGGCGAAAAACATGTCGCGTCGCAAAGCTGCGACTCTGCGCCAGTGTGAGTTGAGCCTTATCGATAACCAACTAATTATTGCTGTTTATCTCCTATTTTTTACATTGAAATATCACTTACAGCTTAAGGTTTATTAAATTTCATCTTGTTTCCCAAAATAATGATGATTACATAGTAGATACTAAGTTATACAAGAGCAAACAAAATGTAATTCTTATATTTCAAATTACTTAGTCACAGCACTAGTTACATTTGCGACGTCATCCGCTGTCGTTAAATGCAGACTGGGGCCTGGTGGGTTTGTCATTTGCAAAATTTCTCTCATTCAATTTAGGGATGTACCACCGTGACAACTCCTTGGAGCTGGAACTATTTTATCAAACAAGTAAATAAATTTAAGGACTTGCATCAGTCCCACTTCGTTATTTATTACCGTCGATTAATAATTAACGAAGTGGGACTGATGCAAGTCCTTAAATTTATTTACTTGTTTGATAAAATACATTAAAAATATGTAGGTAATAAATTATAGAAGTTAAAATTTTACGAATAATGTTATACATAGGTACGATTACTATTCTAGGAAGTGGGTCTAATTAAACTTGCAAGATTTGACTAGAGACAGGCGCTGGGACAAGTCAAACTAAATAAAAGCTTTAAAAAAACATTTTTTTCGAGTAAATTTTTACAAAATGATTAAAATTTTACAAAAGCTTATATACAATTACGATTTACAAAATCTAAATATTACTTAGATATAAGTATAAGTAATTGCGGAGGAACGTGTGTTATGTGCCTCCAACACAAAGGGAGGATTTTTTTTTTATATTATGGGGGCAAACGAGCAGACTGGTCACCTGATGGTAAGTGACTACCTTCGCCCATGGACACCTGCAACTCGAGAGTCACAAGTGCGTTACCGGTCTTGATCCTCCGACCAGGCTAGGTGATGCCTGGCGGCCCAACGGTTGATGTTGGGAAGTAATATACAGCGTGTAAGTATCACCGTCGCGAACAACTTACAAATACGTCTTTCTTTGGATACTTATCACAATGCAAAAGTCAGTCCATCATAAAAATGCGAGATTAAGGATTTATGGTATAGGATAGACATAGTATACGATTTATATATAGGACTGTTAGTCAATAGTTTGATTTTAAACTACGCAATGTAACGCAACACGCGTACTGTGCGGTACGGTGAATGACCTTCAGCGCACGGCGCCGTCGAAGCAGCTGATTGCATAAATGTTTTACATTATAGTTTTTGGCCGTATGCGGTTTTTACTGATTTTTTTTCAATAAAATGTTCTGTTTACTCAATTCATAGGTACACTGATTAATATTCAACGACTCTTAGATAATTTCCCCGACAGTTCTGCCTTCTTACTGCTATCAGAGATTCTAACGCTCGGATTACGGCCACTTCAAAACTTAGCAAAACAAGTCCTCAAGCGACCTCGTGCGGATATGTGTTCGAATAGGTACACTTGGAGGACATAAAATATCCCCTGCTACCACTGCGACTGCTATGACTATTCAGAGCTGCATAGACTTGTGTTTTGCCCCACTTGAGCAACGCTGAGCCTAGCATTCGCTACAGCCATCGCAGAAGGTCTCTCACTACCGGCATTCAAACGTTTCATGACTGGAAGCGCAGGCATTTCATTCACTGACTTTGTAATTAAATCCTTGGCCACCGTTTTCTGTTCCAAAATAAGTAGATATGAGTTTTGCAAAAATTGTCTGAAGTAGGTCAGTCACCTCTACTAAAGAGCAGTTTGACGGTCCTTCTTTTTAAGATGGTTTTATGACTTTTCTGGTCAGACTAGATGAAATATTTGTCTATAATAAGCCTACAGACTGATTTTAATGTAGGTAATAAGCAAAAAGTGGTAGGAAGCTATTGGACGAAGTCGTCGCTAGACCGTTTTTTTTTGGAAATCTTTAGGATAGTTCAAAAGTCCCATCGTAAGTTTTAGCAGACTTATCAGAGAACCGGAAAAACTGTACCGGAATATGAAAAGTTTCGGTACATTTCCTCATTAATACGTAGAACAAAGAAAAACCCAATCAGTAAAAACAAATAGAACATCTTTATATAATAAATGTATTTTACACCCTTTTGCACAATACAATCAATTAATATAGATACATTTTTTTTTGTCACGTACCTACCTAAAATTATTAACTAAAGTGAGTAGGTAATTTCTGATTTCTATCCAAAATATCCCATATTCACGAGTACCTAATTCGAATAATATAACTCATTCACTGACTCGCATTGACCAAACTCAACCCAATGTAATGAGAGTAGACTGCCTAACTTACAATGCAAAAAGGCTGTATATGAATTTAATTTGAGTATCTCCACAAACCGAAAACATCTATATATATATATATATATATCCATCATTCACAAAGCTGTCACACCCACATTAAAGGAAAACCAAGAAATTACAATACTAGACTTCAGGAATATGTAATTCTATGGCCCGTCCAATCCCAGACACTCAAGACTTTGACCTACGAAAGAAATCTAAGAAGGACGTGGAAGTATACCATAATGAGAGTAATAAGTCAATATTCGATATTTCAGACCGTTTTTGTAACAATACAAGCAAGAATTTTGTTATTGGAACGTTTTCTGGATGGATGGCGGGGATGTCTGTTATCAAAGTTGGCAGAATCGCCGCATTCGGCCTTGGAGGTAGTATTATCCTTCTACATTTTGCTAGTGAGTTGGGGTATATCAACGTGAACTGGGAGAGGATAAAAGAGTCAGCTGGGCAGAGCCAGGCGTGGCTGGACTGGCTCTTCAGGTTTGTGAAACAAAATAGTTGTTATTCTGTAGGATTTGTCGGCGGTTTCTGCTTTGGGATTGCTTCGACGTAATGTTAGGTTATTACAATTAATTGTGAAATCATTTGTAGTTTGGTTATTATAATGCTTATGTGAATTGTTGGTGGTTTAATTTTGCAAGTGAAGTCCCACTTTATAATGACCTTGGAAGATAAAATCTTTCTGAAATTATTTGAATACGTCGAAGGATAATGGTACTACGTCTTGAAAATGACATATTGTCATCCAAATGGAAGTTCTTGGTTTACAAAGTCAGGTCAGTCTTTCCAAACAGAATCTTGCATAACAGGGAATAAATGAGCCAGTCGATGCTTACTATGAGAGTAATTCTTCTACGTTTGACATAGCCTAGAGAAATAGCAAAGACAGCTAAGTAACTACTTCTTCAATAGTGATAGTTCTTTTATGCGAACATTGAGGATAGGCCCAAAGATATTGCATGGACTATAGTATAATCAGCCGAAGGAGGTAGGACAGGGCAGATTTCTGCTGGGATCGAAGCTGCTCTACTTGGTTGAATAGCATTAAAAGCTGTTTTTGCAGGACGCTCAACTGATTATCATTATGGGAGCCGTATATTTCTTACCCAACTAATTTGTATGAAAGTTATAAATAAAAAAAATTAAAATACCTGACTCACCAAACCCTTTAACCAAAAAACGAATTGCAGCACTGATAAGAAATCAATCATTTTATTTAATTACCCTAACGGATTCATAGTGTATACGTGTCGAATTCACCCTGAATATACACAGAATTTTTTAAAGTCCCGTGAGCTGGAATTTTTTAAAGTCCAAAAGTTTAAATTTTTTATAAGTGACCAATAAGACGTGACCATACCAGCGTATACGTATACCAGCTAAATATACCGCTGAAAAGCCAAAAGAACGAAGAACGCCTGGGGACCGCTTTTTCGTCGGGATCGCCAATGTTAAAGACGGGTCTTCATGTGTTGAGGTTGTAATAAAAATGCAGTATGACAGTGACTGGCTTGATATAATGGTAAATTTGAGTATTACATTAATTAAGTACTTAGAAACGCGTGCGCGTTTAGTTCGTCTTGAGGTATTTTGGTGAACGTGCGTGCGTTCATCGGCGCTGGCTAGCGGCCACTGCGGTCAGTGAGTGTGCGCCTGAGGCCGTGTGCGCTCCCCTCTCGTCTCTTCCGTTCGCGCGACGCCCCGCGGAGTAGTGATGTGATTCGCAACAGTAGGTAGGTAGTGAAAACTACGTGTGTGTTTCACACTTATGAAATACTTTTCGGTCTACGTTAGTATTTGTAAGCCTCTAAAAATTTTTCCTAATTGAGACGTTGAAAAAAAAATTGAGTGTATACTCGGTGTAAATTTGCGGTATATGATTCGAATTCACACCGAGTATATTGGGTGTATTTTTAGTCTATACTCAGTGTGTGATCAATAAACACCAAATATACCTATCGTATACTCCTAAGTATACACCACACTGAGTATACACCGAGTATATACCGTGTATCCGGTGTATACGGGTCTGCTAGGGTAGATTATCACTTAGAACTACAATCAAAAACTCGTTCTATTGATTGTGTTATAAGCGTAACTATAATTTGTGTTCTATTTGTGTATTATCCTTTAATTATTTATAGAATGAGCACGGTCTGAGGTAACCACAAAAAAAATATTTTTCAATAGTTCCGAAGCCCAAAGGCTGAGTTTTCCACAAAAATGGTTGAAACTGGACAACTGGACTTCACTTGCCCCGGAACTCGTAAGCTACAATTGTAGGTACAATACTGTTGCATAGTAGCAACAACATTTTTTTATGCAATGAAGGTGAGATAATTGGGAATGACATCAAATGAACTATGAGAGACTTTTTATTTGGTGTCATTGGTCTTTTCATTTTAAAACACGAAGGTGAAGTCGTACATCGACTTCACCTTCGTGTGGCTCAGCGGGGACGATAGCAGCAGGCTACAACATGCGTACAAGTATTCTAAGGACTATCTACGTGACAAAGCGTGTCATTTTGGCAACGACATCGTGTTGCATAGCTTAAAGGAGCGAGTTACGCTAGCGTAAAATAGGACTACTACTATTATACGTAGGAACGATAAAAGAGCGTTATTAAATTAACACGACAATATCACAAGAGACAGCCAAGAAATTAAGACCTAGAACAGATTTAGACCACTACAAATCAGATATAGAATCTTGCACTACTCAACGAATATCTAATCTACGTTCCAATCCATTCCATTGGAACGACTTACCAAGTCTATATCTATATAATAGCTTGATTTTATATAGATGGGGAAAGACAAAAGAGTTCAGTAAGTAGGTACATTTTCTCCTCAGTTTTTTCAACCAATTTGCTTGTTTTCTTTTTGTATATTAGCTATTGATAGGTTTTAGTGTTATCAATAAAAAAGTGTATGTTATGTATAATATATACGTACTTATTATACATAACATATATACCTATAGATACATTTTTCCTATGTTATAAATATAGGTATATAATATATAACATAGAAAAAATTGAATCTAATTTTGATATTTATTTATTTATTTAAGGTGCTGGTGGTAGCTAAAAGGTTATCCAAATTCGACGCAGTAAGGGCATGATTCAGTAACAAACGATCTCTATTCCCATAGAAAATACACCAATTTGAAAATATAATACACAATTATTGGACGTTGTATACTGAAATGATACTGAATTCAAACAAAGAAACTCGAAATTTTGTACACACAGTTTTAAACGGATAGATTCCGACATCACCACTGCGGCTTGCTCTCGTCGATTTGGTTTCTACATAAAAAGTTGTCTAGTATAGGGAAGCTCGTAAGGTATTAAGAACAAAATAGAAAATAATTAACTTAAAGAGGAAAAAAGGCTTTAATGAAATGAAAAAATATAACATTAATTTTGAACAAATAAATTTAAGGCCTAGTTCACAATGTATTGGGACTAACAACACATGTTTTACTATACAATAACTAGGTCCTGGGAGAAAAGAACCAAGCGACGAACACGCGAACGGACGAAGAACGAATCACAATTACCTAAATCCTATGCAACCAATACACTATATAGGTATACATAGCATATTGGTAGCTGTGGGTTTTATTGTACAATCTATATAATAATTACTCCCGATTCTAGTGGGAAGATATAGAAAAGTAAATCTACTTGCAATAAGGTGATCGCAAAGCGATGATTATGTTGTGATATCATTAAAAACAACATTACCAGTACACACAGGTAACTACGTGTCAATGAACTCCATTTTTACAGGATTAACATCAGGTAACTTCCAGCTTGTTGGAAAGAAATTATACGAACATAAGGACGAGTGACCCTATTCTTGACAGTCAATCACAGTGAGGATGCTCGATATTGACATAAAACATACTATTGTAGATGTTAACAGTTTCTATTATTATTTATCTAGTATCTTGTTTCACGTAATCCTTACTACCTTACTAATGTAAGAAGGCGAAAGTTTGTGAGGATGGATGGATGTTTGTTAGGTACTCTTTCACGCTAAAACGGCTGAACGGATCTGGTTGGAATTTGGCACAGAGGTAGATTATAGTTTGGAAAAGCACATACATACACACCCACATACTTTTTATCCCGGAAAAATGTACGGCTCCCGTTCGAGATTTCACCAAAAATTCCAGTCCAGCAGTCTGGAACACTAACCGCTAGACCAACAGGCCAGTCTTACGTTATTTTTGTCTGGTCAAAACATCATGACGTTTGCAGTTCAAAGTCTCGTACATGCCCAAGCCGTCGCTCGTGTTGATTCCCTTTAATGTAAACGTATTTCCGTCGTTTGTGAAATCTTACTGAGTGATGTTTATCTCACTTGATGTGGTTTAACACCAGAAACTAATCGAGAGAAGCCTGTAGTCTTGACATGAGAGAAGCAGAACTTCCCATTGTGGGTTTTCAATGCTAACTTTTATTCTATTGTTTATAACCTCACCATTCGACTGACGGTAGAGTATGGTCTTACCTGAACAAATACTTAAGAACGTTAGATAACTCCCACGATGGTAATAAGTAAAATATATCTTTTGTGTTTTATTGTTCTTTAGTTTTTTTATCAGTTGAAAATATATAAAAACTTTTAACTGGAGGACAATGAATGGTCATTCTGACAGGTTCTGGAATCTCACAATTTCCAATATTTTTGCATTCGCTGGAACAATTCTAAAAAGCAGTTGGACCAGTCTTCTTTAGGCGCCTCTTCAATGGCTTCGTGGAACGTACTCACCGCTGATTCAGGGCTCGTAAAATGTGTGCCTCTAAATTTGTCTTTATAATTAAGAAAAAAAAAGAATTAGCAAGATGCGACGTCTGGGCTGGCGGATGCGTCATCAGTTCTACATTTGAAGTCTTCAAATACACTTTCGTAAAATTAGCGGAATGCGAGAACGCCTTATCGTGGTGAAGAATGACATTGCTTCAAGGACGCCTTTTGCGAACTTTTTTTAAGACTGACAGATTGGTGCGTCAATACTTTGGGCAAGCACGTATTGACGACCTAATCTGCGGTCACTGTCATTTGGTCTTAAACCGACACTGTTGTGTAACATCCTAACATGCCGAAAAAATAAGAAGAGAGAGAGAGAGAGAAAAAGAAGAAGAATTGTTGACAAGTAATTTTGTCAGTTTCAATTAGTTGTCTTACAACCAATCCGTCCAATATTGATAGGTATACCTATTGGATTCTGTAACCGCAGTGGTCGGAGAGCGTCGAATGTGTAGTTACTATTGACTATTATAAATAAATAAGCGTTTTATTTCTTGCTTCTACAAAGTTTAAGTACATGATAAAAGATAAAAGTAAAAATATTCAATTTAATTGGTTAGTATTTTATTTTAATTAAAATAAGGTTTGTTAGTGATTCTTAAACTATACAAAAAAGAATATTCTTACATGAAGATAGAGTTTAGTCGGCAAGAACCCCGGATTGGGTAAAGGCCTCCTCCAAAGATGTCTCCATCCTGCACTACGTCTCTCCAGTTGGGGCCGGCTAGGCGGCTGTCCGCCGAGTTGACTATTACAACTACAAAATTAACTGTAAAAAAAATTGTTTTTGTAAAATATTTTCTGGGAAATTTGCGTTAGGTCCAAACAAAGAAAAGCAAGAAAACCATTACGTGTTCTAGTCCACGAATAATAGATACATACTTAGATCTATTTTTTGGAAATACACATATTGTAGGTACACAGAAACACGCAGACCAATGCAAATAAATATACTCATGCATAAAAGTATTAGCACTGAACGGGAATCGAACCGGCGCGGCGACCTATGGTGTTACAGCCAAAAGTTCTACCGTCGAGCTACTTATCACGTAGATATCGTATTTCAATGTTATTACACGACTGCCCGAAAAAGGAGTGTAATTTTTTTCAGGGTTAATGTACATATGTATTAAAATGTATATGAGTTTCTATATTACACCATAACTTCTAAATGCCTATGCCTAATGGTATCGTTAGAATCCTTACGTCATCCCGACTAATCCCGAGTGACACTAGGATTCAACATGGCGGCTGTATGGCGCGTAATTTGTTTTGGCAGTGTTTATAATTTTTTTAAATTAGTACAATTTTCTTCTAGACACATACAAGTTAACATAACAGTTTAAGAAAGATTTGTATAGAACCATAAACTTAGTATACTTACGTTAGTATACTAAGTTTATGTATAGAACGCAGTGAGTTTTGGCATTGAGAGCCTGTTTTGCTTACTTAAAGGACATTTTCGTTGGCTTGTTTAAATTATATTATTGTACTGCATGTAAATGAATACTCCACATCCTTTTCTTATATTTGTTTTATTTGTAGTTATGATCATTGAATGTATTTGTTTATACGTAATAAGGTGGGTTTTTTGTTCGTTTATACAGGGTGCTACAGAATGATGTGGTCATATTTTAGAAACGATGACGTAAAGCGCTCAAAATTTTAGGAAAATTCTTTATTAGTTACTTAATGCTAAGGATGTTGATGGGATACGACGAATTTGTCCAAAAATGTCCACATGGAAAATAAATGAAAAAAAACCATTGCAACTGACATGAAAAATAATAATATGTTGTTTACAAAAGTGCACCTACACTAGAAACAAGCTAGAAAGCTAGCTAGCTAGCTAGAAATAATTTTCTTTTTAGGTTTACTCAACAAAATATGAGCACAAATTTTTGTCACCCGGTGTATATTGAACTTGGACTAAAATCATTGGTAAAAAAAATTCTATCGATACATTTTGCATCCTTAGACTTTAATTGTAAATCAATCAATGAATTAATTTAAATTTCAGAGTCAATGTTTACTTAACATGTGTTGTAACATCATTTTAATATAATATTTTCAGTTATGTTTCAGATTATGTTCATCAAAGTTTAATTATTAACAAGAATTCAAAAAACTAACGTGTAAATGTTTCCATAAATGTTGCAGTGTTGTCCATGAAGTCACCCACGCCTGTGGCAACTCAAGATCACGAACGACAAATACCCCCCGAACCTATACCTCCGAAGCCACCAGAACCCTACAAAGCAGAAGAACCCCACATATTCGAAAAACCCGCGTTTCTTCCCGCAAAGCCCATTCCGCACTCACCAAAAATTTCCCCGTCTTCTATTCCAATCCCTAATCCAAGCGTAACAACCACAAAACATGTAGAATCCGGGTATCCAAATTACGGTGGTTACCTATACTCTATACCAGGATACTCAGCATTCCAGCCCGTCAATCATTCGGGGATGCCCGGATATCATCCTGGTCTAACTCAACAGAATCAGACTCTACCGCCAGAGCGCCAGAATCCTGATTTCTTGCCTTTCTCACAGCCAACTATTGGTCCATCTACAAATGAGCCGATTGTAGAGGAAGAAAGTATGGATACAGATGTGCTGCTGATGGTGACCGATGATGAAGAGACCCAGCAACCTCTACCTCAAACCGACTTTGAGGAACACTTTACACCTGAAATAATATCTACTATACCAACAGTTCAACCCCCTGAGGTTGCTAAACCTACAGAATCAAAGATGAATATCACATCGTTGGCTCAAGGATCAGGAGCGACAGTCACCATACCATCACTTCTCCCAAGTAAAGAGATTAAAAAGAAATCAGAAAGGTTCAGTTTAAAGACTAGTATACCAATAAGTAAGATTGATATGAAATGTGTGAGCAATCCACCTGACTCTATATTTCAAAATTCTTTAACAAAAAAGACGTTTAACCCTGCATTTACCAAAGATCCACCGAGAGTTGAGATACAGAGTAACATCGTTATAAAATCCGCAACAAAAGAGTCTGAAGCTAATGAAGCACCGAAACCTGTTATGCCAGTATCAAACAATACCATAAGTACTTTGATCAATGCAGCAGAGGCTATAAATAAAACCGAAAACCAATTTCGGGTACCCGAAGTACCAAAATCAGATTCATCTACAGAGTCCAAAAATACTGCGGCGCTTACAAAACCACTATTTAATCCCATGAATATAGAAACTAGTCAAGCAAGTTTTACTACAGCATCAGATAGGGAATCATACAGCGGTGATGCGAAAAATCAAATATTGTTTATACAGAATAAGAATAATAATAACAATCAAAATTCAAAAATGTTGCTAACCATTCAGCAGCAGAACCCGCAAGTATTGTTACAACGAACGAATTTTGAGTCAAAAAACCTGCAAACTCCTTCACGATCGTCAAACCAAAGCAAAAAGACCAAAGAGGACGTGATGAATGAAAGTACGTCATCAAAGGTAGTCGCGTTAAAAAGGTTACATCAAGAAAATTGCGACGAGAACGACTTTGAAAATTTGATTACAGAAAATCAAATATACGGTAATAAGATAGTCGTGAAGGAGAAATCGCAAAGTACGCTGCAGGAGCAGGATTTGAAGAACAAGAAATCGATGACAGAAAAAGTTACAACCAGTGAGGCTAAGAATGTGGTATTGCAGCCAAATTTTTTATATTTAAGTAATGTTCAGTTTCCTAATATGATGATTGTCAAAAACAGTGCGAAGGTTAATCAGACCATGGATAACAATAAAGCAAGAATTGCACCAAATGAGAACAAAATTGTAAATGAAACGAATAATTCTTTACCAACTATTGACGTTAATGTTGGAAGCACATTAAATAAAACTTCAAAGGGAACTACACCTGTCACAAGTAAAGAAAAACACGTACTAAAATCAAATAATAACGTGTTACAGACTCTACAAAATAAAACGAAATCTGATATTCAAAAGCCTGAGATGGTTACAAAATCAGATAACATAATGATAGGCAAACCTGAAAATATTGTAATAACGAAATCAGAAATGATAATAACGAAATCAGAAATGATAATAACAAAACCTGACATAGTAATATCAAAACCCGCCATAGTAAAAACAAAGCCGGAATTAGTTTTTCAAACTAATCAGAAGGTCATTATGAACCCTCAAATAGTATACCAAGTACCGATATCATCGATTGTCGAAGGCGACAAAATAAACCAACCAACAATCATGAATATAAATTCAAAAGACTATCCAAAGTTTATTGCACAAAAAAAGGAGTATACAAAACCATTTGAACAAAGTAGGACTAATGATAAATTATACATAGCATGCCCTTACCAAATGGACTCAAAACAACAGCCAAAAATTGTTATTACAAATCTAAGACCTAAAATAAATAAAATAGAAGAAGTTAGCTCTTTAGATATTTATGAGAAAAGAAGACGTCTAAGACGTCTAAAATATCTTTCGAATCGTGAGCTTAATGCAACTAAAGAGGTGAAGACTGACAATATTTGTGCTTCGGCTGTAACACAGTCGTTAAAAAAAGGAGATAAAAGTGATCTTCGTAACGCAAATATAATAACCCCTGATAAAATGAAAAGTGAAATTTATAAAGAATTTGCGAGTACAAAAGGTCAACTAGGTGAGGCCAGTAGCTGCAGTGACTCGAACGATGATGACGAACTAGAATCTAAACTTTATGAAAGTATTATTGAAGAGTATGGTGATAAGGTTGAAACCGTTGAAAATGAGAAAAGAAAATCCGATTTCTTATCTATTTTTAGATTGGCTTCACCTGAAAATTATAAAGGTATGTGAAATTAGTTTAACTCAAATTTGATAAAACAAATTTTCTTAAATATCTAAATATACGAAAAAAACTCGACCTCTCGATCAAATCGAAAGGACACTGCAAGGTTTCACGTACACTGACCAAATTAGATTGATGAAACAATTTTTTTAATAATATTGAATAAAGCTTCACAATTAGCTTACTATTCAGATCACAAAATGTTAAGAGGAGCTGCAATTGTTGTGATAGGACTCATTTTAAACTCTTATTCACAGAAAAAGAGCTGGATCTTCAAGAAAGAATGTTGCAATACGATAAAGTCCGTTCAGCGTACGCAGCAGTTGGTCGTCTTGATGTCCTCTTGAACGTTCCCCAAGAAGAAAAAACGGTCAATCAACGACCAGAACCCATCCGGGTCAGCACCTGCATAGTCAGAGAACAAAATCTAACCAAGGTTCGAAAGAAAACTATGTTCTTGTCACATTTGAAGCTAACACAGGCCACACAAAGATATAAAGAAGGTAAGAGGATAGTTTTAATTACCTATTGGTATAACTTCAGACAAAACTAGCTAACCTCAGTTGCGAAGTGTAGTTATAAGAACTAAGAAGTAGTAGTTAGAAGGTAGAAGAATGAAAGGTAGAACACTACCGGCATTGATGACACTGATGATGATGGGGTCATTACACTAGGGTCCGTTGTGCAATATCTAGCGTTTTCATGGTATATTTAAAATCGTAGCTATATTTATTAAACATTACACAACTAATAAACTAAACAAAAATTAAAGACAAAAGAAGAAGAGAAATAAAAGACATTATACAGAACAAACCTATAGAAGATATAGAATGCCGAATGTAAATTATCCTACTAATATATTATAAACGTGAAAGTTTGTGAGGATGTATGGATGTGTGGATGTATGGATGTTTGTTACTCTTTCACGCAAAAACTACTAAATAGATTGCGATGAATCTACGACATAGACTACTTTTTATAGTTTCTTTGTTATATTTTATTTGTAAAGGTTGCCTGGTGTGTAGTAAGTGACCATTACTACCGTATTTATATTTTTGTTAGTGTTTTTTGTCAATTTTTTGGGTAAGGGTTGGGCTTGTGTTAGTTACAGAAGTTGGATTTGTAGAACATGTAAACTAAAAGACTACGATAGAAATATGTGTAAATTATGTATTTCAGAGTACGAGAAAGCATGGGAAGTGATATTAAAAGAAAGGCAACGTAGAAACGACACTGCCAATGAAATATCACATAATAATATAGCCTGGCCTTCCTTTTACCTTGACACGAAAGGGCAATTGGAGATTATGACAGAAATTAAACAATGTGTCAATGAAAACAACAATCTGATCAAAAAGATGTTGGATACAGTTCGCGAAAAGCAAGGCAATGAAGAAAGTATCAGCGTTTTGGCAGAAAAGAACTTCTCTGAACTAAATCGTCTGTCCAAAATGGCAGACCAAAGTGTCAAATTAGTCAGTGGTCAAAATACAGGCAAAAGAGATCTTAATCCTGGTTTCGATAGCGAAAACATCCAAGCACAAATTTTGGAAATTGAACAGCCATTGCAAAACTACCCTAAGTTAAATATACCAAATATTTCTAAAATTATTTCGCTGAAGTCGACGCAGGACTGCCGTAGCGGGATGACGACTCAAGCGACATCTATGGATGAACCACGAAGTTCTGCCGCAGGTGTCACCGAGATAATCGTGAAGATACTTCCGGAGCCTTGCAAAACGGTTGACGTGTGTTGCCAAGTTGAAGAGAACATTTGGCCGGGCGTAGATCAAGTTGTGAAAAGTTACAGAGATTACGAAGTGGGTGAGTATAGTTTATAACTATTATATATAGATGTTTCAGAGTGAGGCAACAATGAGGCAACTGTTTAAACATAGAATGTCCTGAATGTTGAAAAACCTCTTTACAGTTAAATCAAATCAAAATCTTTTATTTCACTCAAACCAGTTACAGGAACACATCTTACACAGGCCATCTTATCCGAAATTAGGCAGGGTCTGTACTAATAAAACCAGACTGCAGATAAACATACTTATTTATTTCTAAATACATACATATTATAGATATATTACACCCAGATGCCGAACACATGATCATGTTCATCACACAATTATTTGTCCTGGGTGGGAATGGAACCCACCTCTGGCTCAGAAGTCAGGATCACTAACTACTAGACCAGGCCAGTCAAATTCAGGTATTCTTAAATTGTCAGGAGTAGGAGTCAATCAAAATGAGTCACTCGTGAAGCTAGTTATCTGTTCCAATACGTAGATCTTATGGAGAAGAACAGGCAATAAACTCCAACGGCACACCATTTTCAGGTTATATTGCTTATAAGTAAAAGTTAAATGCACAAACAATGCAACAACATTGTCCTCAAATATAGTATGTTCTAGTTCTCGATGTACTTCACTATGTTCTATAATGTTCTGTTCTGCATATGAAGTCCTGAAAATCATACTATACCTACTATATTTTTAAGTAATAGCAGTCCGAAGACAACTAGCACCGACTGACGGCATGCAACAACTTGGCTAGACGGTGACATACTTAAAACTTAATTTGCATTCATAGTAATACCCAACAAAACATTTACGAATACAAAACTCATAGTAAGGAACTTAAACGTGAGGGCGTGAAGAATCCTGTAGATCTAATATGTCACAAATTAGGACTGGTATCCCGCAAGGCTTCGTTGTAAATCCAAACCTTTTCATAACCTTTATCAATGATTTCATAAATTATGTAACACAAATATCCGCAGCAGATTAATTGGTTATTTTTGCTGATGATACAAACGCAGTAATATATATATAGACACCCTGGACATACTCAAACTGTAAATGAAACTCTGAATATATTTTCTACGTGGTTCTCAGCTAACAGTCTTTAACTAAACCCTTACAAAAATAATCGCCCTCTTGATTGTAATGTGGGGGATATTTTTATTATTAAACTGGAAACATGAACTTGCTCACTTAGATAATACTGTAAGCTCAGCTTAGCTCGTAGTAATAGAACATATAAAAATGGTGTATTACGCATTGATAGAGTCAAGTCTCAGGTAATGTTAGGTTAGGTATTCGTGAATTCGTGTCTCATAATGAAAGGCCAATTTCGCTCGTGCGGACTCCTTGTCTGCATGACTACCAAATTACCAAAACAGGTATTTTATGCTGAGCTGAGCTCTAGTAATCGGAAACCTAGAGGACAGTATCTGCGATATAGAGATTTATTAAAGCGCCATCTGAGTCCTATCGTCGTACCCAGTACACGTGAGAGGAGCTTACCAGTCGGAGGCTGATCTAGCGAACTAAGTACTATCAAATCGGGCGTCTCTGCATTGAAGATCTTAAAACAACCGCCAGCCCGGAAAAATGTGACCCAGGATATATACTTTATTGCGCCTCGTGCGATTATAGCGCTTTCAAAATCAAATTTGGTGTCATAGACATATACAAGAAATAATCCAGAGTAACAAGCTACGGGTGACAGCCGTCGACGGATTCGTCTATGAGGATATTATCATCATATAGTATCATTTTCTGGGGCGAAACCTATGATTATGTAACATTCAGCGAGCTTTTAGTTTACAAAAATGGGTCATAAGACCCATTCTCCGTATAAGACAAGACGTGTCGTGTAAGACATACTTTCCAAGAATTGACATATTGACAGTTCCGAGTTTTTAGTATTGTTTATTAGATTTGCTAAATTTATTCATGAATACGAATCGGAATATTAAAGAAAGAAAAGAAAAAGCACGCGCAGATTTTCAGAGCCAATTCGTACCTAATCTTTACATAGTCAAACACAGTACAGTCTATAACTCTATAAGGACGTTTAATAAACTACCCATGGATTTAACAATCCTAATTGGCCTAGTGGTTAGTGACCCTGACTGCTACGCCATAGGTCGTGGATTCGATTCCCACCCGAGTCTGGGTGTTCTTTGCGTTCGTTGTTTGTATGTTTGTAAAGTCCCCCGCGACACAGGGGGCATTCCTAATGCGGGAGTTGTCTATTTAAAAAAAAAAGAATTTATAGCCGCGTATTCAAAGCCAAATTAAAAGCGTTTCTCCTGAGAGGGTGTTGCTATTCTATCGAAGATTCGTCGTTCTTTAATAAGTATACTGACACTGGTAAAAAATAAGATTATTGTAAATTTTCAGCGCGCCGTCGAGAGATATCAGAATTGCAGCGTCGCAACACAACACTGCGTGTAGAGGGCGCGCATATCACACGAGCGGCATCACGTGACTCCGACCGGGCGCGCGCTCTGCTGGCCGAACGACAAAACCTCGCCGTGGAAGAAAATAACCTCCGGCTGTCACTGCAGCGCCTCCGGGCTGCCATTGACGAGGTCAAGAATTATACCGGTCTCCATGATTTTTGTTGAATAACATTAAAAAGGAACCTAGTGATGTCCGTTGAGATATACCTACGCCATGGAGTTTATTTAACTAAAAATATTGCCTCAACAATAAATTATTCCTATCATAATTATAATCATTGTAAATTGAAACTAAGCGGGATTATTAATTTTCTTCTTGGTAAATAAGTACATAGTTAGTTTTAGTTTTAAAAGCAATTAGCGTTTATTTTGCTAATCATTATTTGCAGTGTGCTCTCTTGTTCCTCATTTTTTTTTTAATAAAAGTTGTATCACTACATGCCTTTTATAAAACAAAGTGCCCCGCCGCGTCTGTCTGTCAGTCTGTCTGTTCTCGATAAACTCAAAAACTACTGAAGGGATTTTCATGCGGTTATAGATAGAGTGATTCATGAGGAAGGTTTAGGTATTTAATTTATTAAAGTTTTGTGTTATTTGGTTACCGTGCGAAGCCGGAGCGGGTTGCTAGTAG
Source organism: Euplagia quadripunctaria (assembly GCA_963859945.1). NCBI lineage: Eukaryota > Metazoa > Arthropoda > Insecta > Lepidoptera > Erebidae > Euplagia > Euplagia quadripunctaria. The sequence goes on from OY982581.1 coordinate 16,634,114, forward strand.
GTATATAAAGATTTTGTGTCACGTTGTTTGAACTGAACTCCTAAACTAATGAACCGATTTTAATGAAATTTTGAACACTGTGTGCAGTTTGGTCCAACTTGAGAGATACAATAGTTTTTATCTAATTTATAGTCACATTTTTTGTTATTGCAATTACTTAGTCACAGCAACACGTGGCCGGGTAGCTAGTTCCTATATAAAATCTCATAAATTACTTGCACCAATAGAGGCACTATTTCAGGAATTATATATTAGTAAATTCCTTACGAAAAAAATACATAATGAAAATAATTTTGATTTATCTTTATTCCTGTAAAATCTATAAAAAAAATGTTTATTTATATTTATTATGAATTATATTTTGTGTAGTAATTCTATCTCAATGTATGGAAACTATTTCTTTGTGTTAAGTGCTATTTACCTAGTAAATATTTACAATAATTTGGCAATATTTAGGTTTTTTTTTATTAAAGAACTCCCAGTGTTCGAATTCAGTTAAATGTTGTGTAATGTACGAAACACTCAGTCGTTATCTTGCAGATCATGACATCTAATGTTTATAAAAATATGGATTTCGCGCCAAAATACAGCTAACTTTTTTTATTGGCTTGAGAAGGCGTCTGGCGTCACCCATTACGGACACTAGTGTTGTAATCAATACCGCATTATGATACTTACGTATGACAAGGAGCGAGGTTAGAATAAGTTTAAGGTAATGGTTTACAGGGGCAAAAGCACTTGGTCGTAAATGTAAATATAGTTAAAATTAAATAACAAGATTCCCTTTGTAACTTTCTTTATGAAACACTAAAATAAGAGTGGCAATCGAAACGACATTTTTAAATATTAACTGGGTTGGTTACCTGCACCATTTATTTAAAAAAAATGTCTTCCAATTGTCTTTCATAAATTAATCCAAATTAAGCTTTAACTGTATAGCCTTGTGGCATTAAATTGAACCAAAAATTACAACTAACCTGTAAGTTTCGTCAATTTAAATGACTAGTCACCTATAATTAAGAAATATGTGTAGTCGCTATACTTATATCATAAAATTAGGAAAATACTGAAGCATCCAAAGGGATAGGATACCTAGATACCTACTCACTTTTAGGCACTTGGGAGTTAAGGTGATAAGACTTTTATGAATTTAAATTGGCCAAAAAAAATTTGATTTAACTATTATAGACTATTTTCTTCTTTATGATTCTAGAACGCTCTAATACTTCTAAATTAATTTGATAATGACCAATACGTTATCAATGACCTTATTTGTAACGGCGCGATATTTTTTTATATTTGATTATAGTCAAGTCTTTTATTTTTTAACTCTGAAGTATTCCAGGTAATATAAGACCGAGTATTCCCTATGGATGCTACAATATGAGTGCATCTGGATAGAGTAGCTAATCCTTTTTAAAACAAATACGTAGGTTACACACAGAGGTATCAATTTTTTTAGCTAAATTCGTCAAACCGCGTAGGTAATTACTGACAACGATACTGGTTTTTGTCCATTTTTTGTGATCTGCTGGGCGTTTTGTAATTTTTTATTTTGACATTAAACTAAAAGAAAAAGCTTATTCCAGATGAACAAAGATAATACGGGTGTACGTGCAATGCAATTTTAAAGTTGTTGTCCAAGTAACAAGTATCTTACATACCCGATGTAGCGTATTTTCGTATAATCTGTATTTTAAGATTTTTTATAGATAAGTATTAAATGGATATTACGACGTACATAGTACGTTATAAAGATTGATTAGGTATTACGGTCTTAATGTTGACACAATTAAAAGTTATCGGAAGTCCCTGAACAGTCGTATTCTTTTCTAACATGCAGCTGTTATCGTCGGCGTTTTTTCTTTAACGCTTTTATTTTAAGACAAAGTATTCATTTCTCTGTTGTTTGTGGCCGAGGCTTTCAATTGTTGCCAATATTATTAAACATGGCGGAAGTATCACCGAAATCAAAGTGAACATAGGTACAGCACAATTTTGGGTAAGAGTAGGCGGGAAGCATTAACTCTCTTAAAATATTCATTAAAAGATATCTGTGTTGAGTTACATACTTGTTATGGCTGAATACATGTCCAACAGGACCTTAATCACTTAGTTATTCACATACTTATTTAGTTTTAATTTGTTTCTCAGTGACAGGCCTAAGCTTCGAACTTCTTTTGTGACCTTTTATCTGTACTAGAATAGAATAAACTTTATTGTACACCAGTAAATATTGCTTACAGTAAGTTCACATAAATTGATATGTACGAAGGGCGGCCTTATCGCTAAAATAATAAAGTTAGAGTTTTTGTTTCATGATTTAAACGCGCTAATCTCTGAAACTAGGGGTCGTTCATATATTACGAAAACACCAAATGGGGGTCTTTGTTTTTTTTTTATTTTTGATAACATAGGTAACGGGGAGTTTAAATGGCGATTAGACGAACGAACGTAGGCATTATTGGTTCATTTACTTTTTGAAAAGTTTTTGTAAAATTCAGTCATTCTGATTTGAACATAGGGGCTATATGATTCGTTGGGTAATCATTTTATTTTTCATGTACCGCCTGCCACCCTGATGTTTCCGCTATATGTACAAAATTAGAAAAGTAAATACCTACAGAATTACGTATTCATAAACGTGGTCTAAGTGATCTAGATTCCAGATTACTTTCATGTATGTAGCGGCTCCAAGCCGGTTATATATTTTGTATGAACTGTTTAAGAAGCTTGTAATAGTAGATATCAACACAAATTTTAATTTTGATCATAGAAGTAATGAAATTTTGCTGACTAATTATATGTATGTATAAATATAACTTATTCTCCAATTTACACCTAAATAAATTTAAAAAAATGGACGAGAAGTGGAAAATGGAATTAATTGTCTATGGTATAAGGTATCCAGTTTAAAAAAAAAACCCTGGAAAATGTCACCAATTTTTTTCGTAATCTGTTACATTTTGTAATAAATGTTATATTACATTTTTTTAAATCATAACATAGTAATATACAGTGATAGGTCTTACTACTTTATAATTAATCGCACCGCAACGTATTCTTTTATAATCAATCATCATAATAAAATTAATTACAAAAACGAATATGTTGAAAAAAATTGTTCATATTTTTTGTTGAATTTTGTGGAAATACACGTATTATAAACCAGTACAAGGCCCTATTTCATGCGACTGATCTCTTAGCTCTCAATAATATTATAATGTATGATAAATTAACGTACAATAACGTTAATTTATCATACATTTATAATATTATTGTGTTCATATTTTAAGTTTTGCTTGCAATCGACTGCCTGTTTTTTATTATTGTAATACCTACGTTAAACAGTGCAATACATATAAATGTCTTAGATACGATAAATGTGAAATAAGAACAAAAGTAATAAAATAATAAACACATATTTGACTATTTTCTTTTGCACGCTAAAGACAAAACACGCTACGGTTTAATTTCACAAGCATGAGCGTGCTACAAAGGATTTTTCACAGTAAAATCGCCACTCGGTCGTTCTACTCTGTGTATGAGTGTGAATGCGGGGCCCGTTATGTCCGGTGATTTGTTTACTGTGTCCGCTAACCAAGTACCTACGTGGTATGTCTAGAGGTAAGTCGCCTGGGCGTGACGGGCGTAGCATTGAACACCTAAAGTTTGCTGGTGCTCATCTAGCACCAGTACTCGCAATGTTCTTCTCCCTGTGCCTGGAACATACATGCTGCATGTATGCAACAATTATTGTAGGTACCTACCGGACTATTATTGTACCTATTGTGAAGAACATAACAGGTGATTTATTTCAAAAAAAGCAACTACAGGCCAATATCTCTGGCTACAGGCTCAAAATTATAACAAACATAGAAACGAATCGAATATTTGAAAACAATTTATAAGGGACTTGAAAAATAAACTAAACTGTCAATTTAATCAGTATTATATATTTTATTACTACATACCTATTGATACTAACTTAAAGACCATATAACATGATACAACAAACATATAAAACAAATTAGGTACCTAGTTTATATTATTTTGATCTATGTACTAATAGCGTTTTTGTTATTTATTTTTAACTTATGTTATTTCTATTTTCACACTGACAACATAAATCTTCATGACGTAGTTGTTCAGCTAGTCTTGTCGTAACAGCACAGTGCAGTTCCACCCATTATAAGTACAATCCCAATAACGGACCCTGCAAAAGAAAATATTTATTACGCAACTGTCATCAATATTTGTTTTCGCGTGGAAACCCCCACGGGTCATCACCTCACCGGAGCTACTGGTGAAGTGGTATGTCGGAATCGAACTGACTAAAACCACACGGTATTCCGTCACAAGTGAATCTATTGCAAGGGACTCGGTTCTACCCTAGGAAGGAAGTCCCTGAGGACTCCAGTAGACCTTGGCCGCCTCTTAAACAGAAGGCAGCCACCGTCTCAGGCCTGCTTCTGCTAGGGTAACCATTGTTACCATCTAATAAACACAAACTTTGGATAAAAACATGTTAAAAATATCTAGGTAATAAAAAAGATCATTATCTTATAGGTACTATTTTTCGTGTGAGTTGGTGGATTACATGTATATGATGAGGGCACGAAGGTGGGCATGCCGCAGTAGACCCGTCAAAAAGCTCGGTGTTACGTCATAGTTACCTATACCCTTGCGGATATTTAGATAGACTAGTTGCCGTAAACTCTCGATACAATCTGACGACTTTGGCCGCACTTTTGGGGTACGTTGTGCACCCAATTTTTTAAATCGGTTAGAAGCTTGATTTTCAGCTGCCAAGGATTGCAAACATAAGTATTTCATATTAATTTCAACTTGATTTCCGTTCCTAAGTAAAAGTGTCTTAGGTTAGGTTAGGTTAGGTGTTCACGGGCAATTTCCCGCAACTCCACGGCGAGGCGCGTATTTTGCGTTGGTGGGAATAAAAGCTATTAGAGCCACCCTAACTCCCCGAAGATCACGATCACGTTACCGACGATCTCGGAGAGTGACCCTGGCGAGCCAAGGTACTTAGCCCGGTATTCTGCAACCCCCTGGCAGTCCAGAAGTACATGGGTTGCTGTTTCCTCTGCTTCCATGCAAGCTCTGCACAGTGGGCTCTGTCGGCTCTGTCCGTAGCTCCTATAGCAGAAAGGTGTTTGTTAAACGAGCCATGCCCGGTGATTACTCCGGTTGCCACTCGCAGCTGACGCTTGTCCAGCCGGAGTAACGTCTTTGACAGCCGGCTGATGATGGGAGTGCCGCCCTCGTCTGCCCGCAGTCTTCATGGCTTGCCCATATGAAATTGTGTAGGTCTCTAGTGCGCATCCTTACCAGTGTCCGAATTTGACCGAAGGGGAGGGGCACCATGGGTTCCGGGCCCATGACGCACATCTCCGATGCCCTCCTGGCCAACTCGTCCGCTGCATCGTTGCCTCTAGAACCGCTGTGACCCTTTATCCATTGGAGGGTTACTTTGTTGAGTTCGCATACCTCATTAAGACGCTGGTAGCACTGCTGACACTGACATGCTGTCGGATAGTATACGTATCGATTGATCCTTTACCTTCCTTGCAATGACAGCTGCGGCAGCCATGGAGATACCCAAACATTACTGGAATACTGTGTTATGGGTAATAATCTAAGAACTTAACTAAATATACATAATTATTTTTATTTTCTTTTTTTTTTTTTTGCTTGATGTAGGAATGAGAAAACATTAGTTTTTAGAATTATTACATTTCGCGACACTTATAAAGAATGTAAGTATATTAGAACTTGTAACGCGGTGGATTATTTATTCGACATTGTCGCACCGGACGAGGCTGGGGCGAATCAGGGAGGGGTGAGCGAGAGATCGGTGCCGGTGCTGCGTCTGCGTCTCCTTCTAGGCAATCCTGGAACTGGTCCGCCGTTTCGTCGTTTCTAACTGCGGGCGACATCTCTCTACTCGGACTAGGCGATCCGCGGTCCCGTGTAATATCCTCGGTATCAGTACCTGGTTCTATAGGACTGGAAGGACAGATTAGTGAACTCCGTATCCGTTGTTTAAGCTGATCGATATGCTTGTGCGACACCCTACCTAACTCATCGATTACCCTATAGTCGGAAGTTCCTATCTTTTCTGTAACTTTCCCTGACCTCCATTTATCTCGCCCACCATACTGGCGCAGCCAGACCTCGTCTCCTGGGTAAAGAGTACGGTTACCTCTAGCACCCCATTCCTGCTGTCGTTTCTGAGCTTTGATAACCCCAGCACCCCTATCCGGTCTTAACGCATCGAGTTTAGTTCGCAACCTACGACCAAACATGAGCATTGCTGGTGTTTCTCCCGTTGTACAGTGCTCTGTGTTTCTGTAATGCAATAAAAACGTATTTAAAGATGCAGATATATCTACGTTTTCTCTCATAGCTTTTTTAATATTATTTTTAACTGTTTTTACTGCATTTTCAGCCGCGCCGTTAGAGGCCGGGTGGTAAGGCGGCGAAAATATGTGTTCCACCCCTATTGATTTTAAAAATTGTGAAAAGTCGTTGCTGTTAAAAGGCGGGCCATTGTCAAAAACTAATTGTTTCGGTAAACCAAAACGGGAAAAAAGGTCACTTAAAAATTTTATGCTGTGACTAGCTGCAGTACTAGCGACTTGAGTCACCTCTAGCCATTTTGTTCTTGCGTCTACCAAGATAAAAAAGATTTTTCCTGATATGGGGCCTAAGAAATCAACATGTACCCTGGACCATGGTTTGTCTGGCCAAGGCCACGGGCAGGGCACGTGCCGCGGGGGTGAGTCACTCTCCGCCGCACACACGCGGCAACTGCGACACATTGCCTCGACGGCTTCGTCTACACCAGGCCACCACACATAGCTTCTAGCGAATGACTTTGTTTTGACTATGCCCATATGACTCTCATGTAGTTCTGCTAAAATTCTTAGTCTACATCCCTCGGGTACTACTACCCTGTGGCCCCATAAAACACATCCTAATTCTTCATATAATTCATTTTTGCGATTAAAGAAAGGCTGGAGGGTTCTAATTTCGTTCTCAATAGGCCACTCAGTGCGTATGTAACTAAGAATTCGACTTAATAACGGGTCGCGACTAGTCTGCCGTTTAAGATCCTCATAGTTTAATAACATCGCGTTATGGGCAAAATGTAAATAAGTCTGTTCGGGTACTATCTCTCGCTTGACAGACGAAACCGCGGGTAAACGAGGCAGGCCGTCGGCCCCGTTTTGTTTGGATGTTACATACTCAATGTTGTAAGTATACGCGGATAATTTAATAGCCCATCTTTGTAATCTACTAGCTGCCGTTGACGGTATTCCCTGTTTTGGCCCAAAAATAGTTACCAGAGGCTTGTGATCGGTACGTAATGTGAAAAGTCTTCCGTATAAATATTGGTGTAACTTTTCTAAACAAAAAACTATGGCCAATGCCTCGCGTTCGATTTGTGAATAATGTTTTTCTGCCGAAGTAAGCGCACGGGATACATACACCACTGGCCGCTCGCACTCGCGTAACCCTGTGTTCACGCCGTCTCGCTCACACGCCCATCTCTGGCTCAAAACACCGCCTATACCGCGCGCGCTTGCGTCACATGTTAAAAACAAAGGTTTATTTGAATCGTAATGGGCCAAAACATCGGCGCTAATTAATATTGATTTTATTTTACTAAATGCTAATTCACAGTCCCTACTCCAATTCCACACTATTCCTTTTTTTAATAAATTGTAAAGTGGTGCTAAAATTGAGCTTAAGTTTTGTATAAATTTAGCATAAAAGTTAATGGTACCTAAAAATGCCCTTAAATCTTTAATATTGACTGGCCGTGGTATGTTTAAAATACCCTCAACCTTTTCAGGATCTAGCGCACACTGTGTGTGACGCCTGACACCGTCGCGGCAGGACGCTTCACTCCTTGAAAAAGGGCCCCCGTCGGGTCCGAAACTAGTCGGGCATCCCCGAAATACAAACGTGAGTAAAACCGTATAATCTCTAATAAACCTAGAGTGGCTGTTGTTTTTATATTTAGATCCTCTGAGAAAACCCCAGAGCCAGTGCCATACCTTGTTTTGGAGCCGTCAGTGAAGATCCTGAGCTCGCGAGTGTCTAGACCCTCGATGCGTTGGTCCTCGTGTAATTGAATTCTATATTTTTTATCAAATACGAACCGTTTAGGGATCCAGTCGGTTATGGCCATCGCAATCGGTATGTCCTTGGATATCTCTTCCAAAATCACCGTATGCGGGCTTCCATTGTCCCTCCACAGGTGCAGCGTCCTTAGCCGCTTTTTGTGATCGTCTCGTGGAGGCGTAGTCTCATCGAGGCGATCCCTCTTCACAGCGGCCTTGGCACTCCCACCGGGCCTGTGCGCAGCTTTTTTCTGCATCCCAACCTGTGCGGCCAACAGGGCTCCGCCGCCGGTGCCTTTGGGAAGTTCCGGTTTGACACCGGTTCTAGCCTCTGGCACCTTAGCAGAGCCATCAGCAGAGACTAGGTTTGCACCTGTCTTCGCCTCTGACTCCACTGCAGCGTTGGCCCCTTCCCTAGGTACCGGCGCCCCGGACGCCTTAGGCGTCCTGGATACCGTAGACCCTGGTTCGGCCACTACAGGTTGTGAAAGTTTCAGCTGTGTAGCAGAAGCAGTCATGTTGGCTTGCAAACGAGCTTTCATGCGCTGCGCTCACCGACGCCTTCACTTGCACCGTCAGCATGGCCTTCACCGCCACAGTTGCGCATAACGCACCTCTGCAGACCCCACTATCCTCGCCGTGGCTCTCTGACGGGTCACTGAACCGTTTCCCCGCCCGTGGCTAGCAGACGGGGCTACCGTTTTGCGTGAACTCGGGACCAAAGGAGGCGTGTTGCCTTGCAGCACATAAACCCCAGTGCTACTCGGCTCAACCTCCCAGGACTCCGTCATCCCCGCGTACGGCGCTCAACTGCGCAGGTCCTAGCGCAGGTGGGTGAGTTTAGTCCGACAGGTACACCCACATTTCCTGCCAGAGCCGAGTAGGTAAAACCTACTGGGTTGGGTTATGGGACAGGGAGAGAGGGCAAGGATGGTGGTTAGGATTATAGAGGATTTGGAGTAAATGATGGGAAGGGGGGGGTTTGGCTGGGTCAGGACATGAGAAAGAGATTTTGGGGACCGGTTTTAAAGCGCCGGTCATTCGCCCTTTGAAAAGGAAAGGTAGGTGGATAGGGAGGACAAAAGAAAAAGGGACGGGGGGTAGGGACACTACTTACACAGACAAGCTGGGGAGTGTAAGCAGCAGCTCGAGCAAGTCAGGGTCGCATACCTGTAACCCGAACTGGCATTAGCCGGGAAGTCCGAGTCCTCTAACTCTAAAAGGGTCTTGGTAGACAGACAGAAGGACAACGAGGTGAACGTACAAGGGTTCTATTTCTTTCCTTTTGAGAAACGGAACCCTAAAAAGAAAACAATAGCAATATTATTATTGTTTTCGGGTCAATTTAGGCTTCCGAGCTGTAACAGTGTGTCAAATAGGACCAAAACGAAATATTCTGGCAAAATTCCGAGGTTTATTATTATAAATAAGTCTTATTGCGCTATGTTTTGCCATCAAGACATACAAATATTATTATTTAATTTGTTACACATTACAATTAATAGGCAATAATTACAATGTTACTTAAAAACATTGTGCATTACCTATATTAAATTGAAAATGTAATTATTATTACTGTCAATATCATTAATATTAGATTATTACATATATTGAATTATATATTAGTAACATATCATTGTTGCATTACACAAATATTTTCAAACCATATATAGACAATGTAAATGGGGTATTATTAATGTAAGATCACACGTTGTACACCTACATTCTGGCGCAGGGGCGGATTTACCAGTAGGCTGAGTAATGAAGCCTAGGGCGGCAGATTTTAGGGGCGGAAAATTTGGGGCCTACATTATTTTTTATGTCTCGTCCTGGGGTGTCGAATTAGATAGACCGACCGGTAGGGGCGGCAAAATTTTAATAGCCTACTGGCGGCAAATGTGTAAATTCGCCGCTGTTCTGGCGAAAGAAGTGACTGAAGACTTATTATTAGGAACATAATAAAATTACTCTTGTTTGCCACAAGAAACATTGTTTATCGAAGGAAAGTTCGGGGATTCATTTGCTAAAGCTTGCATTTTCTTTTTGGAACCAATGGGCGTGAGTAAAAACTATACTAATATTATAAAGCTGAAGAGTTTGTTTGTTTGTTTGCTTGAACGCGCTAATCTCAGGAACTACTGGTTCGAATTGAAAAATTATTTTAGTGTTGGATGGCCTATTTATCGAGGAAGGCTATAAAACATCACGCTACGACCAATAGGAGCGGAGCAGTGACTATAAAAGCTGGAATACCAGAGTTCTGCTTCTGCGCCTCTTGTACCACTTCTTCTATTGCCAGAAAGTTACCCAGGACGACGTGCGATCTTATCAATAATTGTACCATTGTACCACCACCACCAACCATTGTGGTCGGTGTAAAACTAGAGCCATCGAAGAACTTCTTGCGCTGCTTAATACTCTGTTGCAAAAAAATCTTACAATATATGCTGTAAATATAAAGAGGTTAACGTACATCTATCAAGAGGTTCCTCAGCTCCAATGGTGGCACCAGTGATGGCGGTAAAGGCAAAGGCGAGACTGTTAGCAGTGGGCACCGCCACCGACAGCGGAGCGCGACGTACCGCTGCTAAATATACCAGCGACCCTGCCTGGTTCACCAGCCACGGCAACACGTACTGGAATCATTGATGACTGTATTGTTAGTGTAAAGTTAATGCGTGGCGCTAGCGATAGAGTTGAGTTTGAATCCTTTACATTATCCAAGACGCAATCCGACAAGCAATACCAGGGGTCATGGGAGTACCCAGTTTTTGGCCCAAACGGAAGCAATAACTTCTTAAGCCCGATCTCCCGCGCTCGTTTAGCGCCCCAGGGACAAAAATGAAAAATGTTATGTTTGATTTAATAATAATAATAAATAATCTTTCTTGTACACCAAAAAAAGGAAACAATACACAAGGCCTTATCGCTAGAAGCAATGTCTTCCAGGTAGCCTTTGGCAGATTTAACGTTGGAACAGAGAAGTCGCCAATCAGATATCTACCTTCCAGTTTCCGAGTAAGAAGCTGATCTCTGCCAACGCCTGACCAAGTCGCGTAGTGGCAGTAACATCACGTAGCCCTTTCGTTCCTTGCCGGATAAAGGGATTTGTACAGCCCCAAAACAATCCTGTTAGTGTCAGGAGACCTGGAGTATGAACAATAAAGTACATTTTGCGAGCTCATACTTAAACTGGCGTCTCGCGTTCACACGTCGATGTCAGAGTAGGTGAGTTATTCAGCAATGACTAAAGAATTGATGTCAATTGAAGTTACACTTACATGACGACGAATATAAAAGAGTATAGCTCATCTATCTTTATGTCTATAGATATATAGATAGGTGTTAAAATGTTCAGAATGAAACTTTGCGTGAAGTCTCTAGACTTCAGCACTTCCTATGGCCTAATAAGTAATTTTAAAATATTTCAAATATATAAAAGTTACTTATGTTATAAATAGGATGTGCAGAATCCCACCAATATCATAAATGTGAAAGTTTGGATGGATGTTTGTTACTCTTTCACGCAAAAACCACTGAACCGATTGCGATGAAACTTGGTATGTAGGTAGCTGGAGACCTGGATTAACGTATAGGCTACTTTTTATCAAGATATTCCAGCGGGATCGGGACTTACGCGGGTGAAACCGCGGGGCACTGCTAACAAAGAATATATTAGAGCATAGAGAATCGATGTAACAATAAATTTAACAATTTAATATTTGTTGATGTTGCTTAAGCCTTGGATAATATTTGGTAGTATATAAGTACAATTAAATAGTTTGATAAGCTGCAAAGACAATTTGTGTGTGCTGCTAAGTGATATATCGAAGGGTTTCGTGTTCGTCTAGAAAGAGAGTACTTTAAAATCAAGCTAATAAAAAGCTGGAGTGCCCCAGGGAGTGTCTTAATCAGGCGATCGATAAGTCTAGAGAAAGGTGTAAAGAAAAATCAAGTACTATTCGATCGGCACAATGGTTAAAGTGATCGCCTTGCCACTACGCCGCGCCGAGTGGACACAAAAGTTGGTGTGATCCACACATAATTGTTCCGAGTCTGGGTGTTCCTGTCAATTGTTTCAATATTTGTAGTCAACCATAACACAGAAATCATTCCTATTACGAGAGTTATCTCTTTTTAAATAAACAATGCTTCGACAACTCTACCTATCACTCCTAATGAGCCAATAAAACAATGTTTTTATAAAAATATGTTTATTTTGTAAATAATCCTCAACCATTATGCACTAAACTTAAAAATATTTTGTGCTAAGAAATATTATAGCACTCTTTGTCCAAATAACAATCTAATTTGGTAATTTAGAGATCAATGTTGACAATACAGCCTAAATGTTTCACATTTTAATGTATAATGATGTAAATCCATAAAAAGGCTAATAAAATGAGTATTAGGTAATGACCTATTACCCATATATATATATATACCCATATTAACTCATAACAGAAGTCAAATAATCTCAATTATAAAATATTTCTAAAAGTGATTACAATAAATTACAACTCATAAAATATCATGGCATACTAAAATGGTGGAAACGCTGACAGAAAAATATATTTGCCCAGAACCATGCCAGCACATATATGACATTGTTTATACAGAATATCACCAGTGCACTTATACAGTCTGTGATATGATCTTCTTTCGTAAAAAAATAATATTAAATTATTACTATGGCTTACAATATATTGTATTATTACATAATATATACTGTAATAAGATATTGAGCATGCAAAACTACTTTTATATAAAATAAATAACTGTCCACGACATCCACTGCGGAGATATACTATGCTAAAAAACAAAACCATATAATATAATAAACCCAACACCAAAAATGATATTATTGTATAGACACACAACTAAACATCATAAACCTTCTTCAAAGCCTAATAACCCAACGGTACACCAAGGGTCATGGCTTTAACTTCTGAAAAAGCACAATGGTTGTTATCAATCCAATCCACAAACTCTTTTGCTTTAGCAGTTGCAATCTCAGCTGTCATTACACAGTCATTCTCAGCCCTGTGAGCGTCGATACCTGGACGTCTTAAAACACGCTCATATATGTTTTTAAGCTTATAAGACTGATTTGGCTTTTGGTTGTTATCATAGAAAAGTTTTCTCCTGATCTCTTTAATTTTCTTAGGAGTAACTTTGAATATCTTTGACTTTGGTGTATTTTCATTCCGAGTTTGTATAGAAAGTGGAGATTCATCTTCTTTAATTACTGTCTCATTTGCAATGGTTACTCCAGTGAAATTATCTTTGAGAGAGCAGTCTAACTCATCTTTGTCATTGAGTGATTTGTTATTTAGCATTTTATAGAGCTCACCATTTGTAATAGAACCATCGCTTTGTTCTGGAAGTACACGTAGCAAACCAGTATTTGAACATGGTACCTTGAGTATATCATAAAACGCATGAAGACTATCTGCACACATCACATCTTCATCCAGACTGGCCTTTAACTTCTCAAAATGGTTTTTCAGTATCGGAAAGTCAAAATTATGTCCATTTTCGGCAATCAAGCACAAAGGTTTCTCTTGACACGCAAGGAACGTTTTGATAGTGTTAAAAACATGTATATCGAACATTGTTTCAAATTCCAGTAGATCATTGTTGAGTCCTGACGTTTCGGTTGCTCCAGGATGTATCGTTCTCCCCGGATTGAAGCACATTGTGAGTTTGTGTTGAACACGCGGTAACTGCCCTGCTCGGGTCTCCAAAATATGACATCGTTTCACTACCACCATGCTAAGTTCAGTTATTTTTGTTTTATTTAACTCCTGACGCGGTAAACCAGTAGTTTCTAAATCTAAAAATACGTATGTCTGAATAGCCGCCATTTCTTCGACTGTGTTGCAGTGAATGGTAGTAAGCGATAAATGGAATGCTTACCTATAGCGTCCAACATGATTCAACGGTGAACGACACTCTTGACTGGGACTGATAAGGTTGTCATCAATAACGAATATACCACTTTTAATGATTTTCTCCATAAATGATCAATAGTAACATAAAAGAGGAACTTATGAAACTGATTTCCAGCATTTTTTTAACAAATAGAGCTAATTAATTTATTTATACCAGTACATATGCAGTGTTTTCTTTATTGATTAAATAGCTGTCAAGTGTAAAAATGTTACCAGACTACAAATAACTATAATATTATCAGTTTAATATGCTGGCTGACACACTATTATAATAGTTATCATTAAGTCGCTCGTTGGTCATCATCACTGAACTATGTCAGCTCGTCTTCTCTTTTTTCAGCTTTTCCTATTTGTTTTTGAAGTCAACAATTGTTTAGGCACGTTGGACAATTTCGGTATGGGGAAAAAGCACTGAACTCGCGTGACCGTCATGCTCAAATACAGACTATAATTATAGTCTTTGTATCATAGACTGTGTTGCCAACTCCAAAAACTATTTACCCCTAAACTAAAGTCAAAAACCCCTAAAAATACCCCAATTACTAGAAAACTCCCTAAAAATGTAACTCAAGAAAACTATAAAAAAACTTAAATGATATATGTATTTCTTTTTTCAGTACCGAATTTACAAGTAACTTGCATTCGAAATGATCTAGTTAAATAAAATATTCTTCCGAGTTTTATTGAAGAAGGTTTTGTTCGTAATTCGATGGCGCTGGTGATTCTGTTGAAGGATTATAAATTTTGGATTTAACGTTGTCCATCTTGATCATTTGTAAATTTAGCTGTCAGCTGTTACGACTAGTTATAGACATATGCATCAACATCATCTAGTATCCATCAATGACAGTTGTATCATTTGATCAATTCAATTTTTTTTATAAATGTTTATTGAATACAAGTATGGAGTATGGAGAGTAGTGCAATAAAAAAAAAAACCACAATTAAAATTTTATCCCTAAAAATACCCCCAAAAAGTTATTTCCCCTAAAAAACCCCCTGTATAGATTTTTTCTCCCTAAATTTAGGGAGAAAACCCCCAAGTTGGCATCAGTGATCATAGAGGTATATTAGCTAGAGGCGGGAAGGTCTTGGACTCCCCCTATGTGGGTTGGCGCAGTCGGCAGAAAGAGAAAGAAGACAGCGATTTACAAGATTTTTGCAGGATTTACATGTACCTCTCTCGCACCTCTTCGCTGATTGGTTGGCTCAAAGTATTCCTATGAGTAAATGTCATCAGAGGTCCAAAACATAACCTAAGCAAACTATAACATGATAATGCCTGTAAACAGCAGCATTACCATGTAGTAGTCCTTAATAGTTTTTATATAATTTTCAACATGAGAGAAAAGCTGTTAAAAAATATATGTATAGAATCAAAAACTTGACCTCCAAAAGAAGCAAAATGTTTATTTGATGCGGTGCCTATCTTCTTTATCAAACAGTTACTCATAAATACGGAGATATTATAGATAAATCAGCGTAGCGGTGCGAGAGAGGTAGATGTAAACTGCTGTCTTCTTTCTCTATCTACCGACGTCGCCAGTAATAAAAATATAAGCTAGACGGTAAAGCCACGGGCTCAACTCAAAAACTAAACAAATATACAATACATTTTTAAGAAATAGGGAAATAACTACAAAAATCCAATTTTCAGCCCCAAAATGTGCTTAAAACACAAGATGCCAACAATGTCTTTCTTCTAGCTGCATTTAAAACTCCAAAACTCCTGCAGTGCACAGTTAGTTTTTCGCCTTTTCTGAAAAAAGTGGTTATTTGAGTTGGCTCCCTTTAGATCTAGGTGTGCGAAATTATCGTCGGTTAATAACGAGTTAGCAACGAGACGGTGACCGGCGCCTGGTGGTAATATTTCGGTTGATTTAAGCGCCCCCTACATGTCGGCGCCCGGTGCGGCCGCACCGCCTCTGGCACCAGCAATCTTTAGGTGTTCAATGCTAAGCCCGTCACGCCCAGGCGACTTACCCAGGGGAGTTAAAGTTGGGCTAAGTATTAATTTTGAATCTTTGGTTGGACAAAAAGTGACATTTTTTCCAAGCTGCAGCAGTTGACTTTAAATTTTAGACCAGTTTAAAAAAAACTGTCAGGTAGGGCTGCACGTCAGAAGTGAAAACATAACTTACACATTATAGTATACATAATATATAATTATTATACAGACACACAAACACATCGGTATATATGTATCTAAGCGCTAATTCCATACCTCTTCACTGTACCTACTGAATAAAATGATTACACCAAGCGAATTATCATGCTGCATGCATGATAAGACTCTCAATAGGTCAGTGCTGGATTTACACTAGGGGCACTCGGGGCTAGTGCCCAGGGCGGCAAATAATCAGGGGTGGCGTGATTCGGAGGGTAAGAAAATAAAATTGTTTGCGTTATCGAATATGTTTTTTTATTTTCTAAAAAAATATAATTAGCTAAATTTAGCTAGTACAATTTTCAAAAAATGGGAAACATTTATAAATTAGTTTTTTGCATTTAAAAAAAAATTAAGTTATCATAATCTTTGTATAAAACTTTCAAGCGAGATGTATTTTTCACGAAAAAAGAAAATATTTATTTGCAGATAAGTACATTCACTGTTTGACGCGACGTGTTCCGCGTGTGCCTCTCTGAACGGGAAGGAAGGCAAGGCCCTCCGCTGGCAATGGTGTAGCTGCCTTTTGATTGAAGTCTGTCTGCCAAAGTCTACCAGGGTTCTCGGGGACTTTCTTCCTAGGGTATACCCGAGTCCCTTGTGACGGAACACCGTGTGGTTTTAGTCGGTTCGATTCCGACATACCACTTCACCAATAGCCATGACCAGGTGATGACCCGTGTGCGTGTGGAAACATGCACAAAAAAAAGATGAGGTTGAGTTATTTTGAAGTAACGGCTTAGTTAGGTTAGTAGGCTAAGACATTGCGAGCAGTGTATTTTGCATAAATGAACTGTCATTGATAAAAAAATGGCAGTCATGGTACTCTGGCTGGACCCCCTCGGGCCGTTACCCCGGGTTTTCGGGGCGGGGTGTCGGAATCAAACCAACTAAAACCACACGCAAACGCGGACGCTTAGGGCAGCATGAGGCGCTGGAAAGCGTGCCTCCGCCCCCGGTGGCGAATTAAGGCCATCACACACTATAACGTCACCGTGAGCCGAGTCCTCACTGCAGTAGCAGTGGTGACAGGCGGGACTCAATTCCCTCTTAGCGACCGGGTGCATGTACTTACCAAAGCAGCCGTGCCACGGAAAGAACCTGCGTCAGGCGGAAGGAAAGGGTCCCGTGCTGCTGCCCTGCTTACTGGACGATAACCGGCTGGAGCGCCTCCATGGCGGTGAAGCCAGCATGTAGAGCCTCCAACCGGGACGACTAACGAGCTATGGTGGCTTGGCGTGCGGCCTCACGCCATTCGCGTACCTCTTCGGGCGGGGGCTGACTGCCACTTCCCACTCGGAACTCAGCCGCCCGCCGATATACTTCGGCGAGCACTTTCGCCTCAGTATAAACGAGTCATTTCATTTATTCAAAAATTGTATAATGAAACTTCATTCGTGTCTTAGAAAATTTCGAAAATGGGGCGGCATTTTTACAGTGCCCAGGGGCGGCGCTAAGGTTAAATCTGGCACTGCAATAGGTCCTTCATGCAGCATGATGATTCAGCATGTCTTGCCGCATGATCGTTTAAGGACCGCTTTAAGGAAAGTGTTCTATTGTATATTTTTGATCGAAGCACAGGAAGATTAGAAAGAAAAGCTTACATGAAATCCAATAGTTTAATATGTATAAAATCACAAATCTAAAGTAACAATAAATAGGACGTTACAGTACAGTAATAATAACTTTCTCTAATGGAATAAAATTTGTTTAAAAAAATCATCATATTACACTGCATGAATCTACGAAGAGACAAATAGGCTACACAAGAAAAGAAAATTTTGTTTTATTGAGATTATGCCTTTAGACAAAGTTTATAATATGTAGGTATTTTAACTACTTATATAATACCTAATACTTAGATTATATATAGGTCCAGATACCGTGACCAGTACAAATGTCACCGTTTACTTTGAAGCCACTTTTTGGCGCTGTGTGAGTGAACCCCGCCCAACGCGAGTGTCTACGTACAATATTTGTGCTTGTGTGCATCACGGTTTTACTACCAGCGCATAGAGGTTACCCCAAAAATAAGGGACTTTTTTATTTAACAATATTTTTTTAAATGTAATATGAAATACATAAATATATTTAAATGTGTTACAAGTGATCTTTACTTTTTCTAAAGCTTAGTAGAATAACAAATTATTCTTATTATTAATTTATTTGATCAAATAACATGCGTTATATTTCAGTCACTGTCAGAAATGAGACACGATAGATATTCTATTATTTCTCAGCGGCTTGAGGCACCAGGAAAAGAAGAAACGAATTAGTAGGAACTATTTATTTATAACAATATTTTTTGGTTTGTTTTTCAATTCAAAACATTTTTTTTTTGAGTTTACTCCTAAAGAATCGATTTTGGTATGAAAAACATATGAAGAGTAAAAATTTTGTGATCGAAGGACAGCGTAACGCTTTAACGCTTTGTTGAGTTGTAGGACCAGACGGCAAATTAAAAATGATTAATTTTTAAATTCGGTCGTATTAGTTTGTTTTGGGATTAACTAAAAAAACAGTCGGTTCCTAGGTACTTGCAACACCGGCAGGCAAATATATAAAATAACATGTATTATTTTTGCTAACATTTTGTAGATACTTCTTACACATAAAAACATAACATAACACTACTTAAATAACATTATTTAAGAGCACGATACAACTAAGATGCAATAGAAAAATTAACATAATCCCATGAAACATTGTCAATAATGTAATTTTTTTTTTATATAGCAAAATGTCAATATACTCACTAAAATTAATTAACTGTCAGTATATTTCTCGTCTTCCAATAACAAGTTTGGCAAACAAAAATATACATACTGCTAGAATGTATCATGGGTAAATAGAATTCACGTCCCTGGCAACATCTATAGTAATGGCGTCACTATTTTATTAATTTGAAATTTTGTTATATTTTTATAAATACATTAGCAAATAGAATACTTAGATATGAAATGTGATGTTCGGACACATATGATTTTTTTAGTATAATTTTTACAGGATTTGACAGCACAACCAGGCATTTTTGAATATTATGAATAGTGACTCGAGACGTACTTCAGCGGCGAACGTTTGCTCGCGTGTGACGAGTGAGTCGCTTATATTTGTAATAGTCGCTTATATTTTTTGGCTTCAGTTTTGAGCTATATATAATCTAAGACCTAATATATATAATAATATAAATATGCGAGTATTTTGTGTCTTTTTTTTTTGTTTACGCCTACGATTTTTGTCGAATGCTGCTGATATCCCCTGTTTAAATCTCAGTAGGTAATCACGGTTAATGTTTTAAAGTTTCATTGTCCGTTGCCTTCGAAAACTTATTACCTCTAAACACAAGGAACATCGATTTTATATAGTAATAGTTCGTTTAAAGTTTATTTTGACATGTGACTTATGAACTCCGCTTCGTTGACTACCCCTTAACGTGTGACGTAATTTATGGATGGGCCTTAAACATAAATCAATCTTTTAATAATATGTACAAGAAATCATTAAATAAAACAAAAACCCGACTGCGTTAAAAATACTAACATTGTTTATATTTTTGTAATCTTTCAAAATCATTTTGATGGGTACCCCTCTTCCCATGGTTTCTGACATAAAAACCCCTTCAAAGATTAGAACAGAGCTGATGATCTTCAAAAGGCTGACCAGATTTTCTTAAATTACCTATAGCTAAGAACATGCGCTGACAGTCAACTCTTTCTAGTTTAGATTGCAAAGTTTTGTAATATACGTCTAAACATATTTTCATATTTCAAGCTATTCAATGTTAAGCTCCTAGTTCACATAATGATTATAGTCGTAAAGTCATATTTAGAGAATTCCATAAAAAAAAAACTATGTATCTTTTATTCACTATATTTATATATGTACTAGGTATATAAATCAAATACTACAGACAAACCAATATTGGTACAAAATTCAAGACTTCGAAACCCCAATTCCAATTTTTATCGTAAATAATATAGGTATTTTCGGATGGGTATTATTTTATTGTAGTCTTCAACCGGTTGGTGGTGGGTTGAAGTATATCTCAAAGAAACACTAGAGAAATATAATATATAGCTTAAATAACCTATAATTTTAATGTTTTGTTGAACTTACCTCACCCACTAACTACTCAATATACTCAACAAAGCCTGAATTGCCTAGTCTTAGAAATTAAGGAAAATTATATACATGTCACTGTCAAGGGACCGATGTAATATTGATCTGGATTCCAGGCCACAGTGGTATTGACGGGAATGAGGAAGCGGACTTTTGGGTGAAAGAAGCTGCCAAAGTCGGTATCATCTCGCAAAAAAATTTAGCTAAGGATGTTAGGACATCCTTAGCTAAAATTTTTTAAAAGGTAGGCCTTTCGCGGCGAGGTATTTAGCAGATAATTGGCAATTTTCTTGGAACGAATCGTCTAAATCCAAAGGAAATAAATATGCCTGCATACAACCACTGATCCCCAAAAAGCCATGGTTTTTTAATCAAAAACTAGTTAACAGAAGAGTTATATCAACAGTCTGCCGAAAAAAAAGAAATTTAAAAAAAAATTAAATGTGAATAAGAAACTCACGTACATCCATGAACGCTGAAAACAATATACTTACTATTTTAATGGCAGTCATGTAAAAACCCTCTTCCACAGAGTTGTTTAAGGCATTAAGAATGTGGGAAACCTCATCGAAGGGCATAGGCAATCACGTTATTACTAAAATTAAGCTGTTATTACTACAATAAATATCTACTCCGCAGTTGCTTCATTAATTATTAACACACATTTATGTATATTCTCATTGGTATTAATTACGGTAAAATAATAATTGACTGGTATTGTGTATTCCCTTTAGTGTCTTATATATATAATATGTAATAAGATGCCCCCAATATAGCAATTACTACAGATAATATTGATAGCCAATATTTTTGTAAGACCCCTCTATCATCTTTATTAACAACTACTCTCTTCTCTTTATATTTCTTCTTCTTACCACTTAATTTCCACTCATATTCAGCCAACTCTTTCTTATTCTTTTCCTCTTCCAAAGCTTTCAGTCTTTGCTTCTCTTTTTCACTTTCTATCTTTGCCGCTATCTTCTTTGCTTCACATGATGCATCACAAAGTATTTTTTCTCCACTACGGACAGCATTGCATGGAGCTTCCTTCTTAATATTTCCACATGGGCAGTGTATTTTAGTCTTTTTAGTACAAATCTGGATCCCGCAAGGCCCTGAATGACAGGTATTGCGGCAACGGTGACCACATTCTAAATTCTTTGGACACTGTTGCTTGCATGATAAATTTTCCTCCGTAGCAACAGATATTTCACGGCATCGTAAATATATTTCTGTTATACCACAGTGGCAAGGAATCCTTTCTAGTACCTCACAGGGAGGACAGGGGCCTGGATGGCAGGCACGCTTCGGACACTTGTGTGTACATTTTTCTGGACGTGGAACTAAACATTCTTGGTTACACTGTCGACAACTGGATGGTACATTTGGGTACTCAAGAACTGGACTGTACAGATGACACAGTAAAGAGCACTTATGATTAGTGCAAGCAAGTAGACGTCCACAATCTCTTCCACAAGGTCTTCTAGTAGCAGAGTGACAAGGTTGTTCATCAGTCTCATGTTCTCCAAAACATACTATCTGGACAGGTGTGGTGCATGGAGGACACTCCAAAGTCATTATTTTCGTTTTAGGTGGTTGAACCTCCCATGGAGTAGCAGGTTTCTCAACCTGTTTAAAAACAACGGCTACATATTCGTGACACACTGCTTCACAATGATGTCCACACTTAGGATATTGTTTATCACAGATTGCTTTGCAAGGTGGACATTCCCCAAAGTGGCAGGAGTGTCTATTTTCCTCTACGTGACCACATTTATACTTAAATTTACATAGCAAAGTACATTTTGGGGGTTTAGTATGTCTCTCCCTTCCACATAGGACTGTGACATAAGTTTCCTTACATCTGCAAGGCACTTTTGATTCCCTAGGACATGGGTAGCAGGGTCCACGATGACAAATACTTGTGCATTTGTGCCTACCACATTGAAGTGGTTTATCACATATTTTCTCACATGGTGGACAGTTACCATTACAACACTTCCGTGCACAACCATGTTTACCACAAAGTCTAGTACCTCTGCATTTAGTTTCACATTTAAATTCTTTACTGCATGGTAAAGATCTGGTGTGCATTGTACATTGGCATTTCTTTTGAATCAAAACTTGGCATGGTGGACATGCGCCTTTATGACATTTTTCTGGGCAGTGGTGTTCACAGTCATCGTGTTTCTTTCCACAAGTACCAAGGCAAGTCTCCATAACATCTGGGCATTGCACAAAGCGTTGATTCGCACCACACGGGCAAGATGACATGCCTGAATTTGGACAAGAACCACAGTCCCCCGAGTGGCAGACACTCTCACATCTGTGGTAGCCGCATGAATATAATTTATTGCATACTTTGTCGCATTGCCAAAATGGATTATTACACGGTCTCTTAGCTTTCTCAGCCTTGCACTGGCAAGTCTGGATGCTAGTGTAGCTACATGGAGCACAGTCTCCCTCATGGCATACATTTTCGCACTTATGAGTTCTACACAAAAGTGTTTTCTTGCAAGGTTTTCCACAAGACCAGTGAGCAACACTGCACCTTACTCTCTTCCTCTCTTTTTCACAATAACACACTCCATTCACAGTTTGAGGGCATGGAGGGCAAGGGCCAGGATGGCACAGAAGCAAACACTTATGCTTACAATTTTCTCCTATTGACAATCTTCTTTCACATACTTCTCCACAAGTATGTGGTATGAGCCACGGGTGGTATTGTGGATCGTCAGTTTTGCCACAAAAACATCGATATTTGCGGGGGATCTCTTCTTTAGTATATGACTGTCGACATTTTGGACAACACCATTCAATTTTCTTTGGTTTACACACAGCAATTGGTCCATGATTCTCTTCGCTACGTAGGCTAATACTGTCGTTCGACCATTTTTGTATGCAAGCCAAATGAAAATTTGAATAGCAATGTTCACAGGTCCAAATGGCATTTGTTCTTTTGATAGAACTTATACATATGAGACAAGTTATAGAGCGGCCGCTGATGGCCTCTTCTAGAAGATTCTTAGTTCTGTTTAGCATGGACGTGTCACCGCCCCCTCTCCAATAACTCTGGAATACACCTTCGAGAACACTAGTTTCGTAAGGTTCCTCATCCTCCGAAGAGGATAGATCTTTCATATCCTTCAAATGTTTCTGAACATTTTGCTGTAATTTTGCAGCGGCATCGCGGTATCTACGCGCCATTGTCAATATTAGTAATGAACGAACAGTAACGCACGAAATAATATGGCTATCTACAGTTTTACAAGTGGAGACTGAAATAATGTAAAACGACAAAAAATATGATCCATGACTTCCAACTTCCAATTCGGCATGACGTTGACACTAGTTGACAATAGGCATGTACAACATGAACCTTACGTAGTTTTAAAAAACTACATATTGATCTACAGAAAAACTAGTTACCAGCTGAAACAATTTCTAACACGCCTGTTATTATTTTAAATTGTCGACGACATCTACGATGCGATGTCGAAACCGTAACTACTTGTTTTGTTGATAGTGATTTTTCACCGTCGCAGTCAAAATTTTCTTGATTTGTTTCTATGGATAAAGAAATCGGTTGCGATAAATCAAATCTATACTTATAATAAAACTGTAACGGGATGAATTCTGTGTATTGAATATATTTAAAAAAAATCGACTGAGGCATATTAAGATATCGATACTGATGCCAAATATGCGTTTCAAAATATTTTTGTCTGTCTGTCTGTCTGTCTGTCTGTTGGTATGTTCACGATAAGCTCAAAAGTTACTGATGGGATATGCTTGAATCTTAGTATGATAATAGTTTGAGTGCCTGCGCAGGTTATAGGGTACTTTTTATCCTGGGTAAAATTTTGGTAAAGTAGAATGTATAAGCTTATTATGAAACACAATACAGCGAGCGTTTGGCTTATCTGATATAGTGTACACTTTCTACTTGGCTGCACGCCAGATCGAGTCTCTCTTTGAGACTCTTCTTTCATTGCACTTTTTTTTTAATATTTGCTTTAATACTTTTTTAACACTTTTTCAAATTAGGTATCGTTTTTATAAAACCACACAAAAAGAGTCCAAAGTATCGATTTTTACCTGTGATTTAAAGAAATAGTTACATTAACTATTACGAAATACGTTATATAAGTATTAGTTACATTAGATTTTACCTGCAGATGGTCAAGTCTGTTTGAAGGATTTCGAGTGAATGTATATTTTCAATCATAGGATATCATAGGGGAACGCAGAGCGCCGATATCTACCGACCGACCGGTCTCTGCATTAATGTGCTTTTCTGTGGTGATTGCTGAAACAGCAGGAGTTGTTTTTTCGTTGTTTGGTGATTCCAGTGTAATCGGTAGCTGTTCTTGACTATATTAAATTCACAAATATGTAATGCATTAATCATAATAATAACTTCACGTACCTCATGCCTGTATTATGGTAACCAGACTGCTGCTAAACATACTCATATATTTTTAAATACAAAATAAATTACACCCAGACACAGAACAAATGATCATGCTCATCTACAATTATTTGTCCTGGGTTGAAATCGAACCCACGGCCTCTGGCTCAGCAGTCAGGGTCACCAACCACTAGATCATCAGGCCAGTCCAGTAAATATACACATATATTTATAAATATAGTTATAGAACAAGAAGATTCAAACTTTTAAACTTTCGCGTTCCGTGATAATAATATAATTATGTTGACGGGAATTAACACGATCACGTATTTAAAAAGTAATACGGTACCGTAGTAATTTCCGTCAACATAATTATATTAGAATAGAATAGTTGTCAGTAATACAGTATTTTACTATATTATGTTTAAGTTGTTTTTTATATGTATATATATATCATGTGTTTGGTGTACAATAAAGAGTACTATCTATCTATCTAAATGCATGGCGGACACTATCGCCGAAAAAATTACATCTAAGCCGAAATATTGACAGGTAACCGGTGGGGTGAAGTTTTTTTTACGTTTTCAGACCATTTATTTTCCGTTCGGTTATAGTAGTGTGAAATCTATGTTACGACGTTATGGCCTGGCGCTGGGTGGATCATTGGAGGTAAACGTCGCCGTACCGACGGTCAACTCATAACCGGCGATGTGAGGCACACCGTCGGTTTAAGTCGGTTTAAGCCTGATATACGGCCTCACCAATAGCGCGGTGAGGTGAGATTCCACACAAAAACAAATGGGTAATGTTACCACGGCCAAATTAAGACGTTATTTCACGTGTAAGTATAACCAAAATAACCTTTTTTGTACGCTCCAGGTTGTTTCACCACCAATACAGTATAAAAAATTCTGCCTGGAGAAAGAGGTGCAATGCCTATAGTAAGCGACAAATTGCTGTTTTCTGAAAAAAAAACGCGAACGAAATCGCTGGCACAGCTAGTTACACCGAATTACGCACAATACTTGTGCAGAAGACGTTTTCACGATAATTTTGTACTTTTTGCGTGATAGGTGCACAACCAAACAGACAAACTCCACGTTTACAGATTTATTTGTATAGATATGGATAGATAGATTACGGGACAATATTTAAAGTTAACCCTTTCTTACAAATAAAATAATTAATGAAATCGCACCACGTGTTAATAAATTATAAATAAGTATATATTTTGAATTTCACTTTCCTTCGACTTCAATATAAAAGTCTTTAAAAATTTTTTTTTCAAAATATCTTCAATGTTCAGAATTGGACAAAGTACAGACAAGACAAAGTACGGATTTATCAGAAATTACTGCGGGGTGTATAGCCCGTATTCCAATTCTCTCGAAGAGTGCAGATAGGAAAAATGGTATCCATTTTCATGTCTAAGATTTAAGATATTTTTTTTATAAATCGATGATAATGTTGTTTCTAAAGATTTCCAAGATTAGAGACATGTTTTTTGATACATGGAATCTTGCTCGGAGCTTCTCGGAGTGCCGAACACGGATTAGACGTTTGTTAAATTAAAAACGGCTAATATATTTTTAGTAAGTCAATATGGGCCAAGATTCTGCGTTGATTCCTTGTTTAAAATACCTTTATATATTATTAGCAATACCGTTATGAATCAGCAATAAATAGTTTTGAAAACTGAAACTTAGTAGTTTCAGTTTCAGTAAGAATGTTATTACATCTCTAGTTGACAGTTAATAGCATAAACGTAACGTTAATAATTTGAGACACGTACGAAAGTTACTATTTTTATGAATAAATTATATACTAAAAGATTAGGGTAGGTATTCAATATATTTCTAAAAAAAATATTTTACAAAGTTTAAATAAAATTAAAAACTACAGAACAGTGTAAAAGAACGAGTGCGGATAATATCATATTGACCATGTTAGTGCTGCCAGCTGTCGTTGGTAATAGTTACTTGTGAGGAACAATAAAACTAGCTACTTCATACGAGATGGCGCAGTAATTTTCTAACCGGAATCCCGCAATGGAATTTCGAATTATGTTCTTAAATAACTAATCGATTATTAAATTAGTAACTAATTCATTTTCATAATCGAATAATGTTACCTATGACGTTTACAGCCCTAGCAGACCCGTATACACCGAATACACCGTATATACTCGGTGTGAATTCGAATCAAATACCGCAAGTTTACACCGAGTATACACTCAATTTTTTTGGAGTTTACTCCTTAAGAATCGATTTTCATATAAGGCGCCCGGTATGAAAAAAATATGAAGAGTAAAATTTAGTGATCGTAGGGCAGCGTAACGCTTTAACGCTTTGTTGTGCTTCATTGGAGTTTACTCCTTAAAGAAAGACGCGTGTAATATGTGTATTTAACTGTATGTTATATATATGTATATGGAATATATACTATCCAGCGTCTAGAAATGACGTATATATATAGAAGAGAGAGAGAGGGAGAGAGGGGCGCAGAGAGAGAGAGAGAGAGAGAGAGAGAGAGAGAGAGAGAGTGAGAGAGGGGGGGGAGAGAGAGAGGGGGAGAGAGAGAGAGAGAGAGAGAGAGAGAGAGAGAGATAGAGAGAGAGCCTCCAGGAAATTGTAAACTCCAGTCGTGCGTCGGAGCTGACACACACCTTTTTTTTTCAAATCTCAATTAGTAAAAATTTGTAGAGGCTTACAAATACTAATGTGGACCGAAAAGTATTTCATAAGTGTGAAACAATCCAACTTTATACCTGCAGAAAATTTGATTCAATCTACGAAAATTATTCTAAGATTCTTAAGTTTTTACTTGGGTTATTTGAATATATTGAAATAAAAAATCAGTATACCCCTCGGAACCTTAAATACATCGGATGGGCCCTCCTTTAGGCCCCGTTTACGGAGACGCGGGGCGTTGTGCGGGGCGTCTGGCGTCGAATCGCGCGATCAAATCAAACATTGCTTTTTTTTATGAGAGCGTTCCGTAGAAGCGTTTCCATTGGTATAATTGGCGTAATTGGCTATTGGAGGTGTGTGAACGTATCGTATGTTTCAAAATGGACGCCGAACAAACCGAGTTTTTAATTACCACAATTCAAGACCGATCTGATCTCCACGCGACACACGTCGTGCCGCGCAACGCCCCGCGTTTATATAAGCGGCACCATGTTTGTTTTTGTTCATAGAACGTCACATATAGATGCTTGAAACGGAGGAAGCCGCGTCTCCGTAAACGAGGCCTTAGGGTGTTATTTCATTTATATCTCTTGCGCATTACTGTTTCTATATGATCTATGTGATCCTAAATTGGAGCTAAACTCGCTCGTTCAAGGGGCTTATTAAAAGGTCTTGTTCTTTATAATGCAAACAACATGTAATAATGTCCAAATTAAAAAGAACAATAAATTTATAAAAAGTTTTATGCAACAATAAACTATTATTATAATTACTAGGTGTAAAATGAAACATCATATATATACTATTAGACAGTTTATTCATAAATCATTCGAATTACAATCGTTTAACTCTGCATTATGAGTTTCTAACAAAAGTAATACAAACCTAACATTACCGTATTGTCTCGCGGTGAGCGCTACGATAGCCGTCTTCCAAATTAAATCCACATTTTAGTTTCACTTGCAAAGCATTAGATATTAATAAATTCTTAACTTACTTACAAGTGAATACAATTAAGATATGCACAGATATTTTGAATATCTTATTAGTAATAAAAGCATTTTATTGTATGACTACATTACAAAATGGTAACATTATTATTATTATTTAATAGAATATAATAATTATTAGGTATGTGGTTCATGGCACTGGTAGTAACCATTACTGTAAGATAAAGTAAAAATAGCACCGCTTGATGGAAAAGCAATTGGGTATTTTCAATGCAACTTAATTATTATTTCGTTATTTAAAAATGGCGCTAAGTGTTCATTTAGTTTAATTAATTTCTAGTTAATTCTTTTATGAAACCTTATTCACATAGAATGATTTCTGACTTCTAAGAATAATATTGTACCATCACTTAAAAACTTATTGCGTTCAGGAAGCCAGAGACTAGAGAAAATATGTCTCTTTCCAGAACTTCTAGAGTATGGCACTCCATTTGTAGTGTGTGAAGTAAGTGTGGTTTTTAAAATATTAAATGGATTGTTTTAAATAAAAATATATTTAAAAAATAAAACTTTGTTAGAAAACAATGTTAAACATCTGACAGTGTTTGCTCAAGGAAGGTACGAAGAAAGTTATGTAAAGTAAGTTGTGAGTGAAATTTAGCGTACTCTAGTATTTAGCTCTGGTTTTTTATTTTTACTTGACAGTTTAAACCAGCCAGCTTTTTTATTGTTGTCCTTAGGCATCGATATCGATCTAGAAATTCTTTCTCGATCACTATCACGATTAATGATTTCGCTCGATTGACTTTTTTTGGCATCTCGAGCAACTGACTTTCTTAACGTAGTGTTGCCGTTATCTCTACCGTCTCTAGTGATGTTCCTCTTGTCCGTTTTTTTGTATAGTGTTTGACTAGAGCTAGTTAGTCGATTGTTGTTTTGTGGACGACGAGTCAATGTTGTTTGGCTGTATGATTTATTTTTTTGTAATGTAGCTGGTCTGTCGTCTGTTAACGTTTTAGTTGAAGACGCCTTCTTCACGATTTCTCGAGGCTTTGACTTCCTTGTTCGTTGTGCGTAATGCACGTCGTGTTGGTCGTTGTAATGTTTGGGTGTCCATGGTGCGAAGATTGAGAAGCTTTTAGTGGTACTGCGGACTTGAAGATTCGATGAGTTGACTGAAGATACGTCATCTCGGGACCGGTTACGTGACAATCGACCTGGATCTGGGATGTCACCGACTGTAAAAAAAATATCGAATAAAAATAATAACCCATAAACCCAACGAACAGATTATTATAATATTTTGAATGTGACTATGATGACAAGATGTAGACAGTTTACAAAACTGTGACATTAGTAGTATGAATTACAGACATAAACAAACTTTACAAGGTCGCCAGGGCAAGGGATTTAGAAATTTCCCTTTCCTATCGAAAATATTTGTTTATTGATATCTTCATTCTTCGGTAAGTGACATAAAAATCGAAAACATAAATAACCTATTATATATAGCTAGTTTTCGATTTTCAGATGAGATGATCTAGGATATAGGGTGTAGGATTATTAGGAGCAGGTGCAAAGTCGTGTCTTTAAGTTTGTTCGTAGGTTCGGTTGTTGTGATGTATGTGAAAAATTTACCAGTAGTAGCGTGGAGGTAGACCACACTGCGCTGTGATTGGTGACTTGAGTCCCCCTCGGTGCTGCTCTCGCCGGAGTTCGTGACGGGCGTTCTGCGTCGGTGTCTGTATGAAATAAAGTTCGTAAGGTTCTCGGTATAACGGACAAAAGTTAAGCTATTATTTGCTGCACACTATTAACTACATGCAGCTGCAGCGATCGCGCAGCGCTCTGACTTCGGTTGGAATGTAAAAAGATAATTAATAATTAAATTCACGGTTGGTTTCATATTTCACGAAGTACTTAGACTTTTCAGCTGAAATTTAGACTATATCTTAAACTTAAAGTAATTATGACATTTAAAAATGTAAGTTTTGATATTTATATGATGCACTCAAGACCACAATCATGGATACTCTAAATTTCAAACCAAAATGATTCATTCATCATACTGTTAAATAACAAGCACCTAATTTATCCATAACTTTTATAAGAAAAGGAAGAGTTTACATTAACTTACTTTAAAGTGCCATTGAGCTCGTTCTTGCTTCCTCTGAGCTCAGAAGAACTAGCTCGTTCATCGTGTCTCCTCCTCACATCTCCCTTCGTACCCTTCAAAGTCTTCGAACTGCTGTGACTCCTGGACCTCTCATAAGGACTTATCGGAGGTTTACTGCTGTTGACTTTTCTATCCAACTGGCTTTCTATTTCCGAGTTACTTTGAATTTCGGAAATGTTTTGCAAATTCCGTTTGTATTGTTTCGTATGTGGAGATTCACTTTTCTCATCTCTGTGTAGATTTGACAAGGAGTAGCTCTTGTGCGAGAGCTCGCTGTGATCAATTTCATCTATTCCTGTGCTGGAATTTGAAGTGGTCTTTCTCAGAGTGCTGTGTTTGTTGGTGTAACGTTTCTCTGCAGGACTCTTTACATTAGCGTCTGAATCCAGGTCAGTGTCGCCGAAGAAGCGGAGGTTTTTTGCTGGGGAGTTCAGCGGCTTTGCTGGCTTCGTGTAAGGCTTTCGAGGAGATTCGTCCTCTGTTGTTAACGTGCTCTCTTTTTCGATCTATAATAGAAAAACAGATAATTTTTTAACAGTGATATAAGAATGCAAACTATAAAAATTTTATATTCGTATTGTAAATAAATGAACCCCCGGAACAGGGATGTGCGATAGTAACAGTTCATCCCATCTATACTTAATATATTATTATAAATGAGAGAGTAACCCTGTCCTTAACTATTCAACCAAACTTTATGAAATGTTGCTCACGAAATTTGTTAGAGTACAGGACAGGATACCTTTCATTCATAAAGATTTCATTCATAAATCGAAGCTGTCGGCAAAAGCTTGTACAATATAAAACTATGCCTTAAAACTTACTTTAGCGTCTTTAATAGTCTTTCCTTTCTTCCTACTGGTGAGCCTGTCGAGTGACTTGAACCAGTTGCCTGAAGAGTTGTTAGTAGGAGGAGGCACTTGCCGACGTGGGGGAGAAGGAGTTGGGCTCGGGGTTGCCAGCCTGCGTCTGTCGCGATATCTTTCAGCCTGAAATAGATTTAACATTTTTTTACTGTAAATGAGTTAAGTTTATTACTTCTAAACATAGATGGCGCTAGTAATATAAAAAATGTTTCATAGATTTTTGAATGTTTTAATTTAGGCAATGAGATAACCGTGGCCACTTCAATCTGACGTCGTTCAAATATGAACTTTGAAAAAATAATTTAAGTCGCCTTCAAATGGAGCACCTTTATTTTATTATATGGATTGTTGAAGACGTGTATTCTAGATGTAAAAATGCTGTGGTAGCCGTAACTACCAAAATTCGTAAAAAACAATTGAACACATTTTAGAACCTCTAATACGAAAATTAGATTCAGTTTTTGTTCTTATTGAGGACCTCCGCATAATTCTGACATAAGAGTGATCACTATGTGGCATTTCCTCCTTTCCGTGTGTACAATCAACTTGTTGATTCTAGCCGGTATCGGCAGAAGTGCTGGCAGCAAATATATAGAGAAATTTTGAAACGTTGATATTGAAGATCAACAGCGCCAATGAGTACCCAAAAAAAAAACCGAAAGGATCGATAGTGGGACAAATAGCTGTTGTCAGTTAACGCTTAATTATACCTTAATTCCTTATTAGACCTTAATTCATTAGATCATTTATAACAATAAAGTTCTATCCACGATAGTAAAATAAAAACATTACAAACGAGGAGACTGACACACAAGACAAAAGGATTGAAAAAGTAATACTGAATTGTTTGCATAATTATAAAAAAAAAAATCTTTTTGTTTTAATGATTTTTTATTATTTATGCCAAACGACCTTCTCTTAAACGAGGATATTAAGCTCCTCAATAGCTACTTAATAAAAAAAAAAATCGGTTCTCAAACAGTAGAAAATCGTTTTAACTGTTTTATCTTTGCCTGTCTAAATATGCATCTATATCTATACAGATAAGATTCCAATTAGGACATGATTGAATTTTTTTGAAGCTGTAAAATATATTTTGCGCTCACTAGTACCTTTCTTATCTAGCACATATGCTTCTTTTTGTGTATGATATAATTGAAAACCCATAGTAAGTTGCACGAGAATTAAAAAAAAATGTAAGTAAAACGCACAAAGTATATGTATAAAAAAGTTTCAATAGCATTAGTGCGATGATCTGATAATATCCATTGTGATTTCAGTTTGTCAAGATATGCTCATCACTCATTATAACAATTAGCGTGTCTGTCGTTCTGTCAGCACTTCAAGCGAGGCCATTGACACAGTATTGCCATTGAAAAAAAAGTTTTAGTCTTTGAATTTCTTAGCTATTTATGAGGTCGAATAATATGTTTGTCTATTTGAATTCTCAGAAAATGTAAATTATGGTTTGAGAAGAGTATTTGGGTAAATAAGTATCTAGTATTTTTTAAACCCTTCAAGCACCCCAGGGCCAAGTTGGATTGTACTCAGGTGTTTCTAGGTTCTTTTTAATGGTGCAATGGCTATAGGTTAGTTTTCATCAATGAAGAGGCAGGTAAGGAAAAAGCCGTTTTTCTCTGTTGGCCAACTAATTTACTTTTTTTTTTAAAACACTTTTATTAGCTTGGTGTGTATGTATCTATGTTTCCATGTATCTATGTAATGGAACATTTGAACGTGATTTTCACCCACTTTAAAACATTGGATTGAAATGAAACTTCGCACACTTTTCAAGGATCGATGACAATACAATAATTTATCATCGTTAAAGACTAAAAAAGTAAAAATAAATAATAGTTTAACAAACTAAAAAACACGCTTTTGTTGCCAGGTCAACTAAAACGTAGAAAATAAATAACAGTTAAAGAAGTTGAGTGATTAAGAAAAAAATCATTTTATCGTAAAAAAGCGTGGGGTGCTTTTTAAAATATTATATAATGATTTTACTTTTACCAATATCTATCAATTAAATATTTACAATTATTTACATCTAGCACCCGTCGCATTATGTTCTACTTTTTAGTTTCAGCTAGTTACAAAAGCGTGTTTTTAAATTTTTTAAACTATTATTTATTATGTTTAAAGGTTGACGAGCTTTAGTTTTATCAATTAAAAAAAGTAACAAGTAGAGTAAGGAGAAGAGTTTTCGCTATCTTCAACCTTCAAAATACCATTATTAATAATAATATTGAATTTAATCGAATCGACTAAAGTCGAGACGATCAGAGAACAAATACTACTTTTGGTATACCTATACTGTTACTGGTATAGCCAAAAAGAGAAATTGAGAACCAAATCGGTGACATATTACTAAAATGATCGATATAGTTTAGTTATTTTAGTTAGCCACCGTTATAGTCTGGACAACTGATACAAAATGTATGGAGGAACGATTCGATTATTTTGATTGTGAAATTCCTTTTTTAGCTCATTGAATGGCGTATAATGTGCTCATTGTGTTCAATTTATTTCGTTTTGATATAAAATTGGTTGCCTGTAAAGTCGGTATACGGGCGAAAGTTTTACGTGACAACGACTTTGAGTGGTAAAATAATTTTAATGTGAATATTCATTCGTATAGTAGGAAGAAGGATGAAATAATAGTAACAATTTAAAACATTTATTTATACAAAGAATTATATTTAAAACGCGTGCCTCTCACTCGCTCTCATTGTGAGCGCATAACGTGAGCGGAGCGTAACGCAGTTTCTTGAAGTGTCACCCGGCAAACCAATTTATAAGACGTTGTCACGTCAATAACAAATATCAAGTATCTGCGTTGTAATATTACAATAAAAATGTTGTTGAATATCTACAGATTGATTGAAAACAAAAAACGCTTTTGTTAGTTCATATATTTTATAAGCAAAATCTTAATCGGCCTTTTATGCGTTTAATAGCATTAAATATTGTGAGAAAGGTAATCGGTTTATGTACAAGTTTAAATCGATTGGATATTCTGTAGTGTATACATATATAAAATCGACTATATTTTGTTGTGAGAGGCGTTATAAATCGCCTATCAATCATACTTTCATAAATATTTTATTAAATTATCCAGTTTAACTTCTTCAGTAAGTGTAGCTTTATGAACGTGATACAATTTTTGTACTTAATTTTATGTTCGTCAAGAACATGTCAACTTGAAAATTTTGACACATGTCAATTATGTTATAAATAAAAGAGATTTGCTTGATTACAGTCGGCATAAAAAAAATAAGCTCACGTTTGTCGTCGTCAATGTCGATTATGCGTCCTTTACCAGTTTTTACCCGCAGTTTCATTTGCGTTCATTGTCATTGCTCGCTCCTATGGCTCGTAGCGTAATGTTATACAGCCAATAATGTCCACGAACCTCGCCGTTTTTGTTAATGAGCACATTTCGTGGGAGAGCCATGCTTCGGCCACGGCCTCACAGAAAACCGGCAGTGAAGCAATAGTTGCATTGTTTTCCGCCGAGTGAGTGAGGTTAACGGAGGTCCTAACCCTTCCCTCCCCCCTTCCCCCTCTACCTCTC
The DNA here is from genome assembly GCA_963859945.1 of Euplagia quadripunctaria. NCBI lineage: Eukaryota > Metazoa > Arthropoda > Insecta > Lepidoptera > Erebidae > Euplagia > Euplagia quadripunctaria. The sequence goes on from OY982581.1 coordinate 16,669,171, forward strand.
TCACTCCCTCTCCCCCTCTTCCCCTACTTCCACCTTAAAGGCCGCCCACGCACTTGTGACTCTTGAGTTGCAGGTGCCCATGGGCGGCGGTAGTCGTTTACCACCAGGTGACCCGTCTGCTTGTTTGCCCCCTATACCATAAAAAAAGACCTTTGTCAATGGTTGTTTTCTCTATTATTTTATTAAAAAAAAGAATTTCCAATAAATTACGCTATTCAATTTACGTCAAAAATTTTTTACCTGTGAGATGTATGAAGCATTATGTATAACATGTAACACATGTATAATGTATTAAACTGAACAAGGTCAAAGTCCTGTATATTTAGCTCAGCAAACATAGAGTATGGTTGTCTATACAAATATCCTTGTGGGTTCATTGACTTTGGTACGAAGATATCACGTTTTACAAACTCACTAAATCCTGTCTCAGAAACTTACACGTGTCCTTCGTTACATTTACATAAAATAAGCATTAATATAAGGTTCAAGTTACAAAAAAGGTATTTGGTTTTTAAATTAAAAATATTTGTTGTTTATAAGAGACCATCCATAAATTACGTCACACGAATTTCATGATTTTTGGACCCCCCCTCCCTAGTGTGATGTCACTTAATTTTCAATTTTACAGAGCAGTTCAAAGTTTTTTTAGTAACGTGTCTATGTTTTGTGTTTAATACTTTAGATTTCGACATGTGACGTCACGAAACTTATTACCCCCACCCCTTGTTGCACAATGTCATACTTCGTTGCCCCCCTCCCCCCTTAGAGTGTGACGTAATTTATGGATTGCCCCTAAGCAATATCCCTTTACTTCAATTGCCTTTCCTTCTAACCATTCCTTTTCAATATACTCCTAATTTTCACATCTTTCAGTTCCAAAGCCCAGTTGGCAAAATATGGGTGTTAAATACGCCTCTGCACCCCTTTGGGGGATAGGGGCGTGAGGTATGTGTGTATATATGTGTATATTTATTGTGTGTGTATTCAATAAAAGTTCACATCTGAGTAGAATTAAGGAATGGTATTCAGAATCATAATCTCTACATAGTATAAAACAAAGTCGCTTCCGCCGTTTGTACTCTTAGAACCTTTAAACTACGCAACGGATTTTAATTCGGTTTTCACCAATAGATATAGCGTTTCAAGGGGAAGGGTTATACTATAGTTTTATATTGTTTTGTATATTGATATGACGATAATTGTTCACAGCATTAGTCGGTTAGATTGCACCCGTGCGACGCCGGGGCGGGTCGCTAGTACTTAATATTGAACAACTCAAAAGACGTTGTTCTGTCAACATTTCAATGAAATTGTTTCTGAACGTTGTAGATCACTGTATATAACAAAACAAAGTCCTCCGCTGCATCTGTCTGTCTGTTGGCGATAAACTGAAACACTACTGAATGGATTTTCATGCGGTTTCCACTAATAGACATAGTGATTCATGAGGAAGGTTTAGGTGTTTAATTTGTTAAGATTTTGTGTAAATTGATTGAAATATGTTGATGATTGTTGAAGATGTCTCTGCTACCCGTGCAAAGCCGGGGCGGGTTGCGAGTATCTGATAATTAAACACCTCTGTTTATCCCAAGTTGTCTGTTGTAAGACAGCTTAGAACAGTTCCACACCAAATATAGACTCGTTATCTGCCAAACCGTTCTAAGAATAATTAATATAGAAAGTCAACTCACTTACTTTATGCCTTTATGCTTAAGAAATATGACTAACATTTAAGGAAATTTCTTTTAGATGTGATTGAGGGTTGGTTTTATCCCTTCGTATATACATTTTCTATGTTAGTAAGAGAAGGGATGATTGTAAACTGTAACTTCCTAACTGTAGGCGCATCTATATCTACTAGTCATCAATACAAATAAATAAAATTGAACTGTCTGCTTGTAATGTCATAAATAATCGTTTTTTTTTTAAACTCATACAGTTATTTTTACGATACCGGAGCGAGAGGACAGATTTCCACGGGACTTTCACTGGCAGATAGCTGATGTTATAAGGAGTAGCTTAGGCTACTTTTATTTTGGAAAAAGAATTAGGGTTCCTCGCAAAATATATAAATATATACACGCGAGCGAAGCCGCGCGGGAACTGCTAGTCTATCCTAATAATCTAGTATATTATAATAAAACTGAAGAGTTTTTGTTTGTTTGCTTGTTTAAACGCGTTAATCTCTGGGACTGTCAGACGGATTTGAATAATTCTTTTTGTATTGGATAGAGTATTTATTGAGGAAGTTTATAGGCTATGTATAATCACGCTATGACCCTTAGGAGCGGAGCAGTGACCATAAACGTTGGTGAAACTGTAGAGAACTGCTAGAACATTTATAAAATTAAACATTATACTGTATGAAGTTGTAAGGCTTGCCTTATTTATCGTCGGCGCCTAATGCCGCCATATTTAGTTATGTGTTACGCAGAAACCATTTTCGTCAGATGTTATATGAAAAATGTATTTCTTATCTTGATAGTTGCTAGGAATTTTTGGGTAGGGTCCAACAAAAAGGCTAATTACCTACTTGCACAGCATATATAATGTATGGAGGTTCTGAGGATTTTTTAGTTAGAATAATTAGAATGACAGGACTGCTAAACAAAGGTAGACTGATTGTACATAGGTATACCAAATTACTCAGTTTTACCCTCCGCTTCGTAAAGCCGTACTTGGATCTAATTCTCCTATCCCACGTATGTGCAAATTAGCGAACGAAAGTAGGAGATGTACAGATATCTTTTCAAGTTCTTCAGGCAAATTCCGCAGAGACATAAAATTGTTCCTTTCTGGCAAACAAGTTATTAGCTATTAATTTACCAACCACTTTCTGTTGTTTTGTTTTATTTAAACTGGTAACTTTTTATATGTAAAAAAAAAAGTAAAAATCAGAGCATGCGGTGTTTGCTCATATAGTCTAGTCAACAAGTTCAAAAACGTGTTAAATAGAAATAAAGCTCCTAAAAATATGTGCGATAGCTCATTCGATTCGGAATGACGTCTAGAAAAAGGTTTTTTATAGGTATATACCTCATATATCATTATTTTAAAAGTTATTAACGAAAATCTAAATACCTATTTTTTTTTTTCTTATTTTGTTAATAACAATCGCAATTTTTTATATGCTAATATACCATAAAAAAACATTTTTCTAGACGTCATTCCGAATCGAATGAGCTATCGCACATATTTTTAGGAGCTTTATTTCTATTCAACACGTTTTTGAACTTGTTGACTAGACTAATAAATGGTTGTACATTTAGAATAAGTATGTGTATGATAATTTAAGTGCATGAAAATAATAAATGTAACAAGTGTCAGCAAACCAAATAAATAAATAAATACTTATAAGCAATGTACCTACCTAGAAACTTTTACAAAACATATTGAAAGGAGTGTCCTTGGAGTTTCTTGCCTGTCCTTCTCCACAGGATCTACGTATTGGAACAGGCAACTAGCTTCACGACTGACTTGGTGTGACTGACTACTACTCCTGACCACTCAAAAATACCTCCAATTGATTTAATTGATTTGATCACTCCTCCAAGGTTCTATGAATGGGTTTTCTCTAACCCTTTCTTCTGTATGGTTCTACACCTTACAGAAGAAAGGGTTACTAATGCGTGAATAACAGTTTTTATGTGATAGGGGTCGACAAACGAGCAGACGGGTCACCTGATGGTAAGTGACTACCGCGACCCATGGACACCTGTAACTCAAGAGTCACAAGTGCATTGCCGGCCTATAAGATGGGAGGGAGATGGAAGGTGGGAGGAGTAGGGTAAGTGGGGAGGGAGATTAGGGCCTCCGGTAATTTCACTTACTCGGCGAAACACAACGTATTTCCTATGACAGCAGCATGCCAGTTATAAAGAAATGGTCTATTATTTAATATAAAACCCGGAACAAGTAGATACTTTTCATTGATCGAGCGATATGAGCACGCGCAAGGTCGACGCGCGCCATATGGCTGGTGACCTCAAGTGTTCTTACATTCGTTTCGGCACATGTACGATGTTTTCATTATAATTAAGTATGACATTTTAAGTAGGAGGTGAGTGGTTTTAGCTTTACTGATTTAAGGATATAACAGATGTTTCCCGAGGCGATATCAGCGATCACAAGTAGGACTACTGTAAATAATGAAGCGCCTTACATTTGCATGGACTTTCGTAAACATTTATCCGAATAAAAGAAATTGGAAAAACGAAAAAAGAAAAAAAAATGCATGTTTAGAAAGGAATAAGATATTTGAAAAACACCATTGCGTATTTAAGTATGTCAGTAGAATTTAAGATTAAATTAACAAGTTCAGAAAAATATCTCCGCATAGTCAAAAATTACCATTTAAAACCACTAAGCTATATTTGCAGTCATTTCCAAACATTGATTCTGGTTTGATTTCTGTGCGAGTGGAAAGATGGAAGGCCCACCTGATGGTAAGCAGTTACAGTAGCCTATGGACGCATACCCGTTGCCTTCTAAGTGACTTCGAAACTTGACGGCGCGTCGCCGGAAATGTGGCATCTGATAAATAACCTCTTTTTGGAGAATGGATGAAAGATAGCAAATTAAAATAAAATAAAAGCTAAATTAAAAAATGATAAGCACAAATTTGTTTTAAATTGTATGTTATAAGTATATTATAGTAGTAAGCTCTTTGCTTTTCTCATTTAGGAAGCTGACAAACTGTTTAACTCCCATTTTGTTGTCTTTTTTTAATGGTACGGGGGCAAACGAGCAGACGGGTCACCTGATGGTAAATGACTACCGCCGCCCATGGGCACCTAAAACTCGAGAGTCACAAGTTGTCACCCTTTAAGGTGGGAGTAGGTGAAGAGGGGGGAAGAGTAAGAAGAGGGGAGAGGGGGGAGAGGGGAAGGACGGGAATAGGGGAGAGGGAAGGGTTAGGGCCTCCGGTAACCTCACTGCAAATTACACTGAAATGCAATGCAAGCATTGCTTCACTGCCGGTTTTCTGTGAGGCCGTGGTATCGAGCGGAGTCGAGCCGGCCCATACGTACCGAAGCATGGCTCTCCCACAAACATTGTCTGTCTTGTTCTGTCTGGGCACAATGGAACAATGTCTGGGGTTGATAACTGTCTTTGGTGACAATAATAATAAAGTCCTTATCTTCTTTACTAGTACTGGTACTCCTGCTGTTGAGGTTAAATTAGATCGCGTAATATATTTGTGAAAATGTATTTTGAAGTCGTAAGTATTTGAAATACTAATTACAAAATACCTCAGTGATAGGTATTTGAAATACCAATTACAACGTACATTTTTCAGATGTAATTGAAATATAATACCAAATAGGTATTTGTATTTCAATTACAAGTAATTCAAATACTGCCCAGCCCTGACTACAGGTACAGAAGTCAAACTCGCCAAATCATTTAAATAAATAGTGACTCTTGTTCCAACACAACAAAGTCGCTATCAGGTCGCACAGCGTTAGCGCTCTGCGACCTACAGCTATATTCACCTAAAAGCTGCCTCTCTTTCTATCGCGTAACTCTTATTTATTCTGACGACGCCGGGACGTTAGGGTTGTCTTTTTTAAAGAATTAATTAATCTGAATATTAAATAACCCGTAAGTTAGGTGCCTATTACTCTTATGAACAAATAAAGCTAAGGTACTAATAACACGATGGTCTAGATACGAACGGATGATGCGACGCAGCGCGTGAGTGAGCATCGAACTAAAGTGCGGCCGGTGCGGCGGGCGCGCGGTAACTCACTGAATTTATGCACGATTAGTCGACCCCGCCGTGTATTTGTAGCTTTATACCTACACTGCGGAGTAGACCTGGCCTGCTTAAGCTCCGACACGTATGTAACCACTCTAATGAGTTCTTGCTCTGATTCGACACAACGGTCTGGTAAACACTAAGTGCCTCACTGAAGTACTGTGTGTGTACTGTATCTCAATGTGACCTGCGAATATGTTTGTTAGTTTACGAATGCAGTCCGATGATAGAAACAAGTATAAATAAAAAAATAAAGTAAAGAATGAAAAATCCTTTCATCGATTAGAAAAGAGCTGATGATCTTCGCCCAGCTGAACAGATTTCTTTTACTATAGCTGATAACACTCTTGATCAAGTCGCTTTTCAACGACAGACGGACACAAATATACACACGTTAAACTTATAACATCCCTTCTTTTTGCTTTGGGGGTTGAAAATTAAATGAAAAAAAAAACAGTTAAAATATAAAAGGACATATACATATTTGATCAGAGCTTGAGCGTTTGAAATAAGTGAATATCTTTGGTTAACACGTTTTTTTCGGATGGCTTAAACTCAATCAAGATTCACTGTGAGTGTCAATGAAGAAGACTGAACTACACCGGATAAAACATTATATCTGTAAATCTGACAAGCTAGGTGGTCTGTTGCTGATATGTAAGAGCCCTAATTAATTAGTTTTTTTTGATTCGCCAATACCTCTCTCTACTGCCTCCTTTCTTCTCCGGGCAACTCCAACTCGATATTGTACTTCAAAACAAAAACGAAGACAAACAGATCTGCACGAAAAAGTATATAATTAAAGTAGAAACGGGATTGTCCACCTTATTTGAAGTGGTACGTTTAGCGTGACACGACTAATTTGATACTTGCGGTCACAAAGCGCTACCTAAGCGACCTCCATCCGCTTGTATGGAGAATTCTACTGAGCTTTATTGTTCAAGGTGATTGTAGACTGCAATATAAACCTGCTCGTGGCTTCGCTCGCGTTATTTTGTCAATAAATTCAGGTATCTGTGATGGACAGGACTTTTCTTCTGAATGCGTCTAGATAGCGCTATGTAACATTTTCCAGGATATTATTATTTATCATCGCTCGTTAACGAACATTATACTGTGAAATATATTACCTTTTTCAAATTCAATAACATTCTTAAATAAGGAATACTTTTATTACAATCCATTTAAAAAGTAAAGAGAAAAAAAGAGGCAGTCATGGGACTACCGACAGAAGTGCAAACTTAAACGATACGACGAACTTAAAACGTCACATTAACAGGTTGGTGACATTAATTAATAAAGAGCTGACAGAACTCAATGTTTAGTTTAGCGCCCTCTAGTGGATCTATTAGCGTATTAGCTTATTAGCGTCTCTCTTTCTCTCTCTCTGACTGACTGACTGACTCTCTCCCTCTCTCCCACTCTTCCACTCTCCCACTCTCTCACTCTCCCTCCCTCCCTCTCCATGCCTCTCTGACGCTGTACATGTAAATATAAGTACTCGTCATAAAAAAATATTTTTTTAAATATTACACTCGGACACATTTTCCATACATTTTCGATCAGGGTCACGTGTCCTGACGCGAGTTTAACATTTTTTACCCATCTCAAAAAGTGCCCAACGCCGCTAAAGAAGTTTTTACTTGAAAAACAAGTTTCATACCGTAGATAGTAATGACACTACAAATTTTCTGGAGCTATTCGCCGCCTTAATCCATCTAATAGATAAAATGTGTCAAAATTGATTCACGAAGATCTACCTACTACAAATCGGGCTACCAATGTAATGATGAATCTACTAAGATCCCGTATCAATATAGGTGTATTTTGTATGTATGTATTTATTTATATATGTATGTATATATATGTGTATATTTATATATGTTTATATTTATCTACAAGGATGTATATGTATAGTTTTGAATTCGGCTATCTATTATTATGTATCATTGTAGATTGTCTCGTGTATATAACAGAGTGTATTTTCAGCTTACTGTCAACTATGATTTTTTTTTGTTTTCTCCCTAAGCACCTGCCATGTCCCTCACTAAATCACCCAAAGGTTGACTGGTAGATAATGCCATGTGGCATTAAGTCCGCCCCGTGCAATGTAAAATGCAGGAAGTATTAAATAAATAAATAAATATATTATTGAAAAGTCGATTAAAAATTGTCGTAGATATTTGAACATCAGATTCAGTACGTAGTCTCGCGTCAGTGACGTATACCATCTGAGGCCCGTGGCTAATTCTTCGGATGGGGCACAAGTTCACTCTTGATGCCTCGTTTGCTTAGGGCCTTGGGGTAGGGGTCGAGGGCCCCCTAGGGCCATGGGCCCGTGGCATTTGCCCACTCTGCCACGCTATTCTTACGCCACTGTCTCGCGTGCAGAAATTATAGCAGATAATCTTATTTATCATTTTATATATATGATCATAAATAACGACGTTGATTTTGACGTGACAACGTCTTATAAATTGGTTTGCCGGGTGACACTTCAAGAAACTGCGTTACGCTCCGCTCACGTTATGCGCTCACAATGAGAGCGAGTGAGAGGCACGCGTGAATATTCGAATTAATATACGAATAATAATAATATATATATAATTTATATACGAATGAATATTCACATTAAAATTATTTTACCACTCAAAGTCGTTGTCACGTAAAACTTTCGCCCGTATACCGACTTTACAGGCAACCAATTTTTTTTTAAATAATAATTTTATACTTCAAACCCTCATCAATGTATGAAATGGTTTCAAAATAATCTCAATAATTAATATTCCGTGTGTTGCACGCGCAAGAGTCTCGGAGCGTCTTAAAGTTTAGAAGTGACGTCACCATTGTGTCAACGCGGCATTGACCCTTGGGTCGAAGACCTCATTACATTGCTAATAATACGAATCCTTTAAATTTTATGTATCACGTTGAATTAGCATAGATATGTGGATAATATTTATACATATTGTTATTTTCAAACATCTATGTGAAAGGACTATTCGGAAGGCTAGATGCTGGTGTAAAATCATGAAGAGGATGGGTTATTAGTTGGCAACCAGACTTTTTATCGTGGGAGAGCCATGCTTCGGCACGTATGGGCCGGCGCGTCCGGTGTGATACCACGGCCTCACAGAAAACCGACAGTGAAGCAATCTTTTCTTTTCTCTCTCTGCTTTTCGCCGAGTGAGTGAGGTTACCGGAGGCCCTAATCCTTCCCCCCCCCCCTCCTCTACACCTCTTCCACCCTTCCCCTACCCCCACCTTAAAGGCCGGCAACGCACTTATGAATCTTAAGTTGCAGATGCCCATGGGCGGCGGTAGTCATTTACCATCAGGTGACTCGTCTACTCGCTTACCTTCTATTCCATAAAAAAAAAAAAGTGGTAATGATGCTTAAAACCAAAGGCTGCGGGGTGTTGCGTATACCAAATTACGGGCAATCAAAGAGTTTTTAAGGCGCCAAAGGTTTCAAACTTTTCAACTCTTGGCACTGCAATAATAACTTCACACACCTCACACACGGCCGTCTGATCCTAAACTAGGCAAAGCCTGTACTATGGTAGCCAGACTGCTGATAAACATACTTATATATTTCGAAATACATACATGTTATAGATAAATTACTCCCAGATACAGAACAAACGATCATGCTCATCACACAATAATTTGTCCTGGGTGGGAATCGAACCCACGACCACTGACTTAGCAGTCACGATCACTAACCACTAGACCAACAGGCCAGTCAACAATCTCCTAAAGTTTGTAGTCAAGCCTCTTAAAGTGTGTGTAACCTTCTTAAAGTGAAAAAAAAAATAAATTGTAGACAGAGGCTTTGTACCGTCCATGATTTCTGAAAAAAAAAGATGTCAATTGTGTTTATACAAATACGTGGTATTTTGTGTTTTATATGAATTCTATTTTTGAATGCATTGCCGACAATCAAGATCATATTTTTGAAGCTTTTGTTCAAATTGATGAAAAAAGAAACAACTATTTTTCTGAAATCCAAGTTCAAAAAAAGAACTCACGTTCTTAATATTTCCTTTAATACTAAATATTTATTTTCTTAATATTATTATAAAAAGATAATTGGGTATATTCAGTAATAAATAAATACATATAGGTACTTATATTATTTTCAATTTAATCGTGACCTTTCTTTGACTTCTGATGCAACTTCTACAGTAAGGAATTAATAACGTGGACGGATTATTCCAATAAGCTTGTTAATCGTGCGGTGTTTTTCCGGTAGCTGGCCAAACAAGGTCGCTTAATTCAAAGGTTTCATGAATAGAGGTACGTATGTACGTACATGTGCTTCCTTGTGAGTTCTTCTGAGTACCAACGTCAGTAACATTTGTCTTTTAATCCTCAATACATATAGGTACTTGGTCGGCTCTTTAATGACATATACATTTTTGCACAATGCACATACCTACACGTGATCGCACAATAGTATCGTTATATCGGACGCAAATAGTAGCCACAAACGCTTTGAATCGATAATCATAACGAATGATCGATGAGACGATGTAAATGAATCGAGTTGTAATCCGGTACACTCGTCTACGTAATTGTTAGAGAAGTGTCTTTGGTCGTGATTAAATGTTTTGTAATTTATATTATCATCATCATTTGAGCCATACAACATCCGCTGCTAGACATAAGCCTCCCTCAATAACTTTATAGAAGACCGGTTGAAAGCAACCTGCGTTCAACGACAACCAGCAATCTTTATTATACATTTAAGGAATTGTAATTTGTTAACGACTGCCTTGTTAGCCATTGGTCGTGCAAGAGTCTTTAGGCTTTTTAGATTCACGGGCTATTTCACATACATAATACAAATGTAATGTATAAAATAGGGGCACATCGGTTTGCTTAGAGAATAGGGACACTGTTAGTATAGTATGTGACGGTACATGGCGAAACCAAAATATCAAAAATATCGAAAATATGCGGGTCTAATAAGAACCTTCTACCTCACGATCTCGACGACGGAGGGCGTGCACCGCTGAGCCAGTCAGCCTGTGACCACGGCCAGTGAAACCTGGTCGAAACGTCAGGCAATTCAGAGGTATGTAATACCTTTTCGTGATCGCGTGAATTCCCGTATAAATACATAATTACTTTAATGTCTTTCTTTACATATTTTAATTTTATCTGGTTTAGTTTTCAGGTTCCATACTTTCAATGCTTAATTTTACTTTGCCTCCTTTTAATCTTAATAACATAGCGCAAGATAAAACAGGTGGACAACATCTGGTGATGTAAAAGAGTGGCCGTGAGTTTGTTTGCCCGATTTCTTCTCACAAGGCTCAACGATTCGGAAACGGGTGGTTATAGATAGACACAGGCAATCACGGTATTATATGTTATCAATTTTGTTTATTTTATAATTTTATATTTGACATAGCAACCTATTCTTGTAGTGACTCTGTGGGTTCATCTATAATTTATAATCTTTAGTTAAAAAAAATGACGTTTTCCATTTTTAAACAATTTTATGAACTAAAGATATTTGACTTCGATTATTTTATAGGTTAATTTAAAAAAAAAACTACTAGTAACGTGGGCTACACACATTACTAGTATTCTTTTTAACCCCTCCAGCTAAGCTAAATGGTTGTGTTAGGAGTGGGTTCACATCGGTAGTGCACTGAGTAGGGTTCGAACCCGCAACCACTCGATCGCAAGTCCGACGCCTTAGCCATTACGCTATTGCCGCTTAATTACTAAGAATCCAACAGAAAAAAACCTTTACTATGGGCGGAATGGCAATTTTAGATACTTTTAAGTTATCGTTATGTAATTCTAGGGATATCATTATCATAAGTTTCAATTAAGATGAAAACATTTCGGCAATAAGAGTTTGCCGAAATGTTTTTTTGCAACAATTTGTCTAATAAACGATATAGTTTAAACAGAAATAATAGCATAGTCATTTTTTTATTACTGCTAGACTAATATTAGTGCAAATTTTTAACCAACTTGACAAAAGAGGAGGTTCTAAATCCGATTTTTTTTCTTTTATGTTACGCGGTATCATCGCTATTTGTGACCCGTTTTAAATAATTCTTTTTTTAATTGAATTGGTAGTACTCCAGGTTGGTACAATTTAAATTTGAAAAAAATATTTCACCTCTAAGAGTGGAAAATTAAGAGATGAACAATACAGCTTAAATTATGATTTAGGCGCATTGAAGTGATTAGTTCTACGTGCCAATAGGATTAGAAATATTTGTGACTACGCTGGAATTTCGAAAACAGGTGCATAATACAACAATTGCTTGCAATCGCTTAACTACTTAACTTTAGTTGTATAACAAAACCTATTTCTTACATTACGAAGTACTTACCCGTCACTAATAGCCACCAGTCTGTGACTTAAGGTATAATTGAGGACATATTAACCCAATTACCTTGAAACCCCGTTTATTTGATAAATGTGATATTAAACTACACAATTATGTGCACGAGTGTACCTGCGTATGCGCATTATATCGTCAGCGTATGAAGTTCCCGTGAACTTTAAATGACACTGCAATGTTAATGTCAGATTATGACGTTGGAGGTGCTTGCTCGCGTGTTTGTAGACCTACAGCTTTAGTTTATGTTTTAATCAATATTTTAATATTAAAAAAAAATTAGTATACTGTGGAAATTCGATTTTTCTCAATAATATTTATATTTCAGTGTCAAATATTTTTGAGTATTTCACTGTTCTATGAAAATCGATTGAAAATATTTTCAACATGTAAGACGAGTAGTGCGTTAATCACGTGAAGCTCGAAAGGGGGAGAGGGCTTGGGAAAAATCACGAAATATCACAAGAGGGAGGGGGCCCGTAGTGAGATATCACGTGTATTTATTTTTTCGTTAAAAGCGCGATTTCTAAACCAAAAAGTCTTTCGTGACCTAGACTCACCGTTGCCAGGCAACGGTTTTTCCGTCCGCCGCTTGTCAGTCGCCAGTAAGTCTGTGATTTTCACATGATTACACTTTTCCTTTATTATTTTTATGGCAGTCAGAAACTACTTGCAATGTTAATGCTCCGTTCCTAACAGTAGCAGCGTGATGGTAAATTGCATATAACATAACCTACCTCATGATTTGGGCTATCGAATGCAAAAGTTTTTTTCTACCGACTGGTAGTTTGGGAGATTAGCGCGTTCAACCAGACAACAAATTCTTCAGCTTTATTAAGCATTATTATTATTGGATAGATTATGAAAATTTTGCAGTAATTGCAATTTTTTATTATTATTAGATAGACTTGCACGGATGGCGCACTGGTTGAAGTGGCCACCTCGCCACTACGCCAATTCCATTTCAAGTATTTGAACCACAAATAGTTGTCATGAGTCTGGGTGTATCTTTGTGTCTGTTGTTTGAATGTTTGTAAAGTCGTCACAAGAAATCATTTCTAGTTCTTGAAAAACATATGCGGACCGAATCCCTCTTTTAGTAAAAACTTATACATCTTACATGTATAGGAACACCCAGACCAAAGCCAACAAACATTCATGTATTCAAATGTTTGCATTAGGTTTCGAACCTGTGATCTTCGACATTGGAGAGAAATGCTGTACCTTTTTTTTTTTTTTTTTTACGCGTGGAATGTTTTTTGCACCATACCCTCCGTCGGGGATACGAAGGGCGTGTGTGGGACTCCCGGCGAACCGGTCTACCCACTAAACCACCGCGTTGGCCTACCTCGGCAGTCGGGAGGAGCTCCAGGAACGCATCGGCGGCTTCTGGAGTCCCTCCTGCCGTACCTCATGACTGAGGTACATCCCGGGGTGACCAGAGTCACCCCCGTGGCAGAGGAATGCTCTACCTAAGAAATAAACATAAATATAAATGGCGTTCTTTAAAATTAGCTTTAATAAGTTCTGCAAGGTTGACAACGCGTGCGTGACTTTCATGGTGCTTACTTCAAACGCAATTCAGAGGTATGTAATACCTATTTTGTGGTCGCGTTAATTCTCGTGTAAATACATAATTATAACTTTCTAAGTTCTTGTTAAAAATACTTTTACAATGAATCGTCTATTTTTATAACTTGCTTTAGGAATGAGGAGGTATACGTGTAAAGAGAACTAGTACTCTTCTGTTCCGCAGAAGACGCACCAGGAGACCGCGAGGCACCGGAGAGTGCAAAACGATCTCCGGCATCCATGAGCGCTTGCCTGAGGGCGACGGACAGGGCTAAATGTTGCCCTAACAGAAGCAGGCCCGAGACGGCGGCACGACGCAATGTGTTCCGCACGCGCCTCTCTAAATCAGAGAGGGCAGGACCCTGCGCACCTCATAGAGGGGTCGCCTTGCTGAACAGGCAACCAAGTCTGCCTGGATTCACAGGAATTTCCTTTCTAGGGTACACCTGAGGCCCCGGCGACGGAACACAGAGCGGTTTCTCAAGTGCGACATACCACCGTGCCGAGTGAGGTGACGACCCGTGGGTCCACACAAAAAAGGTATATATATATGTAATAACTTACTATTGAAATATTTCTTTCGATCCGAGACATAAAAATACTAGTTCTGAGTAATTGCTTCCATAACTGTTTATAAATTGTTTTATAACAAACTCGTTTGACTTACAAATGTTTTATTTTGGTTTCTCACGAAATAAAACATTGCGTGTCTATGTTTGCATAAGATGTACAAAAAATAACTTCTTTTTTAGGCAACCAGATGGAGCTGGAGGTTGAAGGATATTATATTAAAACAAACTTCATACTATCCAATGACTATTTCACTGCTTAAGATTTGTCTAGTTCTTTTAAATTGTGTTCAGAAGGAGAATGCTTATAATATTATACAAGTGAAAGTTTGTGAGGATGGATTTTTTTTTTTATGGTATAGGGGCAAACGAGCAGACGGGTCACCTGATGGTAAATGACTACCGCCGCCCATGGGCACCTGTAACTCGAGAGGAGAGTCACAAGTGCGTTGCCGCCGTTTAAGGTGGAAGTAGGAGAAGAGTGGCAATAGGGGAGAGGGGGAGAGGGGAAGCACGGGAATAAGGGAGAGGGAAGGGTTAGGGCCTCCGGTAACCTCACTCACGCGGCGAAATGCAATGCAAGCATTGCTTCACTGCCGGTTTTCTGTCAGGCCGTGGTATCGATGGATGGATGTTTGTTACTCTTTAATTAGGGTTCCGCGGAAAATATAATATATAAATATGTACAAGTAAGCAAAGCCGCGCGGGAACTGCTAGTTCATAATATAACAACAATAGCCATTCCCCGCAGTTTCACATGTGTTTATGGTCATTGCTCCGTTTCTAACGGTCGTGGCGTGATTTTACATAGTCTATAATATTCCTCCATTAATACTCTATGCAATACAAAAAGAATTATTTAAATCCGACTGATAGTTCCAGAGATAAACGCTTTTAAACAAACAAACAAACAAACAGACAAAGAAACAAAAAACTCTTTAGCTGTATTATATTAGTATAGATACGAATAAACATGATTTAAAAAGTAAACGTTATAAAATAAGAACGAAAAAGCTTAAAGTTGTATGAATGCAAACGGCTATGAACACGAGATATAGGCCACGTCGTATATCGTCCGGGAGCCGGTATGTCACTTAACTTTCACTTTCATGTAGCCCTGGTGCTGCAAGTTCTGAGATGCAGCGGGACACAAAAAAATCTGGATATTTTTATATATAAGGGAACGGAATAATTTTTTATACCCCTTCCCCTCGGTGACCACCCGTAGTATACGACAAGGCCCCCCCTCCCCCTCTAGTTTTCACGTAGTAATTTATAAATATGGTTTTAAATAATTAAAGTTAAAAAGTGCTAAACGCTTGCTTGTTGAAACCTGTGAGTTTCAAAAGCGCTAAACGCTGCGCGCCATTTTTGAATATAGCTCGAAAAAACACGAGATTTCCCTAGAGGATGTTGACTACGTGACGAAAACCTAAGCCCCCCTCTCCGCCCCCCTGACCAAGCGTGGTATTTTGAAGATCCTCCTCCCCCCTAGAACGGGTCACGTAGTATGGGTACGTTCCCTAAGTGGCTTTTGGCTGTGGCTTCGCGCGCGTTAAATGTAGATTTTACTATACTCTATCGCTGTGTCAAATTTCCTTTAGAACCATCCATCCATAATCACAAACTTTCGCCTTTGTAATATTAGTAAGATATAGGACTCTCGGACTCAGGAGAGACTCGTGGCTAAGTGGTAACCGAGCAGGTTAGCACATTACAAGGTTAAGTAATATTAGTCAGGTCAGTCTTTGAGTTGAGCGACCGGTTGAGTGACCACTCTTAACACGTTGAGACCCCTCCGTGCCTCGGGGTCCCGGTGGCCAAACGAACGTCTGTGGCATTCGTTACCGGTAGTTGGAGCCCTAAAAAGTCAGTCAACCTGGTCTAACAACAGAACTTCGATATCGTCTAGTTCTTGGGTTGTGGAGGTCTGATGGCAGTCGCTTCACGTAAAATATCAAAGCTCGACCGTATCGTAGTTAGACTGAAAGCCGACCCCAACTTAGTTGGGAAAAGGCGTGGAGGATGATGATAAGATATGGAACTCTGGGACATATTATACAGAAGTATCTAGACCTAAACTGAGCATAGCTTGTACTTGTGGGTTCTAGAAGTTCTAGACAAAAATACTTAAGTATTTTTTTCTTAATATTCATATACTCATTATACATACAAACACATACTTATACCAATGCAAAGGACAATGTGCCTTAAATGACAGAGATAGTGGATTAATGGAAATATTCTTTGAAACAAACATTTGTACTGAGCGGGTATCGAACACGCGACCTTCGACCTTATAACCGAATGCTCTACCGTCGCAGCACATAGGTTTTCAGCTGATTTTATTACCTCAGCCTTGAGTCGTCCTTAAACATAAGTCTCTCCTTAAGACAAAGGCAGAGAGGTCTTAGTTTTTTAGGATGTGACTGTTTGGTGTAAAATACTTATCGGTTTGTTTTCTCAAAAGTAAAAAGTTACTTATTTTAAAAATGTAATAAAAACACGATTGCCCTGCTGTAACGTAATTTTATAAAGTGAAAACTTCTTTAGGCACGTTGGGCACTTTTCTCTCTCTCTATCTCTCTCATCATTTGTAGACGCCGTACAATATATATTGGTTATTGATAAAGGTACACATATCTACTTACATGCATCGAGGATAAGGATTAAACTCCAAATAAAGCACAAAAAACACAACAAAGCGTTAAAGCGTTACGCTGCTCTCCGATCACTAAATTTTACTCTTCGTAATATCGATTCTTAAGGAGTAAACTCCAAAAAACTTACGCACGATAATCTATTAAGTGTTTGTGAATTAGAAATTATGTTTTTAATCTCAATGTCTACTTTGTTTTTGTCTGAATTGGACTCGAAACCTGCTGATTGATTTCGGGTTAAGTAATACAGTTCTAAAGATGATATTATTATTGTAACTTAGCTAAATCTTGCAAAAAATGTCTTCAAAAATCATATCATAATTATATAAAATGGTTTAGAATACAATTAAAACTAGGCATCTGAAAACTATCTAAAAGGCTACACTGAATAGAGAAAAATATTTATTATAGACTCTTTTTTGCCATTTCTTTTTTTATTCTCGTCTCTCATTTCATGTTTCTTTCCCTTTTCATCTTTCTTTCACTCCACATTCTTCTTTTCATATGTTCGCTTTTATATTTCTCTCCGCATAGTAGAACAACATAAGCTCATAGCATGTACCAAGACATAGGACTGTTGTAGTTGCAACTAACAAACGTGTTGAAACATTCCGGAGATTTAATTGTACAATATTGATTACGTTCTATACCAAATAACTAAGATTAGATTAATATTGCATAATATTGCATGCATTATATGTACCTAGTATCTACGATACGATGGGAAAGAACTGATGAATAGAACCTCACCGAACTATATGGACCAACGACCCGGTTAAATATTGACAAGAAACCCTTGAATGAAGGAGGTTCAAGATACTCCTTGAGGTAGTCTTTAGGTCCGGCTAATGTTGTAACTATTAGACAGGCCATGGCTGAAATGTAGATTAAAAGCATTTATAAACTTTTTGCGTAGATCGTAACTCCACCTGGTACGGTGTCCTACACTACGTTCCCCTTGACGCAGTCTCCACTCCAAACAAACAAAACTCGTCTACCGCAGCGCTTCGATCGCCTGGTGGTCGAATTTCCACCATAATTCATTGAGTTTTAACTGTTTTATTTATATTATTGACTATAAGAGAAGAGAAGATAAAGAATATATAGATATACCGATATGTTAGAATCTTCTGCTGCGGCTCCAACCTTGAATACGATATAACGTGTACGTTAAAGAACCATTTTATATTGTTATATAAGATGGTTCTTTCATTCCACGCGCTGAATTCAGCCTAGGTATCCATCTCGGTCCTAGAAAATGAAATTATAAGCATGTATTGGTTATTGAACAAAGTCATAATTCCGCGGTCGAAAGATCCATCAATAGCTCTTGAAAGTGACGGTTCCAACGTCAGGTTAAAATAGTTGTGTAATATTAGCCCTACTCATGTTTCTCGTTTGTCTAAACGCATATTGTTAAAAATATAGTCGTGATAAATGCGTATTGTGCAAATAGGATGAGTTGTTTGGCGAGAGAACGTTTCGATGTACCAAAGGCTTGACTGGCCTGTTGGCCTAGTGGTTAGTGACCCTGACTGCTACGCCATAGGTCGTGGGTTCGATTTCCACCCGAGTTTTGGTGTTCTTTGTGTCCGTTGTTTGTATGTTTGTAAAGTCCCCCGCGACACAGGAGTCATTCCTAATGCGGCAGTTGTCTTTAAAAAAAAAGGCAATAGACAGATTGTGGGCTACTTTGTTTCTCCGTGTTTGTTTACCTTGTTAGCATGGGGAAAAAGCAAGGGGCTGATGAAGTCGGTGTTAAGCCAAATAGCTACTTGATATGTAAATAGGCTAAGTCCACCGCGGCGAGGCTTCAAACGGGCAGACGTCGTTGACGCGCGACGCAAATGATATTGAATTTTGAATGCCTTATTAAGTCAGTGATAAATTTGCGTAATTTGATTGTTAAAATATTCCGATATTTCATTAGAAATTTATTCCGTTTAAATTGTTAAGTATTAGTTACTCCAAGTTTCTTTTTAACTTTTTTTTATGGTATAGGGGGCAAACGAGCAGACGGGTCACCTGATGGTAAATGACTACCGCCGACCATGAGCACCTGTAACTCAACAGTCACAAGTGCGTTTAAGGTGGAAATAGAGGAAGGGGGGAATAGGGGACCAGGATGGGAGAGGGGGTGAGGGAAGGGTTAGGGCCTCCGGTAACCTCACTCACTCGGTGAAAAGCAATGCAAACATTGCTTCACTGCCGGTTTTCTGTGAGGCCGTGGGATACCACGGCCTCTATTGACGGCACGTATGAGCCGGCCCGGAGTGATAACTCCGGGCCGGCCCATACGTGCCGAAGCATGGCATTAAAAGTGTTAAATGTAATGTAGTCTTTTCAATTAAGTTCGAAATCAATTACTTTTTACTTTTCAGTGCTATTTGTTAGTGCTATTTGAAGTCGGTTTAACTTTTTTTAAAGTGTTTATTCTGGCTATAGTAATAGACTTTTGGAGTGTGTTCATAAATAAGCCCACGATTCGGTAAAAGCAATGTTCTAAGCTTTAAGACTTCAAGACTACCGCACACAAGGCAATACCGTTTGTTGAAACTCTAAATTCATGTTCATAATTGTTCACCTCATTTGTTTCTCACCTGAGACTACGACCAGTAGTAGCTCGTGAATCGAGCATTCGACCTTTAACCGATGGGTCGGCGCGAGAGTCTGTGCGAATGACGGACGCATTCTATTCCGCATTCATACTAGTAGAACAGAACGGTCAATGAGTAGTAATAGTAGTAATAGTAATAACTTCACACATCTCACACACGGCCGTCTGATCCCAAACTAGGCAGAGCCTGTACTATGGTAACCAGACGGCTGATAAACATACTTACATATTTCTAAATACATACATATTATAGATAAATTACACCCAGACACAGAGTACCAAATAACTATCTATTTCGTCTAGTCACTCGTCCTCTGACAAAAAACTGATAACTGTTTCATTTTAATCGATTATAAAAAGGAGGATGTTCTCATTTCGACAGATTTTTTTTTGTGTATTTTCGCGATATCTTCGTCAATTGTGAATAGATTTCAATAATCCTTTTTTTTAATGAATTCGCTGTACTCAAGGTTGGTCTCATTTAAATTTGAAGAAAGTATTCCACATCTAAGGGTGGCTAATCAAGGGATGAAGAATACAGTTTATTACAGTTTATCATGATTTAGGCGCATAGAAGTCGGTGTTACTATTTTTTTAAAGTTAAACTCAAATTCAATATTTTTAATAAATAATTATTAGAACTAAAAATTATAGATCAACACACACAGAGTCACCGCAATAATACTCGTAGTTTGTTTTGTCATATGTAAAATTAGTAAAGAAAAAAAAAAGATAACATAATATCGTATCTGCCTGTTTCGATCTATAACCGCCCGTTCCCCAATAATTGAGCATTGTGAGAAGAAATCGGGCAAACAAACTCACGGCCATTCTTTTAAAAAATAACAGACAGTTTAATTTTAGTTAAAAATTAGTTATCATGTAAAACATAAATGAATTACACACACATTACATTTGAATTACTTACAAAAGTGTCTTATGTTTTTTGATCACAATATGACGGACCCTTTATTAAAGACATACTCACATATTAAATCAGGTATTATTGGAGGCTAGAAGATATTTTATTTATTATAGTAGTAGGTATTTTGTTGTCGTACTTTAAAAGAAAAAGTAAGTATTTCTTTTACAGTTAATACCTAATCCGAAAAATGGAAACTGCTTTAAAGTTATTTATATTTGCTTTGCTATTGGGACGCAAATAACCTATCTACGAACAACAACCTACTGGTGTATAAAGCTATCATAAAACCGGTGTGGACATATGGTATATAACTATGGGGTGCCAGAACTCCAACCTAGAAATCTTACAGAGATTCCAAAATATAACCTTACGATCAATATCAAGCGCTGGGTGGTTTGTGAGAAACTCCGAAATCCAAGAATACTTAAAAATGCCCACGGCAAAGGAAGAAGTAAACAGAAAATGTACGCGATAAAGGAAGAAACTACTAGGGCATACCAATGAAATCTAAGAATTAAGACAAAAGGCAATGAATGAAGGCTAAGAACCTATTAAATAACCAAACCACAGTCCACAAACACGAATAAAAAGATGGCAAATATTGGAATTGGATCAGAGAGACTGAGGATAAGAGCTATCCTGTTTTATGTTGATGTCGGCTCAACGAAGCCACAGCCAAGCCATATCTGATTATGGCTAGATAAGCCGATTGCAGATCATGAAATGGAAGAAATAATTATATTGCGGACTTCTATCATTCTAAGATTACGATAATAAAATCCGGTATAAGATGGTGGATCATATTCATGGCACCTATCAAGACACAATATAACACACGAAGTAAAAGAGTACTTAACATTTAGCAAGCTTATAAACGTTAATAATAACGTTTGCGTTATCATAAAATATTAGATTCAGACCTAATTATCTGTCTGCATATTTAGTAGAGTTATAATAATGTAATGTTCTCTTTATTCTTTTTTCCTACTATTTCTTTCAGTACCCTGCAAGTCTCTTGCTAATATAAATTTTCTGAAAAAGAATCCCTGATAAAAGTAAACTCGATCACGAAATAGGTATTACATACCTCTGAATTGCCTGACGTTTCAACGACTACTCTCAGTCAGTCAGCCTGTGACCACGCCCAGTGGAACCTGGTCGAAATGTCAGGCAATTCAGAGGTATGTAATACCTATTTCGTGATCTCGTTGATTCCCATATATATACATAATTACATCAAAGTTAGTATGGCAAACGTCCCCTGAACAGTTATTGGGCACACCCTTCAATGTTGACATTTATGAGGTTTTAGTGAGTTAAGGTAGGTGAGGTACTTACCAGAGCGGGCGAGTCCAAAGGCCTTGATCTGGACTTCCTCAGGTCACTATGAACCTCAGAATCCCGATACCTGGACTTTCTAAGTTCACTCTCTCCATCTGAAGGTCTGGACTGCCTGTCGCTTTCCCTGTCCGAGGAGTTGTATCTTCTCTTTTCTTCTATACGCTCCTTGTATTTTCTGTCCACTTTTAATGTTCTGTCGTGTCTGGAAAATGTTCAAAGTACCCTTATATTATAGAGTTATTTTTTAATTGATAAATATTTTTTATTGGGTAGCGGGCAAACGAGCAGACCCCGAGTCACCTGACGGTAAGTGACTACCGCCGCCCATGACACTTGCAAGGCAAGAGTTGTCGGCCTTTAAGGTGGCCCTAAAGGATAGGGTAGGAGCAGGGAAAGAACGGGGGGTTGGGACTTCCGTAAAGTTCAAACTGCAACCTCCTGATGTCTGCTCTGCTTGTCTTTATGTCATTCGTCTTGCCTTTAAATCCACTTACCTTCTATCATAATCCGTATCTCTGTACTTCCTCTCAGGATCACTGTCGCGAGGAGAACTCCTGTAGCCGTCCAGGTCTTCTCTGGAGCTTTGATATCTCCTTTCGTCTGCTCTACACTCGTAGTCTATCTTCTTCACCACGATGTCACTCGGTTCTGGGTCTGTGTACCTGTGGGTAAAAGGTTTTGTTTTAAGATGGCTATGGTGGCATCTATATGCCACACAACGCTATCTTTTTTTATGAATTTGATTTGATTTTATGAAATTTTTTATTAACCCGATGGTAAGTAACTACCGCCGCCCATGGGCCCCTGCAACTCAAGAGTCACAAGTATGTTGCCGGCCTTTAAGGTGGGAGCAGAGGGAGGGGGGAAGAAAGGAAGAGAGGGGGAGAGGGAAGGGTAAGGGCCTCCGGTAAACTCATTCACTCGGCGAAATATAATGCTAGCATTACTTCACTGCCGGTTTTCTGTGAGGCCGTGGTATCACTCCGGTCGAGCCGACCCACACGTACCGAAGCATGGCTCTCCCACTTGAAAGACTCAAGACAAACTAAAAATATCTTGTACAATGATTGCGAGATTTATTGAAATAATTAACATTAAAAAAAAATATCACCGTCCTCAAAGCAGCTGAATCATTTTAAATTGTAATAAGCTGTGTTCTTCATCCCTTAATATTCAACCCTTAGAGGTGAAATAATTATTTCAAATTTAATTAGGACCACCCTTGAGTACGATCAATTCAATAAAAAAAAGAATTATTGCAATAGCTGGAACGTAACATATAATAATAGTTATTTACAGCTGTTTGATTTCAAACTTCGTGCCAACACACCGCTCGTTCCTCGAGTACTATCCGTGCCCAGCGAGTTGCTTCAGTATTTAGAAAAAAATATATTTCTATGTATGTTTATCCGTGTTCCAGAGCCCACAGTACAACCTCTGCTTAATTTGGATCTAGAGACTCAATGTGTGTAATATGTCCAAAGCTATTACATATTATAGAAACATCCAGACCAACACAAATAACATATTCATGCATAGAAATATTTGCAGAGAGCTGTATTACAATTTCCTTCACGAATTTCTTATTACTTAGGCTTTCGTGTTTATATTCCATTTGCCCTTGAATTAAACAAGCTCGAACTAGGGTTGCCAGCTGAACAGTTTAGTTGTGATTTTGGTGCATAATTTTCATTGCTTTTCCTAATGTGTCACGTTTTGTGGTGTAACATATTGCTTCATAAACCATAAGTTTGTCAAAATAACGCATCGCACGCAATTTTACAACCATGGGTCACACCCATGGTTGTAAAATTACGAGGCTAGTCAGGTAGTAGGCGAATGGAAAGTCCTTCCCGGAGGCTTCCTACCTTGGGTAAACCCGGATCCCCGGAAATAGACCCACTTGTGACGGAACACCGTGTGGTTTTAGTCGGTTCGATTCCGACATACCACTTTATCGTTGGCTCCGGTGGTGAGGTGATGACCCGTGGGGGTTTCCACACAAGTCCGAAATAATTTCATTTATTTATTTGAATCGAACATGCAGTGGTTAATGTTAACATTCACCAAGGCGATTCTGTATTAGATTCAACGACTTACAATATACACGAACGTTAACACGCACCAGTATTTCTTCGAAAACCGAAAACGCCATACACTTTTCTCTTTTATATTCACATTCGACTGTTTTGTTCTGCAATGTATTACGGAGGGTTTAACAAAAATTGTGATTTTTCAATAGAATTCGGTTCTGGTCCGCAGTCCATATTACCGTCGCTCATCATGGTGTATGATAACATTCACTGGTGAATGACCGAAATCGTCACAAAAAGAATAAATAACGGACATTCACCAGCTAGCTTGGTCGATGTTACAGACACCAGTGTATATTAACATACACTGCGCTTTGGATATTCACGGTAACATATATATATGTATAGATATGATATATGTTACAGTGATAATATATATAAATAGACACATTTTCCTCAGCGATCGCAGTTGAGGGCCGACCTTCAGGAATTTTATCACGGAGAGAAACACGGCCACGATGAAATTCTACATACCAGCGCCTTACTATGCTCAAATTAGGTGCTTCCCACACAAAAGCATTTTGAAGACGAGCCATGCAGTCTTGCGGAGTCAGTGAACTTTTAAAATCATAAAAAATCTTCGCCCTAAAATCTTTTCGTGTTAATTCCATTTTTGCTACTGACAAAGAACTTCAACTTGTGATAAAAAATAATTGACACGCGATATCCCGCCAATTTTTTAAATTAAAAATATATAACATTCGAAATTCAAACATTTATGAGCGGCTAGGAGTGCAGAACTTTCAGAGTGTACTATGTAAAATTTACGACAATAGCTACAAAAAGCTACAGGCTATCAGCAAATATGTTGACCTGTCATGGCACGGAAAGTCTATGCAATGACAATTCAAGTTATACTGGTCAACGATATAAAATAAAACATATAAAGGTAAAGAATTATAGTCGAATTCGACCACCAGGTTATATCAGTTATGATAAGTATACCTTCTATAATCGGAGTCGTCTCTGGCAAGATGTTCAGGGCTCTTGAGTACCCGTGTGCGAGTCTTCTGCTGGACAGGTTCCTTCTCCTTTTTGCTCTTCTTGGAAGAGTCGCGAGAGAACAGCTGTTTCATCTGTACAAATAGTTCAAATTAAATTTATTTGTAAATTTGAATGTTGCCCTACATGGACACCATACTCGTTGTCCTCTCCTAAGAACCAATTTCATTCAACATAAAATTAAGTTTCTGGAGTTGTTCATACGATGTTCTCGATTTATTTAGAGCATCGGTGTCATTAAGAGAAGACTGAAAGACTACTATTGAAAACACATGCATTAAGTAAATAACAGCTATGAAATTAGAGAGGTATTCAATAAGACATGGATATTAATTAGATCTACAGATGCACAAACCCATGTACTGTTTACGAATGCAATTCCTACACTCAACTCAACGCGTTTATCTGCATTAAAAGTCAAAGTGTTGGGTAAATGTAAATATAACAATGATAGTACCTTTTCAAGTCCAGATAGTTTCTTTGCTTTAGGCGGTTTCGCACTGATTTTATCATCAAGTCTACTTGGACTTTTATCATATCTCTCAAGTTTTTGCTCGAAGTGTGACCCGTCATCAGCACTCATATCCCTCACCCCGTACTCCTTCCGGTAACCCGCATCTCTATAGTCTTTGAACTTTGCCAGATATTCTCCGTTTGCATAAATCTGTTCAGTAGGGTAATTGTCTTCTGTATGCCTTCGTTCACTAGCTAAAAACAGTGAAACATTTCTAACGTCATCATCAGTTTCATGTCTTCTATGACGAGTTCTATGAATTTCTCCACTTGAGTCTTTTCGAAAGTCGTTTTCGATTCCTGAGTCTACTAAACGATTGTCAATCTCAAATCGTCGAGGAGATTTGTCGTCTCGATAGTATTCTCGGCTATCACCAGAGTCATGACGCCTCATGCCAAAATCTTCCCTGTATCTATCTTTATTCTTTACTCTTCGCAAAGAGTGATAAGAATCAGCATATTTGGGAAGATTTGCGTATTCTTCCTCACGCTCTTGAGCTATCTCTGGATTAGATGCGTAATGTCCTTTCCTTTTACCAAAATATTCGTCTTTTCCTTTATACTTTTGTCCTGTTTGAAGTACATCGTGACTAGAAGTGAGTTGCTTTTTCACTTTATACTTTTTCTCTTTGTACTCATCCTTTGCGAGAACTGGTTTTCCAGTATTTGATTCTAAGCTTGGAGGCTCATATTCTGGTTCTGGGGGAAAATCTTGCTGCTTGTTTTTATATTTAGTGTCTATTCTGTCTATAAATTCGCGCCTGTCTACTTCACCTTTGGGAACTTTTTGAAATAACCTGGATTCGGTATTGTACTTAATCTTATGATTATCTGAATCATATTTGTTGTAGTCCTCGGTAACGCTGCTTTCAGCAAAGCCATCTCTTTCTAATGTGTTTCGATAATAACGAACGGTTTCATTCACAAACCGTTCTGTCGCTTGCATCCTTTTTTCTGCCTCATAAATAGGATCTTCAGCTAGATATCTTATTACAGGTTCCTCAACAACTCTTTCACGATCGTGACGACGAGCGTTAAGACGTGATTCTAGCATTTGCCGTCTATGACTTAACTCATTAAAATCTAAATCAAGCCTTGCAGATTCTTGTTCATATTGTTTCTTTTTTGTATCCATGCCATCAGCTCGTCCTCTGCGCGTATCAATCAAGTCAGAAGACTTATCATTGGAAGGATATTCATTGGCATAAGTAGGTTCAAACTCTTCGAAATTCGTCAATTTGTATTCCCTGAATCTGGGTTTAATTGGTGAATCTGTCACATTATACCCTTCAAGATTATTTATATTATCAGTGTTGTTATTTGTTTTGTAATCGTAGTCGTACATGCGAGTATTAGCAAACTTGTGTCTTTCTTCGTACCCTAAACCTTCGTCTTCATCTGAAAAATTTCCATACTTTTCCCTTGAAGGTGAATAGGTTTTATGAACTGTTTGTTTGTTGATTCTATTGATATTTGTGTCATGATCTCTAATCACGTGAGCGTAAACCACTCCTTTATCCATCTTGTTAACTGGGGAAGGAACTCTATCAAGACTAGTATTATTCCCAAACCTATTATTATCAGGACTCACACTAGGGTTCAAATATGAGAAGGGTTTACTTGTATTAGTCCTGTTTATTTGAGAGATCAAATGTGATATAGGAGGTTGCGTGCACGGATCTTCTTTTAACCTCCTAACTAAGTGGTCTACAGTGTGTCCTCTAGTCAAAGGCGGTTTGTCAGGTGGTTGTTGGCTGCTGTGTATCATTTCTTTATCACCATAAACGTTTTCTTCAATTTTTCGGATGCTATCTTTTATCCTGTCTTTGATTTCAACTGGATTGACTTCTTTAGGTTTAAGCGAATCTATTTCATCTACTATAAGCGTCTTTTTAACATCAGTTTTTCTTTTAGGTGTACTAGTTATCAAAGGTGACTTTTCTTTTTCTTGTGATTTACCTCTCTTAGTCCTAGTAGGTGCTTTTGGTTCGGGTTTATCAAGAGTTTTATTAAATCTGGGAGGTTTTTCAACTGGATTTATTTTTTTACTTTCACCCACTTCCTGCTCTTCAATTTTACTTTCTTTCAGTGCTGATTTTTGTTTCTGATATAAATCCAGAGGAGATGTTTTCTTGAAATAGTCTTCTTTTGGTGAGCTTTCTATTATAGGCGATAACTGTGTTTTCTTGTTTCGCAAGGATTTAAGAAATTCTTCAGTTTCACTACCGGATCGTTTGCGAACTGGTTTGTTTTGGGTGTTCAAGGTTGTGTTGGATTTTAAATCGGATACGTCACTTTTACTTCTTTTTACAACAACAGCGTTTGTTGACACGGCTACTGGTGCATCAGGGCTCCTGGTTCTCTGCGCTCTTCTAAACAACGTAGACAAAGATGTTCTTTCTTTCCTTTTTTTGCCACTCACATCACTTATAGATCTGCCTAGTGGAGTTTTCTCTGGGCTACCTTCGTCACTATTTCTTCTTCCAATTCTATTGTCCTTTTTTCTCCGATGAGGAAGAGAGAAGAACTTCTCAGGTGGATGATCAGAGGTGCACTTGATTCCCTGGGCCTGAGCCCGTACTTTGTTAGCTTCTTCGATTAATTCTTCCTTTGAGAGATGAGTGAACGGCTCTTTTCTTACTGATGGTGGTTGTTCAGACGATGCACTCCGCGATACACGCGGTTTATCTGCAAAAAAAGTGAGGTCGTTTATTATTTATTGGATATAGCAAATGTGATTATTGGTAATTAAGAAATAACCTTACCGCTGAACTTAACAAACTAATCTTATACCAAGATTGACGAATCACTAATAAAAAATCATCAAAAATATCAAACTTCGGATCCATTAATTCATTATTATTACTTTCAGCGGTTAGTTCATTGAGTAAAACTGTTTAGTTAATATGTATAAAACTTGAGAAGATGATAATGTGATAGCAAGTGGTAGATAATACACCCTGTATATTGTTATTATATAAATAAGAAGTCACTTACACGTGTTAGCATAAAGCTTATATTAAAAATGTTAAATATATGTATATAATACCCGATTGAGGTATTTGCTATTATTAACAAGCGTATAATCAAATCATTACATTGATGTCTAAATGTTTTGTGTTAAAAGAGATTTGTCATTTACTACTGCGTATTATTACTATGAAAACTTTGTTATTTTTATATGGTTAAACGCGCTAATCTGTGCATTTTGTAGCACATTTCTAGAATAATGCTATAAGGCCTATCACGCTGCTATACCTAGGAGCGGAGCATCGACCATAAACGCCGGGAAAACTACGGGATTAGTAAGTTATTAACACGCTTTTATTAGCTTTACTTGTAACTAGCCAACTAACAATGTAAACCAAACTTGGAAGTCAATTTTAACCTACTTCTAATTGTCGTATCGAAATGAAACTTGGTAGGGGACAAACGAGCACATGGGTCACCTGATGGTAAGTTACTACTGTCGCCCATGGACACCTGCAACTCAAGAGTCACAAGTACGTTACCGGCCTTTAAAGCTTTTACGCTCTTTTCTTGAAGGTTTGAAGGTCCTTTCGGTCCCGAAATACCTCAAGCGACAATTTGTTCCACGTATTGGTTGTGCGAGGCAAAAAGTTTCTGGAGAAGCGCACAGTGGTGGAGTGCCAATTATCCAAATTGGCACTCCACCACTGTGCCATGAAATTATGTCACCTTAAATATTATGGTCGGCTTCTAGTCTCATGTTATGTGTACTTATGTTGTAATGTTAAAGAATGAAGTAACATTTCAAGAAGCATCACGCTATAAAGCATAGGGGCGGAACAGTAAACATTAACATCAACCAATCTACTGAATATATACGGATTGACTTTAGAACCTCCTCTTTTTCGTCGGCTAAAACTAAGGCTACGTTTTTCTTATTTGTTTAAGTAACTTTTATTTCAATTCTTTACGTGGGAGAGCCATGCTTCGGCACGTATGGGCCGGCTCGACTCCGCTCGATACCTCGGCTTCACAGAAAACCGGTAGTGAAACAATGCTTGCATTGTTTTTCGCCGCGTAAGTGAGGTTCCCGGAGGCCCTAACCCTTCCTTCTCCCTTATTCCCGTGCTTCCCCTCTCCCCTATTGCCACTCTTCTCCTACTCCCACCTTAAAGGGCGGCAACGCACTTGTGACTCTTGAGTTGCAGGTGCCCCTGGGCGGCGGTAGTCATTTACCATGAGGTGACCCGTGTGCTCGTTTGCTCCCTATACCATAAAAAAAAAGAAAAAAAAATATTGAAGTGACCTTATGGATATGTACTTATCATATAACAGCTGATCTGATGATGGAGCCAGGAGGTGGATAGTGGAACTCACAGTGGCTACTTACTAATAAATCCCTTTAGAGACGTGTGGGCTCCAAAATAAATGTACTTTTATTGAAACTGTGGAAATACTTATGTCAATAATATAATACGCCCTCTTTAAATCATTTTATTGGATTGTTATGTGGTTATGTAGATTTTTATGTAATTTTTTTAATGGTTTCCTGTAGGAATTGGATTCCAGCTTATGAAAGACGCCGCCCATGCAACCAGCGTTAATCAATCAAAGTTAACCAGCCTTTCTATCACGGGGCTGTAATTTTATTCTGCTGGTTGGTAAATCTGGGGGTGGGCCGTGTATTCTGTGGGGTAGAGGTTATTCAATAGTGTGAGTACTATGAAATATCCTCCACTCTTCTGCTGGTTTGTAGTTTCATGGTTAGGAGAGAGAAAGAGAGATAGAGAGACAGAAAGAGAGGAGAAGGAGTGACACCATGATACCACTCATGTGGCGAGCTTTTAGAGATCGGTAATTATGGTAAGGAGTTATAGTAGAGAACTCTTTACTTATGCAAAGTGTCTTGTGCTTGTTTAGAAATCAAGTTGTCACTACATATTATAAAACAGAGTCCCCAGCCGCGTCTATCTGTCTGTTCGCGATAAACTCATAAACTAAAGTGATATGACATCTAGATATATGACTATCTATAGAGCAATTTATGAGGAAGGTTTAGGTATATAATTTGTTAAGGTTTTGTGTAAATTCGTTGAAATATGATGATGATTATTGGAGATGTCTCAGACCCGTGCGAAGCCGGGGCGGGTTGTTAGTATGAAAATAATCAGTAAAAGGTCCCTTCAATTATCAAGCAAGTCGTATGCCTATTTGGCACCCTACTTGTTTAAAAGAGATTAAAAACTTTGATTGTATGGCTTCGTTAATCTTAAGTACCACTAATTACCCAATCGTGAGCCCCATCACGAACACTCCCCATTATAAAAACCCTTTATGCTACCAAAAATACCTCAACTGACCAATGAAATGTGAGTCATCTCTCGCTCTAAGGGTTCCGTATTATACAAATATCTAGATAGTTTACTTGCCTACCTATTAATTAGTTTTTATTTTATTATTTATACAGCGTGTAAGTATCACCGTCTCGAATAACTTACAAAAACGTCTTTCTTTGGATACTTATCACAATGCAAAAGTCAGTTCATCATAAAAATGTGACATTAAGTATTTACAGTCATTAGTTTGATTTTGCGCTACGTAGTGTAAACGCAACAAACGTAGGTTTAATTTTTGTGCGGTACGGTGAATGACCTTAAACGTTCGGCGCCGTCCAAGCAGCTGATTGCTTTACTCATTGCGAAAAAAAAGTAAAAAAATAAAATATGAATTTTCCGGCAAAAAGTTCTAATGATTATTTATGTATTATTTATTCTAATTTTCCATTCAGAATGATGATCTGAATTTACTATTTCAAGATTTGGCAGGCCGTTTCTTACACCGGTTATAGAGCTTTTGCCAATTAATTCAGGTATCTCTCGGGTACAGTAGTTGTTTTCTGGATGAAAGATACCTTCTGTCCTTTTGTCTACCCTTGACAACGTGTATACAAAATTCCACGATGACCGGTTCAGTAGTTAAGGAGAGAATGCGTAATTATAACATTAGTTGGGATGCATTATAATTAGTCTACATTTGACGCTTGTTTATAATCGTTTGAGAAACTACGGAGCCTTTCATCATAAAGAAAGTACCGACTCCATAGTTTTACAGAGTTATATAATAACTAGCAGCGAACTTTCACCGAACAATATCGGGATAAAAAGTAGCCTATGTGTTAATCCAGGTCTCCCAGGTCCCAGGTCAGCTACATACCAAGTTTCATTGCAATCGGTTCAGTAGTTTTTGCGTGAAAGAGTAACAATCATCCGTATATACTCACAAACCTTCACGTTTATAATACTAGCAGCGCCCTGCGGTTTCACCCGCGTAAGTCCCGATCCCGTAGGAATATCGAGATAAAAAGTAGCCTATGCGTTAATTCAGGTTTCCAGCTATCTACATACCAAGTTTCATCGCAATCAGTTCCGTAGTTTTGGCGTGAAAGAGTAACAAACATCCATCCATCCAAACTTTCACATTTATAATGTTAGTGGGATAAGTAGAGTGTATACGTACGGGAATTAACGTGCAACCTGGACGAAACGTCGGGCAATTCAAATTTATGTATACCTATTACGTGATCGCGTTAATTCCCGTAAATATACATAACTATATATCGTGGAACGCGAAAGTTGATAAGTCTTACAGAGTCACCTTGTATTATTTGTAAAGAACCCTAAAAACCAGCTTCGCAATATTTCGATTTCGATAAACTCGATCAATAAGGTTTCACTGCAGTGTCGCAGGCGCATAATGGAACGTGACGTCACACTCTGCGCTCATGTATATTTTTAGCGCTGACATCTGATACAACTTTTGTATATTTTTATCTGTTTCTTGTTACCTGATTTCTTTAATTGGGCTTTGTTTCTCAGTGGAAGGATAATATTGCTTGTTTTAGTAGACCATTCTTACTTTTTGAGCCTAAGCGGTTAGTAATTAATACTTGAAGAATACATTCCCAAGGAGGGTTGGAGTCAGGCAGGCTACCGGCCATAAATAAAAGAAATAAGCGAAAACACTTTGCAACGTTGAAAAAAAATGTTAATAATAATTAAAAAAAAAAAAACTGTATACCTACACATTGCACCGACTAAAATGACATGAAAAAGGGCAGAAAGATATTGATGGTGATTCTACTAAAATTGTATTGCATCAAGCATACACACAGTCAAAAGATGTCAAAATAAAATAGGAAAAGTTAAAACACAGCAAGGCTTCAAGACACTTTGAGCTCATTCTGCGTAAATGGTAACACCAACAATCAACAAGCTTCGGGTACTTTGAGATAACTTTGCACTTCGATACATGAGACGACCACCATCTTAGTCTACCCGTGACCATGGCTGCTGAAAAGCAACTGAAATGTCGGGATCAGTATAGATAGTAAAATAACACCAAATAAATCGCGATAGAATCCGTGAAAAATAGTTTTATTTCAATGTGTAACATTCGCGTAAACTTTCGACAATATCAAGAAAAGTTAACATGGGATAAAAATCTTTTCACGAAAAAAAAAAACCGATGAAAAGAACTAAAAAGCCCAATAAATAAACCTTTTAAGTCTCGAGTATTGAGCTTATTTACATAAACTATCTCACACGCCAAAATAAGTTTATAAAAATTTGGTAGTTTATAAGCTCGAGACTTAAAAGGTTTATTTATTTTTGGCTTTTTAGTTCTTTTCGTCAGTTTATATTTTTGTTAAAAAGATTTTTATTTTATGATTTTTTTCCATCATCAGGTCAGCTTCATGATGTGATGATTCTTAAACGCAAATACTTGATTAAGTCATGAAAAATAAACAGAAATACTATTCGTTCCTACAATTTTCGAGGGTTTCTCTCAATTTTATCAGGATCCCGTCATCAGATCCTGACTTCCTTGACATGGGATCACCCTTGAGGTATACCCTATCGAACAAAAAAAGAATAATCGAAATCGGTTCATAAATAACGGAGTGAGGGCTGAACATACATAAAAAAAAATAATATGTATATTTATTGATTGATTATGATGATATCTGAAGCCTGTTATTTATAGAGTTTTTAACCGACGAAAAAGAGGAGGTTCTAAAGTCAATCCGTATATATTCAGTAGATTGGTTGATGTTTATGTTTACTGTTCCGCCCCTATGCTTTATAGCGTGATGCTTCTTGAAATGTTACTTCATTCTTTAACATTACAACATAAGTATACATAACATGGTATTTAAGGTGACATAATTTCATGGCAGTGGTGGAGTGCCAATTTGGATAATTGGCACTCCACCACTGTGCGCAACTTTTTGCCTCGCACAACCAATATGTGGCATAAATTGTTGCTTGCCGTATTTCCGTAAACCTTTTAGAAAAGGCCGAGGCCTTAAAGGCCGGTTACGCACTTGTGACTCTTGACACCTGCCATGGGCGGCGGTAGTCACTTACCATCAGGTGACCCATCTGCTCGTTTGCCCTCTATTCCTTAAAAAAAACTTATTTTATAAACGCACGCAACACATTATGCATGTCTACGTATGCAATTCTTTATTAGATAAATATATAATGCATTGTCACTTTTTGTCGACGGCGGAGGTGATTAACTTGCGTAGGAGTTTACTTGCCCGAAGTGTCCGTTAGCATGACGCCATGC
This sequence comes from Euplagia quadripunctaria, assembly GCA_963859945.1. NCBI lineage: Eukaryota > Metazoa > Arthropoda > Insecta > Lepidoptera > Erebidae > Euplagia > Euplagia quadripunctaria. The sequence continues at coordinate 16,703,196 of OY982581.1, forward strand.
TACCACAAGTCCACTGACTAAGCAACTTGATGACTATGTAATAAACCCCTTTTTAGGACTACCTAGAAAGCCAGCAATGTACAGCTTTTACTTAAGATGAAGAGAACAGAGCGTTGTAGGTAGGGGGTCGTTCAAGTATTATGTACAAAATAGAGGTGGGTCTTTGCTTTGCTTATTTTTGATGCCAGTAGGGGTGAGAGGGTTGAATGGCGATTACGTCAGTGATATTTATTCATTTACTTTTGGTCTACTTTTTATAAAATTCATTAGATTCTGAATTCAACATTATGTGACAACAGAATTTGTCCGTGTTCAAAAACGGAAATAATGTCAAGAGATCCTCATCATATGTCGTTATTTTATTAATAAACTAGCAACCCGCCCCGGCTTCGCACGGGTACAAATTATACACCTAAACCTTCCTCATGAATCACTCTATTAGTGAAAACCGCATGAAAATCCGTTCAGTAGTTTTTCAGTTTATCGCGAACAGACAGACGGACGGGGCGGGGGACTTTGTTTTATAATATGTAGTGAAGATTTTTATAATATGATTTTTTTTCATCATTAGCTCAGCTATATGATATGATGATGATTATAAACGCAAAAACCTCATAAAGTAATGAAAAGTAAACAGAAACACTATTCGTTCCTACAATTTTCGAGGGTTTCTCTCAATTTTATCAGGACCACCCTTGAGGTACCCTATCTAACAAAAAAGAATAATCAAAATCGGTTCGGCCCGTGAGCCGCTCTGCCCCCACTTTTTAAATCTCTAATATCTTATAAGATATTCATTTTTATTATATGCTGCAAAAAGCAATTTTGATCTACATGAAATGCACAACGTACCTAATGTATTTAATTGGATAAGGAATAATACTGTATTGTTTAAAATAGTTTGATAAATAACCCATAATTTTTTTGTAATATGTAACCCTTTTAGATAAACATATACCATCGCGGACTTTTTTATTCCTTATCCAGGAATAATACTGTATTGTTTAAAATAGTTTGATAAATAACCCATAATTTTTTTGTAATATGTATCCTTTGGAGATAAACATATACCATCGCGCACTTTTTTATTGATCTTTTAAAGATATACAATTCCGTAGTACATTAATTTGATCTATCTCGTTCGGTTTAGCCAGCGTTTGCAATGTAAGCGCACAAAAATATGTTTGTTACGACATGACATTACAAATCTTTAAATTTCTCGACTTTTCTCTACAATAATATGCATGTATACTACATATAAACCTTCCTCTTGAATCACTCTATCCGTTGGTGAAAACCGCATGAAAATCCGTTCAGTAGTTTTTCCGTTTATTGCGAACAGACAGACAGACAGACGCGGCGGGGGACTTTGTTTTATAATATGTACTTCCTCTTGAATCACTCTATCCGTTGGTGAAAACCGCATGAAAATCCGTTGAGTAGTTTTTCCGTTTATCGCGAACAGACAGACAGACAGACAAACAGACCGAAAGACAGACGTGGCGGGGGACTTTGTTTTATAATATGTAGTGATGAAGATTTGTTTTAGTAAATATTAACTGCTATGTAATTTTGAAAATAACGCCAATGCTTACTTAAGTGTAGGAGTCGGAGCTTTGCTTACTTACTGGCAAGGGGCAAGGAGGGTTTAAGAATTAATAAAATGCTGCTTATGAAATACTTGAAAGGCCCCTAGGACTTAATTGGGGAAGTAACTACAGAAGAACAGAAGATGACTCGAAGAAGTGTATAGCGACAGAGCTTCGAGGGAGACGCTTCGAAAAAGATTACTGAATAAAATAGGTGAATTCAACATGACTTTTACCTAAATAGAAACTCTGGCTTTAAAGGAATACAGTTCAAAATTGATTACGTGTTAATATGCTAGGTTTGATAAATATACCTAAAGGTCGCCTAGGCAATCTAAAGTATGCTTAATAACAACGCGGGAGGATGCTTTTTACAGTGATTGAAATTCGCTTGCGTGAAAGTTATTGTACCTCGGAAACAGTACTTTTTTCCTGTACGAAAGGTACCCCATGTCCTTTTCTGACAAAGTGCATGCGAAATTTCATGACGATCAGTTTAATAGTTAAGGCTTTTATGGTACCTATTAATAAGGATATCCTTTATGTTCAAATCTTGTTGCTAGGTGCAACACCGTTAGTGCAATGACATTTAAAATTATGACTAATATATTAGTTTCTGCTAGGTATATGTCTAATAATAAAGTATCGAGTGGCCGCTTTGGCCACCCGTGAGTTCATTCGTCTTATTCGTTTTACGAGCCAATGCCCGATCAACTTTCAAGTATTATTTAGAAGCATAATTTTTAAGTCGAACACGATACCAATTGGATAGCGTTGTGCTAGTAGTTTGGCCTACTATCCTTCTCACTCTTGGACCAACTCCATCCAGAGTTCATGAGTTGGTTCTAGAGTCGGGAGTGTGGAGGAACGGGTGTGATGTCCCTCCAACACAGAGGGAGGATCCTCCGACTAGGCTAGGTTATCACGGCTGGCCGTGACCCAACGATTGATGTTGGGAAGTTGTATTTATATTAATCGGCGCGAGAACTCTCATAGCGCGATGCAGTATTAGTAGTATGTTTAAAAAAGTATCACCGGCTTCTATACGCCTAAATCCAATAAACTGTTTTCTTCGTTCTTTGACTTTCCACCGTTAGAGATATCGGTTCACAAATGGTGAAGATATCGCGTAACATACACACAAAAAAAGCAATATTCAGTCGAATTGAGAACATACATTTTTTGAAGTTCATTAAAAAATCTGATGTGCCCTGCTACGAACTTGACGGTTCAAACCCTACCCAGGACGCTAGGGGCAAACGAGCAGACGGGTCACCTGATGGTAAGTGACTACCGCCGCCCATGGCAGGTGTCAAGAGTCACAAGTGCGTTACCGACGGCTTAACGTGCCCTCCGAGGCACGGAGGGGTCTTAATGTGTTAAGAATGGTCACCCATCTTTAGACTGACCTGCCTAGTATTACTTAACCTTTCAATGTACTAATCTACTCGGTTACCACTTAGTCACAAGCCTCTAAATGTACAAAAGAAGTAAGCAAAGCATTGGAGCCTCTTTGCTATAAGAAGCGATGGAAATATACATACACCCACAAACATATTAAACGGAAGGGGAGTGATTGGGAGACGATGTATGTACATATATTATGTATTTATGTACATAAATGTTTAATAGTATAATGTGAAAAACACGCAGTCTTGTGTTAACTGTGACTGTGTGTAAGTAGTTTTTCTTTGTGACGTCACAGTCCATAGTCTGATAGTTATTTGTACAGTTGTGATCACAATTTTGGTGTCGTCTTTACTTGTTGACTATACAAGGATCTTACCAAGTGCGAATTTAGTTTTGTGGGAATTCTAACATGATAGTATGACTAATAATCTATATTCTTAGCGTATTCAAAATAAATTCACGAGACACTTGTATCAAAAGATGTACGGGGTGTACCCATTCTACCCGTTAATGTATCCTACCTTGTTCGTATTGGGTATGGTGGGATACAATGAATTGAGGGTTAGGAGGGACGCTACACTCGTCCTATACGTGGTGAAACTGCTGAGGGGTAGGGAACACAATCCGGGCATACTGCAGCGTCTGTACATATGTGCGCCGGACAGGTATGTGTGGAGACGGCGGCGACCGCGGCTGCTGGCGGTACCCGTTGCCAGGACCAACCTACTGGCAGCAACGCCGCTTACGCGGGCAGTTCGGCTAGTAAATGAGGTGCATGATAAGGTAGATATACTTTCGTGCAATTTGAGTGAACTCACAAAAGTAGTTCTATATACTATTTGCTATGGTGAGATTTGAAATTTAAATTTTTGCTTATTTGTAATTTTCTTTTATCGATAATTTTAATGTTAATTTTGTTGCATTCATGAGAAGGTAGGTAAGATATTGGTTATATCGTCTGGCCCGACTATTGAAATGGGTATTAACCTGTAATGATAGTTTGTGTGTGTTTATGTTTATTACACATAAAGAAATTTAAAAAAAAAAATTACTTCTTACTAATATTATAAGGGCGAAAGTTTGTGAGGATGAATGGATGGATGAATGTTTGTTACTCTTTGACGCAAAAACAGCTGAACGGAACTTTTTCTTGTTTTTATGGTGTAGGGGTAGGCCTGCCATCACTTAAATTGCCGACGCTGGACAAGCTCTCCAAAAATCCCGGACACATGTGTAAAATCGAGATTCTTTCCCGGACACCTTAAAAAAACGCCAATTCTATTTTTTTTAATTAAAATAAACAGTTTGTTTATCTTATAAATTATAAGTTGCCCCTGGCACAGAGTGTGGGTTTTACCCGGGCACTTTTTGAAAACCCCGCCCGGAGGGGCGTCCGGGGAGCGGACGCCCTCTAAACTATGACAAATCCGGGAAACCTAACCTAACCGAAAAGCTGGCAGCCCTATGTAGGGGGCAAACGAACAGACGGGTCACTTGATGGTAAATGACTACCGCCCCGCGATGGCATATGCAACCCAAAAGTCACAAGTGTGTTGCCGGCCTTTGAGGTACGCTCTTTTCTTGAAGGTTTGAAGGTCTTATGTTCCACAGATTGGTTGTGCGAGGCAAAAAGTTTGCAATTGGTGGATTTTCGGTAGTCACTTACCATCAGGTCACCTGTCTACTCGTTTGCCCCTATAATATTTAAAAAAATATATTGAATAGATATATCTATTTACATTGGTCTGGTCTTCCCTGCAGTTTCACCTGCGTTTATGGTCACTGCACCACTCCTGAAGATCGTAGCGTGATGTTACACAGCCTATAATCTTCCTTAATGAATACTCCAACTAGCGAGAACTTGGATGGCGCGATATAGGATCAATAGTTACTATGTAGTTCGGCTTGTCTTCGCTAGATGGCGTCTAAATATGTTTTTATTGTATGTGAATGTCACCGTATTATTGTATTAAGTATATATCTACTCCCAGTGATTAATTCGACTCGCCGACTAACACGCTCATACTTAAGATCTATATCTCAAAAATCAACCTTGAGTATATTGTAAACGTATAACAAGGTCACAATTTCCTTATATTTGTTTTCTCTGAAAAGGTGTTAAGTTGTTCGTATTTAGAAGATTAAAACACGAACAGAGGTGGTCATTAGTGGGTAGTGAACCTTGGCCATTTCCGTTTTGGCCAACTTTGGACTACAAAAAAATATGGTCGTGTGAATATAGCTTTAAATTTATAAACGTGTGTATTTAATTTGTCTACAAAAAAAGTGAGATTGTGTCATCGAGTTTTTTATAAACAAGCACACGGTCTGTCCAATAGTACCTAAGCAGTTATCGGTGGTTAGGTAGCAAATAAGTAAAGAGGAGAACCGTCTCTAGACCTCTATATAGAGGGAGAGAGGAAAGTTGCGATCGTTACCTCCCGAGTAAGGTTCAACTCAGACAGCGGCAATATTGGAATAGATTATAATACTTGTATACTATTTTCAGCACTATTTCAATAAAATTGGGTTTATATTTTATTCACATTTTACAAACATTAATGTGGAATGTTCATAGGCTTCATACTTCATACATGCATACTATTTATAGTTTAGTAACTATGGGAGAGCCATGCTTCGGCACGTATGGGCCGGCTCATTCGGAGTGATACCACGGCCTTACAGAAAACCGGCATTTAAGCAATGCTTGCATTGTGTTTCGCCGAGTGAGGGAGGTTATTGGAAGCCTTAACCCTTCTCTCTTCCCCTCCCCGCACTCTCCCTCTTCCCCCCCTTTCCCTACTCCCATCTTAAAGGCCGGCAACGCACTTGTAACTGTAACTCTTGAGTGAGTTGCAGGTGTCCATGGGCGGAGGTAGTCGCTTACCATCAGGTGACTCGTCTGTTCGTATGCCCCCTATACCATAAAAAAGAGTAAAAAAGAGTTCCAATATCAACCTCCTGGCTTTATTATCAGATCATCGTTACTAAGCACAATATCTTGGACTCATCAAAACGAATCATATGATCCGATACTCGGTGGAGCTACTGAAGTTTTCCACTATCCACTCTTGGCTCCATCATCAGATCAGCTCCAAGATGCCAAATATCATTCGAACTACATATACATACAAAGTTTGATTTCGATACGACAATTAGAAGTAGATTAAAACGATTCCAAGATTTGGGTAGATACACTATTGGTAAGTTACAAATTTACAAGTGAAGCCAATAAAATCGTGTTAAATAGAACAATCTAGACAGTGAAAACTATGAAAATACTAGATCTTTTTGCGGATAAATTATACGTAAATATGATTGCCGTTTGTGAACTAATTTAAATAATGACATACTCGTAAACCAGTTCTAAGGGTGGTAAAATAACGTGGCATTGCTTGGCTTCGCTCGTGGAATAAGGCAGACAATAATATAGTTTAAGTTATGCGATCCATTAAATAAATACATTGTTTGGAAGAGATCGCAGTCTGCGATAAGATCGTACCAATTTTATCGTAGTAAAATTTTATTTCGCAATAAATAGTTTACAATATTTTATTTTATTCAATTAATATTTAAGTCTCAAAAGTACAGGAAGTACTTTTGAGACTTAAATATTAAATAAATAACTTTTTACATTTTATTAACTTTTGTCTACCATCCAGTATTGAAGTGATTGTTTTGTTATAATTCATTCTCCTTGAAAATAATGATCTTAATTCACACTACCGAGCAAGCACCACTTATTAAGTCTATTACCGAACTTAAAAGCAATCAATGGCATAGCTCTATTAACAGCTATCAAGATCACTTACAACAATAACATATTGTTCATCGTCCATTTTGCATCAGATGTTAAGGTCAGAGTGACTTGTATTATGTGGGATGATTGGTGATTTTGTCCTTGATGCCCACGTGTGGAGTCACCCAAATATGAATTCTTACCTTATGAATTTGCATGAGGGAAGGTTACTGGCCTTCCATCTTGCAGATCAGTTGGTATATTACGAAATTAACTACAGAAAGCGAAAATGATTCATAAAGGACGCAGATTTATTGATAATAATTTGTGAATAGATTCTTTCAGATACTTTTACACGTCAATTAGTTCTGGTGAAATTTGATGGTGCCGATATTTCCCATGACGCCAAAGCAAAATTACGGAAACAAACTCAAAAACCCAAGTCTACATAAATTCGAAATTATGCACGCGCAATGTAGGCGTCCAGGTTAGTCTTTGAAAGATCCATTTCCGTTTCGAGCTGACCACTCACGACACCCAGTAAACTAGATAAGTCAGTAATCACAAAATTCAGCCACATCTTATTTAGCTCCAGTACTCCAACCGGTCTGATAGAGCAGTCAGAATTAATAAGTGGTCATTTAGAACAATACATGTAACAGCAAACTTGTGTACAAATTTAGAATATTTAACTCCAACGTCAGGAGTCACGTAAATTTGTCTTTTATAAATGTTTTTACAAAAAAAAAGTATCTAAGTATGTTTCCCACTGTCTAAAACCCATCATAAACCAATCTACAAGCTCTACTTAGTACTTAGGGTCTAGATTGCGATCTGTAATGATGCCTCAGATTATTTTTATAATTATAACTCGGTTCTACAAATGTTCCAAAGCCTTGTCATCTTCTGTTACATTTACTGATAAATCTGTTTTATGTAAGTGAATAGGTTTGTTCGGTTTTATACACAGTTAGTAATTTACTTGTAAGTTTTTAATACATTATTGTCAATTACAATGTATTTTCGTAGTCATATCAGCAACTTTATACATAAAACTATATCCTCTTTAACATACATTATGTAAATTTTTATTACATAGTCATTTTATTTGTTATTTATACAACTGCATCGCTGATGAATAATGCTGCAATGTATTTTGCAGGAAGTGTTTAAATAATTTAATAATTTTATACTACGTCGCGTAGGTACATGGACTTGCACATTTTTTTTTAAAACCGGTTGCGGTAATGTTACAATAAGTTTATTTATTACTTATAATTGATTTCTATACTGTACTATACTATACTAATTGATATATATAGTAACTAATTTACTGACTACGTTACTACTTATTATTTATTACCTATACAGTAAGTAATAAATAATGATTGAAGACATGATAATGAAATTAAAAATGTCGTATTTTGTGTCATTTGTGAGTGTAGGTTTTCAAAGTGGGTTTGAATCACAGAAATCTAAATAATGTTGATTTCTGTGGTTTGAATGTATGTGTTTCCTTTAATATTTTCTTTGAAACTTAATGTAAGGTGAAATTTCATCCACCGCGCCTTTTCCCATCTAGGTTGAGGTCGGCTTTCAATCTAACTACGATACGGCCGAACTTTGATATTTTGCGTGAAGCGACTGCCATCAGACCTCCACAACCCAAATACTAGCCGATATCGAAGTTTTGTAGTTACACCAGGTTGTCGGGAGTGGGTGTATCTATGTAAAAAAATAATGTTTTCCTTTTTTTTTTAATTGTAATTATGACAGATATTAGGAAAAGACAGAACTAGGAAGTAGTTATTCCTAATTATTCATTCAAAACACTTAAGTGTTATTAGGACTAAAATAATGCAAAAAAAAACAATCTCGACCTTGACACATCAATTTAAAGTTGATTTGAAAGCACAGTTTTGATGGCGATGAAGGCAGTTCACTTTTTTTAACCCACGTCCTACCAGTCTACTTTATAGAATTTAATGTTACATCATGTGTAAGTATTTCCTCTTCAGGAATATATTTGTATACACAATGTGACTAAAAGATAGATAGACTTTAAGTTCATAATGATTTTTAATACAATTAACACGGGACAAACTGCAACTTGTTCCTGCTATCGTTAGAGTATCGTATCCAAGGCTTACCCAAAATTCATAATTATCCTATTTTAAATAGAGATGGTTTAATTATTTTAATTAAATAAGGTAACCGGCTTAAAAAATCGCGAGAGACCTGGCTCAAGAAAGCAATCTTATAAACTATTCGATGGTCTAGTATCTGTTGGTCTAGTGGTTAGTGATTCTGACTGCTCGATTCTCACCCAGGACCAATAATTGTGTGATGAGCACAATCATTTGTTTGATGTCTGGATGCAATTGATCTATAATATGTACGTATTTAATAATAAATAAGTATGTTTATCAGCTGTCTGATTATTTACCATAGTACAGGCTCTGCGTAGTTTGGGATCAGACCGCCGTGTGTAAGATATCTTAAGTTATTATCATTATTTAAAAAGTCGAAACTTGGTACTGCAACTGAGAACATTCTCAGTTGCTGTGGACAAAGACAAAAATTTCTCAACTGAAAAATAAAACCTTAATAACATAGACATGTATCTGATTCAGTAAATGCAAAATTGTACAAACATTAAAATGAAATAATGAAGCGGCCTTCACTATCTTATTCTGCTATTAAAAAGAAGCGTGATGAAACATAATACATATTATCGTTCATGTATGTACATATATTAGTCCCTTCATTGACAATAACAAGAGTTAAGTACCATCATAGTGCATATATTTAAATTACTAACACTTGGAGCATGAATAAAATTAAATGCTTTGGTCGATAATTTGTAAATATAATAACTACATTGAAAGTGGGCGTATGAAAATACAATTTTACATACATTTACCTTCAACACTCACAAAACGATGTAGTGCCACTTAAATGGAAGTTTTCTTTAGAAATAGTAGTTAACAACTTATTTGTCAATATAACTTATTACTTGCATAAGCCAAATCGTTTTTCATTCAACTACTAGTACTTAATGATTATTATAATTCGAAAACATATATATATATATCGATTTTTTTGATCCAAAAGAAACTTTCGACACCGTTGACCACAAAAGGCTACTTCGTTTAGGTCAATGCCAACTTTGAATCTGTCTTTACAGGTATTATATCGTCATCACTAGCCATTTTAGGATCGTCTGAGTAGCGCTGGCTTGGAGAATGCACGCCCCCTACGCAGGCCACAAATGGGTGCCGCAGGGTGCAACCATGGGCCCACTTATTTCTATAGGTTAATGTGTTTATTTAGTGGTTTTATGATGTGAAATAATCTTGAAGGTTGTTTTTATTTGCAAAACTGCTCGTGCTGTATAACTACACAGTAAACTTAACCGTTAGAAGACACTAATTTAATTAGTAAAGGGTTCTTTATATGAGAAAGTTATTGTGGTAGATCCAACTGATTGCATAATTATGCTAAACTGTTTCTGAGGCGCTTTAAATATTTTATTAAAGCAACAACTTATAATATAGTTTATACTACTTATACTTTATACTTACTTAAAATATAATATACATAGGCTGCACTAAAAGTATCGGGAATGGAATATTTCCACTATTCCTATCATATTAAAATCTCTTTAATTGAAAACTCCTTGGTTTTAAAAATCGAATACCATTTATTTATTTAAAAAAAAGATTCTCGGTCTTCTCACAAGGTCTTCTCAAACTTGTTTAGTCGTTGAGAAAATGGAATTGACTCGAGAAAATTCAAGGGCGATGATTTATTATGACTTTCGAAACGGTTTAACACAAAAACAGTGTGTTGACCGGATGCTTTCTGCATTTGGTGATGAAGCCCCATCCAAAACCACAATTTATCGCTGGTTTGCTGAATTTCAACGTGGACGTGTCAAGCTCAGTGATGATCCCCGTCAAGGTCGTCCAAAAACTGCAGTCACCCAAGAAAACGTTGATGCTGTGCGTAAGCTGATTGAGGAAGATCGACATGTGACATACCGCGAAATTCAGGCAAATTTAGACATTGGCATGAGTCAAATACAAATAATCTTGCATGAACAATTAGGTGTAAAAAAGTTGTTTTCCCGATGGATACCGCATTTGTTCTGTGAAGAGCAAAAAGCAGCTCGCGTTACTTAGAGCGTCAGAACTCTCGAAAAATTCCACGCAGGGTCCTCAAATGCTGTATACAACATTGTATCAGGTGACGAATCCTGGATATATGCGTACAAACCCGAAACAAAAAACCAGTCACGAGTTTGGGTGTTCGAAAATGAGATAAAGCCAACTAAAATTGTTCGTTCACGGAGTGTTGCAAAAAAAATGGTGGCCACGTTTGTCTCCAAAACCGGCCATGTTGCGACTATTCCTCTTGAGGGACAAAGAACGCTTAATGCAGAATGTTATGCTAGCATTTGTTTGCCACAGGTCGTTTCCGAACTCCGTAAAGAGAACTGCAACCGCCGCATCATCCTCCATCACGACAATGCGAGTTCTCACACCGCGCACAGAACAAAGGAGTTTTTAGAGCAAGAAAACATAGAATTATTAGACCATCCGCCGTACAGTCCTGACCTAAGCCCTAATGATTTCTATACTTTCCCTAAAATAAAGAATAAATTGCGTGGTCAGAGATTTTCATCACCTGAAGAAGCTGTGGACGCCTACAAAACGGCCATTTTGGAGACCCCAACTTCCGAATGGAATGGTTGCTTCAATGATTGGTTCCATCGTATGAAAAATGTGTCAAATTTCACGGAGAATACTTCGAAAAGCAATAAATACATTTTTAAATAGTAATATTGTGCCACTTCCTTGATTCCCGAAATTTTCAGTGTAGCCCTCGTATATTAATTATAACAAGAAACTGCACAATTTATGACACCTTAAAAGAAAATATATAATTGTATAGTGTTTTACGTGTAGCTTCTAACTTAAAACTGGCTTACTAATATTCGAATTAGTTCCAGTGTGTTGTTCTTTGTCTTCTTTTTAGATGATCTAATGATGATGAGTTAAGTATGAGACGGTGATAAATATTTATGACAGATGATTTTATATTTACATCAACTGCATGAATTTTAATAATATTTTTAAATAATATAAATATTCGTAAAGAGGACTCGATTAAAAACTTTCGTGAATGGTATTCATATTAGTTACGATATACGGTTTTACTCACGTGTATATTTCGGGGATGCCCGACTAGTTTCGGACCCGATGGGGGCCCTTTATCAAGGGGTGAGGTAGTCTGGCACCTGCAACCAGCGCGGCAGGACGCCTCACCCCTCACGTGAGTAAAACCATATATCTTAACTAAGTAGACTCGATGTTTGTTGCTCTGTTATGGTCTGCTCTCTCAATGAATTTATTCAAGGTCATTGTACTCTGGGACAATTAATAGACACATGGGATCCATGCCCGTGAAACTGCGGGACAAAGTTAGTGATAAATTTAAATTGTATATCCTCATATAAGTATTAAGCAAGAACCCAATTAATGCATGCAATCATTACCACATCCGATGTGCCAAAACGATACGTCATTTTATAATGGAGATCATTTACAACTTTGATCGGGCGCATGCTTTAAATAAGTCTATAAAGTATATCGCTAAAGGCGTATTTCAATGGCGTCAAAGAATGAGCTTTTATATTCGTTTTTTTTTTCCACACACACGATAAGAAGATATAGTTATTAATATTCTTTAAATAGAGTAGGTATGTTGTTATGGAGGTTTTTTTGTGATAACTTCTTTATCTTGCTAATATATGTACGACTTAAGTCTCTTAGTATAAAGATTAGGGGTTTAAATCTGTTTTGGTGTAAATGTATGTTTATGTAAATAGTGAGTAGAAATATATACATGGCTCTGTAAGGTAAGTAACGTAAGAGGGCATGCCCTTAACATAAAAATCTATCTGTTAAATCAAAATGCATAAGATATATACTTATCAGATGACATATAATTGAATAAGAAGCTAGTAGATACAAATTTCAGACAGGATTATTTTCTTGTTTCGTACTTTTTAGAGGGCGTTTTTATCCGTCGTCGGGTTTTTTTTCTTTCTCACATCAACAATACTACACGTTTTTTTTGTCTATTGTCGTTTTTGCCCCTCCAAAAAGTTGCTAGGAAAAAATTGCTGTTACTGCTGTTAGCGATTTGGTCGCCGACAAACAACATTTTAATAGTGCACAACAAAGTTTAATTCCTTATTATTCTTCTTTTGTTGCTGTTTTTATTGGCCTTTCTAATTTAAGTTAAAATTTTAAAATATATAATAAAGTTAAATTAGTTATGACTAAGCACTAATGTAATGAACGGTTCTATTCGAACCTTTCCCTTCCTTTTACTAAACCTTTTACTTAGTACACATTGCAGATCTAATGTTGCCGAAAATTCTCCCATAGTGATGTTTAGAGTACAACGCTCTGTGTAGGAACTCAGCTATGACTGCGATATCTTTAATGATCCCCTTGGCAGACTTAGGTGTAAGTTGGTGCAGAGTCAGAGTTAGATCTGTCATTAGAATACGTTTTTATTCTTAATTTCTTTTTATTTATGGTTTATTCTAATATATTTTAAATTATCCTTATGTAGCTATTCTGTTCGAACAGTGATGATTATATCGACTAGATAGAAGAATACCATCATAATTAACCTTAGACGTACGTACGTACGTAGTAGATGTGGGTATGTTATCACTGTCTAAAGTTTGCAAGAAAGAAATATTGAGTAGAGTGTAGAGTAGTAGTAGTGAAAGAAGTATAAGATGACTTTTGTATCCTTTTCTATTTAGAAGTTATGCAACTTCTAAATAGAAAAGGATACAAAAGTCATCCTATTTATTTACAGTCTAACTTGGACCATGATCACTTCATTCGATCGAAACGTCGGGTAATCGATATGGTATCACGCCTTAAAAATATTACACCTTGATCTACACATCTAATGTGCATACAAATCGACATACTTTAAAAAACAAAACTCATTCTTTACGGACATTAAGATAAGGAAATTGGTCACGTGAGACTACGTTAATGATATTCGCAGGCTAGCAATAATGAGTATAGTTTGTCATTAAAAACAGTTTTAAATATTTTAGTGAATCGAAAGTAATTTATACGATCATGAGAAAAGAAAGACGCATTGTGTGTCGTACCGTGTGGGAATCGAACGAGATACGCACGGAAGGTAGTTATACGAATAATTATAAACCAATAAAATAATTGCCATTGCTTACAACACTATCTTCAATCAAGATCTACTCATATGTAAGAATTAGTGATGCTGCATGAAAATTGGATAGTGCTGATATCGATATATGGCATTAAATATTATTTATCGACAGTGCTACCGAAAGAGCAAATTTTTCAAAGCTTTAATCTTATCAAACATGAAGATGTCTTTTAAGTAATAATGTCACATTAATTAAGGACATAGAGTTTTACCGACCACTCTAATACCACTCAGGAAAGTTTTTATTCTAAAATGATGTCACCTTTTATAATCAAGGGGTTGAACCCTATCTTGTAAACTACTAGTGTTTACCTAAACCCAACAGCTCCCTACGCTGCAGGAGGGAAATTTACTAATTAACGAGAATAATCACAGCCATTTATAGGTACTAAACATTACGTTCCTTTTCCGTGGTTACCTCAATAACCCTTGTAACTAGCATTGTATTTTTTTATACACTGACAACACACATTACAAGCAGTCTATTGACAAAATTTCTCTTAATAATTATAGTTTAAAAAACTAAAAAACACGCAATTATAGAAAATTCAACTTAAAAAATTAAAAATTTAATCGAATTATTGCATTGTGATCGGTCTTTGACAGGTGTGCAAAATTTGAATGAAATCTGGCCGTTTAAAGTGGGTCAAAATCGTGCCCAAAGGAGTCGGTTACAAACATACAAACAAACATACATACAAGTGAAGCTAATATAAAGGGGTCGTTGGTACTACCGATTACCATGTGATTATTGCCGTTGAATAATACAAGTACTTTGATAATACTGGTATTATTGTCACATACTGTGAATTTTATTACTCTCTGTGTTTTTAAGTGATTTTATAAATTTTTGTAAGCAAATGATATGGGGGGACGCAGACACCTTTATGCCAGCTGTGCAATGTGCATAATACTATTAGTTTATTGCTTAACTATCGATGTTTTAGACATTTGCCTTTCGAGGGACATCACTAGTAGGAATATAGCAAGGTGTGATGTAATAACTGGTCAGAATAGCCGCGGGCAGAGCGGTACTTTTACTATTGTGAGAAAGAGGGAAGAAATCAACATGTTTTGTTTCGGTTACACAATTGTTATTGGTTGTAATTATGTAATGGTTACAGGCTGTATTGAAAATATCAGTAAATTTAACATTTTGTTCTGCCTCACACCTGCGTGCATCACATTGTCATACATCTTATATTTTTGTTGCGTTTGATTATGCAGGCGTAACTAATTTAATCCCATCAATATTGTTAACTACGTTACACCTAAACCTTCCTCATGAATCACTTTATCTATTGGTGAAAACCGCATAAAAATCCGTGCAGTAGTCTTTCAGTTTATCGCGAACAGACAGACAGACGCGGCGGGGGATTTTGTTTTATAATATGTAGTGATGGGATAGTTTGTAGCTGTAGCATGTCTGCGTGAATATGTTTGTAACTGTGTAATGTGAAAGGTTGTAACCTGTACCTTGAACTCAGGTTCAGGTTACAGGAATGCGACTCTGACGTGCTATTGCTATCCCTTTCCTTATATTACCTTCCCTTCAATTCAATTATTCTTCACTTCATCATTTAATTCCCAAAGTGGCAATAGACTTGCCCATGCATTTAACAAGCTTATGTAGTACTAAGGTAGTTTTGAGTCAAATTTTCTATTTATCCCCCCCTGGGATGACAAAGACAACGTTTGCCCCTCCCTGGGCCAAAAGCTGGGTTCGCCCATGGGCTTGCCCTCTATTATCGTAAATGGGACTAAATTATAGTCAGCAAAATGTGGGGGTTTAAATCGCCTTTGCCTACCCCTTCAAGGATCGTCGTTAGTTTATGCATGTATGTGACTGTTTGTAAACCAACAGCACGCATTAGTTAACTGCTGAAGGGATTATGATCAAATTAGGTATACTCCAACACAGAAATTGGAACGTTGTTGCGGATATATCTACATTATTAAAGGTTTAATAACGGGACAAAAGCACCGAGTAATGCGTTATTTACTAGGAGGTATTAGTCCACCACATTAGTCCTGATGCATCTACAGACTTAAGACACCAAACACTATGGACTACACTAACTTTTAAACTTTGGCGTTCCATGGTATATAGTTTTGGATACGGGAATTAACGCGTTTCATAGGTATTACATACCTTTAAATTCAGTGACGTTTCGACCAGGTTACACTGTCTCGTGGAGACATGACATGTCGGATGTGGAGAACTCGTCATCGTTCGAATAGATAAGAGTTACGCGATAGAAAGAGAGGCAACTTCTAGGTGAATATTACTGTAGGTAATGACTGTGTCACCTAAATTGCGACTTTATTGTATCGGAACAAGAGTTGCTTTTTATTTAAATGATTTGGCGGAGTGAGACTTCTGTACTGGTACTGTTATATATTCTGTGACAGTATGCAGGTTTCAATGCTGTCGTTCTCCATTTAAGCAAACCGACCACTATGGTCGCCTAGGAGTTGAATTTCCACCCTAATTCATTCATTTAATAACAATAAAGCACCCAATAATTTTTTTTACCTATTCAAGGCAAGGTCGTCCATGGCTCTATACAAAAGATAAAGAAAGTCGATTGCCAAACGGACGTAAAGAACTACTGAACTATTTTGTTTTTTCGTTCACAAAGGTTAACTTATATTCTATAGTATTTTATAATGCATTTAAACAACATTCACCAACTCTGAACTAGGAAGATCCTGTCAAACAGATAACAGCTTCCCACGTACATCTTTTTTTTATATTATAGGGGGCAAACGAGCAGACGGGTCACCTGATGGTAAGTGACTACCGTCGCCCATGGACACCTGCAACTCAAGAGTCACAAGTGCGTTGCCGGCCTTTGAGATGGGAGTACGCTCTTTTCATGAAGGTCGTATCGGTCCGGAAATACCGCAGGCGACAATTTGTTCCAGAGGTTGGTTGTGCGAGGCAAAAAATTTCTGGAGAACCGCACAGTGGTGGATTGCCAATTATCCAGGTGATGGGGTTGAAAGTTTTGTCGCGTTGAACGATGGCGAAGCGTTGTGGCCGGTATAAGTCCGAACAATTCCTCGGAGCACTCCCCATGATACATGCGATAGAGAATGCAGAGTGAAGCTACATCTCTACGCAACGCCAAGGGGTTAAGCCGAGCTGAAATATCCTGGCAATCGATGATTCGAGTCGCTCTCCGTTGAATGCGGTCAAGAGGGAGAAGCTGGTACTGGGGTGCTCCTGCATAGACATGAGAACAGTATTCCAAATGCGGCCGAACCTGCGCCTTAATCGAATCTTAGATAGTGTGGACAAACAAGCTAGAAGTACTACTTGTAGTTTTGCTAATAAAAACATGCCATACCTTATTAGTTTGCTATTGATTTACATTACTTCATTATTAATTCTTACGAAGCTGAGATTTTAATTTTGAGATATGCATGTGTCGTGTAGTAGTAATGGATTATGGATTTATTCTCAAAATGATGACACTAATGCCATCGTTAGATCGCACAGACACCAATCATGAAATCCTTAACAAAAAAAAACTGAAACTGGTACTGTTTGCATAAACCACAATGAATTGTGTATCGAATTGATTGATCGCAAACTACATTATATTACAGCTACTGTATATGTGGATTTTTTGTTTGTAATAATTCGTTAAAAGCATCATGGCTGCCAAAAACCGGTTTCGGACGTGTACGGTCAAATACTTAAAAAGTTGTCGTAACTAAGTCTATTTCTTATCAGTGTGATGATCAGTTATGATTACAACTTAGTTTTAAAAGTGTCTCTTTACATATTAAATTACTGTGGTAACATTTAAAATAGTAATAATATGCGGGGACGTTTAACACAATGCTATCTCGACACAAACTAAGTACCTATAGTAAGTCTAGAACACGTATAGACATGCTAAGATAGTTTTTTTTTGTAAATACTCATATTATTCACTAGCTGCGCCCCGTGGTTTCACCCGCGTAAGTCCCGATACCGTGGAAATATCGGGATAAAAAATAGCCTATGTGTTAATCCAGACATCTAGCTATATACATACCAACTTTCATCGCAATCGGTTCAGTAGTTTTGGCGTGAAAGAGTAACAAACATCCATACATACATACATATATACATCCTCACAAAAGTTCACGTTTATAATATTAGTAGGATTTCGTTACACGCTGCTTGTTCACTACTTAAACTAATGAACCGATTTTCATGAGAATTTCGAACCGAACCTTACGTGCCATCCACCATCGAAATAGGTCCATCCGTTTATCTATGATGCCACAGACAGACACATGTTAAATAATGTATATACGTGATAATATATACACAATAAATTATCCTTACTGGCAGCCCTGTTTACAAGAAACGGATTCAAGTACAAGTGATATGCATCACCACCACCATCTCATTTTTGAACTGGCCAGTCACGACACCTAATATAAGATGTAGATGAATGGAGAACGAAAGCATTGTGAAGAAACTTACATGCCGTAGACTTCTCCATCATGTTTGACGTCTTAAGTCTGTAGATTCACTAGAACCATGTAGATAAGCCAGTAATCACGAGATTCAACAACGTCTTTCGGAGCTACATGACCTCAACCGGACCGCCACTGCAGCTAAACCTTGTAATAAGTCAATGGAAACACTAAAAACGGCCTGACTGCTGTACCAGCACGATCTAAAATCACACAATGTTCCGTCATAAGGGTTTCTCGGGTGTAACCTTGGAAGGAAGTCCCTGGGAACCTTATTTAACGATGCGTAACAAACTGTGGCTGCAGCTGCAACTGGAGTACGGAGAACTTCCCAACCGGGTTTGAAGAAGTTCACGCGAAACATGTCGGTCCGTCGTCTCGGGGCTGTGTCTGGTAGGGGGACAAGCCGTCAAACTCAGGCCAGAGTCCAAGGAGAACGGATATCGTTATGCTCTCTGCGGCGCCTGATGTGTCTCCAGCTGGATGGGACAGTACCAGCCTCCGTTTCTTGTTCGCTGACGCTAATAATGCTACTGTTCAAGGTTGTTCAAATTCAAACAGAACAAGTTTCCTCAAAAACAAATCTAAACTATAAGTACAAAACTTTAAAGAGATCCGGTTCTAAATTGACCATTTCCAATTTTAAGAAGATCAATCAGTCTTAAGTCCTCGTCATTTGATTAAAAGACTGCGCAAAAAATCTGACGGATTACGAGTCCAATAAAAAGCTGATGATTTATGGCGTTGGATTAAACCGGCGCTTGCGCATGTACTGAGAAATCATTATGACGTAATAAGTCCTTGTAGGTGGACATGAGGACATAAAGATGGAGGAAAAAACTGTACATGTAAGTTTTTGCGTTTCATTTTTGTCTTGAATGTTTAGTATTAAGAAATATAACAAAATTAAAGTGTATTGTTTTTTTTGACAGACACTTGTTCAGGGTACCGTGCCCGGAGACACAAAATAAAGAAAATTAAGTTTCATATAGGACCTTGAAAACTATATTTATTCCTATTTTTACGTTTGTTATTATTTATAATTATCAAGTCAAACACTTTAACTAAATGATTTGACAACGACGACGTTTGACGTCTTAAACCGTTATTTTAGACAAGCTTCTACAGGACCACGGAGCAGATCTGCTCCGTGTACAGGACCTATCGTTTTTATCAGACTTCAAATAGGATCTCTTTTCTTCTCTTCTCAATTCCACTGTTTCTTTTTGTGTGTACGTTACGCGATGTTTTCGCCATTTGTGTAAAATTTTTTTTTCATGACATTTAATAAAGTGAAACTGAATGGATTTGACATGACATTAAATTGACATCTTATATACTTTGGGTAAACCGTTAAAACAACAAACAAAACCGCAAAAAAACAATAAAACTAGGAGTGTTACTTACTCGACCTGACTTGTCTGTTGGTCTAGTGGTTGGTGATCCTGACTGTTGAGCCAGTGGTAGTGAGTTCGATTTCCACCCAGGACAAATAATTGTGTGATGAGCACAATCATTTGTTCTGTGTCTCGGTATGATTTATCTATAATATGTATGTATTTAGTAATATATAAGTATGTTTATCAGCAGTCTGGTTACATAGTACAAGTTCTGCCTATTTTGGGATCAGACGGCCGTGCGTAGTGTCTCAAGTTATTATTATATCATATTATTATTACCTATTCCCAGTTAGAGCATTGACCCTATTCAGGAGCAGAAATATAAATAATATACTTCTAAACCAATAAAATAAAATGTATAAATGTTCTTTTTTTGGTTGTAGGAGCTAATTTCTCAAACTACCAGTTGGATTTGATAAAATCTTATTGCCGATAAACTCAGATAGCCGAATTGTTTATGTAGATTATAGGCTATTTAACATCACGCCATGACTCTTAGGAGCGGAGCAGTGACGAACACATTGGTTGTTAAAAGAATCGCCATTCTTTTGCATGGTGCTTCGCCAGTCAGGCGTCTTCATATCGTTCAGAAACCTGATTTTTCTAACACAATTTTAATACAAAATATAGTTAAATAATGCTACCCATGTTTAATGCGATGTTTCTCAGAAACAGCTTGTGTTTTTGGTATGATTTTTGCTAAGGTGTCGGCGGTAACTCAAAGCAGGTTTTTAGGTAAATTCCGCCAACAGTCGTATATCTGCGGGTCATTAAAGTTGTTAGAACTTAAAGTTTGTAAGTAAAGAAGATTCGTTTTATGCGGAAAAGGGTAAAGGTATGGGTAAAGGGCTTGTACTGTACATGATATGATGTGGTTCGGCTGCGGACACTGTGATTACTTTCAATTCCCTGTGGTCCTACTGGTCTCTAAATGTGGCTTATGTATGTGAACTTTATAATCTTTTTCAAATTAAGTTTACAATCAACAACAAATAATCTTTTTTAATTTAAGTTTACAAACAACAAAACTTTTTAAAGTCGTTTTTTAAGTCGTGTAAAAATCTTCAAATCTTCAAGAATCGATTCCCGAGATGGGCGAACTATCTACATACAATTTTGTTTGCTCACGGAACCCTCGGTGCGCGAGTCAGACTCGCACTTGTCTGGTGTTATAATACAGTATATAATATTATATAAAAGTTAATTATTTATTGCTCAAGTGTAGTAAAAGGTGACTGAAATTCAAAGTAGAACGTGGTTTCACTACAATATGATTAGAAAAGAAACCACAAGAAAAGAGTCGGACATTAAAAACTCATGGCCAATGTTAAATCGCCATTTTAATTTTAATAAAAGATGTTAAATATACATCATACATCCGATTTAAATACTAAGTTGGTTAAGATATAAATATTATCAATTTTAAGTAATTGTGCAAAAGAAGAGTTAGAGGACGGTACTAATTGCTGGTTAAAGGGAATAACCGATGATTCGCATCCAGGACGAACGATTGTGTGATGAGTACGATTATTTGTTCTGTGTCTAGGTGTAATTTTTCTATAATATGTAGGTACTTCGTAGTATATAAGTATGTTTATTACCAGCCTCATTAACATAGTACAGGCTCTGCCTAGTTTGGGATCAGACGGCCATGTGTGAGGTGTCTCAAATTATTTTTGTATTTAGTAATATATAAGTATGTTTATCAGCAGTCTGGTTACCATAGTACAGGATTTGCCTAGTTGGGATCAGACGGCCGTGTGTGAGGTGTCTCAAGTTATTATTGTATTTAGTAATAAATTAGTATATTTATCAGCAGTCTGGTTATCATAGTACAGGCTCTGCCTAGTTTGGGATCAGACGGCCGTGTGTGAGGTGTCTCAAGGTATTATTGTATTTAGTAAAATATTAGCATGTTTATCAGCAGTCTGGTTACCATAGTACAGGCTCTGCCTAGTTTGGGATCAGACGGCCGTGTGTGAGGTGTCTCAAGTTATTATTGTATTTAGTAATATTTTAGTGTGTTTGTCAGTAGTCTGGTTATCATAGTACAGACTTTGCCTAGTTGGGATCAGACGGCCGTGCCTGAGGTCTCGATTTAAAATTGTGTTTTTTACCTTCTCGTATGAATCTGCAGAGTTTGCTTGTTTGAACGCACTTATCTTAAGTTCAACATGTCTGACTCAGAAAAATCTTTTTACATTACGTTGCCCATTAATTTAAGAATATTAATATCTAATAAACATCACTCTACCGCTTATATTAAAGAAGCAGTATAGGTGTAACTCCAAAGTGCGAGTAAAATATATATTTTTGTTTAAGTTACGTGTCACCTATTATACGATTGTGTTTATATAGTATAGTTTGTGAGGATGTATGTATGTATGGATGTTTGTTACTTTTTCACGCCAAAACTACTGAACCGATTGCGATGAAACTGGTATGTAGATAGCTGAAGACCTGGATTAACATATTACTTTTATCCCGATATTCCCACAGGATCGGTACTTACGCGGGTGAATGAAACCGCGAGGTGCTGCTAGTTATCTATAAATAAATAAAAAAACAGTGCAGTGCCTTTTTATTTAGTAGCTATTGAGGAGCTAATTTTTATCCTTAAAAATGTTCTTTTTCCTGTTTTCCACGGAGATTTTTTGGTTTTCAATAATTAAATGGATTGTGGTTGAATCCGGGCGACCGCTAGTATTATTCATTTGATGATCAATGGTTTGATCAATGATTTCATTTAATATGTTCATTCGTTTCAACAATTAATACTCATGTTACAGGAATGCTGTTGAACATGTACTCGATGTTAAAACAATGTCCACAATGGCCTCAACCGACAGAATTTTAAGTAAGGTCCTAACCTAGACATATTTCAGACTAGTTTTAACGAAATACATATTGAGAGCAGCCTCCGTCAGCTACATCTTACACTGTGATTAATAAATGATGCATTAAATTTGGGATTATTTCTGTTGTGATTTTATTTATTGGTCTGTATTCCTTTTTGTATTTTTTACCTCTAATTTTTCCTCCTTCGTAAAATACATAAAAACTTCTCGTAAAATACATAAAAACAAAATGGGACGACCATTTTGTTTTTATGTATTTTACGAGAAGTTTTGTATTAGACATACAAATGTTGTACTTTTAAAAGCAAATGTGTAGGTATAGCTAATAAGAATAAGACACTAATTATTACAAAAATGGATATATTTAGCATATAACTAGATCAAAAGTGGTTTTAATATCTATCGGTCAAAGTACTTTTCCTTTTAATGGTACGTACTTGTATTTCTTTTATTTAATAAGGGACTCTTAGTCAATAAAAAATGGAAACCAGTACAACATCGAAAAATGTTTATCGGAAATATAAAAAATATCAGAGTTTGAAAATTCAGATCTTACTTACAGATAGACCATTTCAAATGCAAAAAAATAAATAAACTTATTCATATAAACAGTAAAGACAATAACGCGACAAAGCATAAAACAAGGTCAGAATTCCACAAAAGAGTCGAGACTTTAAACATAATTGTTTTGAATTGAGCGAGACGAAATACAATGATTGCTATCTTTATTTATCGATCGGTCTCACTCCATCATTGGTATGATGAACACACACTGAAATATTAATAGACGTGAAATTTTAATGAAAGTGTTCTACACTTTTTTTGGTTTAAATAACGCTTCTTTGAGTACGATTAATTTTATTTTGGGGTCTTATAGCGTGTACATTGTCACACCTAGGGAGTATAAAATCACAGAGTACGAAGAAGTCAGTAGAACTAAGTAACTATTATCTTATCTGTGGTAGAACTTATAAAATTCTCATTAAAGTTATAATATTATTTATGTATTTACGGGAATTCCCGCGATCACGAAAAGGTATTTGACACATACCTCTGCCTTTGTTGCCTGACGTTTCGACCAGGTTGCACTGGCCGTGGTCACAGACTGACTCTAAGTTATACTACTGAATAAGTTACTGTATGTAAGTGTTTGAATTAAACCCATTAATTCAAATAATAACCAATAAAAGACTGTAAAAAAACTGGATAAAACACTAAAATAGGATCACATTGTATTTTTAAATAAATACCCAAAACCTAACGGTATTCTGATACTCTCAGTGCAGGGAAATTATTCCAATAAAAGTTATTTCTCTTCAGACACCTGCATCAAGCACGACTCTTCTCTACTTTTTAGTCGGTTGAATTCCGTTCTTGTGGTACAAACTTGCAAAACAGACCACAATTGTCAAAAGCTTTACTAACAGCAAAACGAATATTTTTAGATGTTTATATTCATAAAGCTCTTGAACATGAAATATTCCTCACTCCTCAGTATTTATACTCAAAAACTATTATGACGCTTAAAATCTTTGCTTCTATTGTGTACCATGCAAAACCTGTACGAAGGGTATCAAATGACATTGCATGTTTAAATCCACAGCAAATTAGCGCAATATAAAATAATGCATAGATTAGGTATCCTTGAGCAAGCATGCAATTTATAAAAAAAAACATACAAGATCATGCTAAGTTGTATACATTCGCTTTAAAACGGAAGAAAAAAACAAAACAGATAATACAAACATGTTTAAATTGAGAACAAGCTTTGTCTATAGACATACAATAAAGAGGAAACAATGAAGTTTATATTAGTTTATTAATTTGAACGTATTAGTTCCAAGGTGAAAACGGTTATTTTGTTATTTACATTTATTTATATCTGTAGTAGATAAATGAAACATTAGTATGTTAAACGATAGTCTCCCCATTGCATCAGACTTCGTGCACTTAACGACTACGACCATTAAGCTGACTAGATTTGACAGAATAGACGTATTTACTAAAGAACAACAATTACAAAAACTGGCCCACTTGTGTTCTAAAACCAGTGGGCTAGTTCTTGGAAACCTTCGTATTCTAGTAATTTAATTATATAAAGAATTCGCTAAACAAATCATTGAATCCTTTCTTTTTAAACGCATAGAGAGCACAAAGTAACTTTGGGAAGTTTAACTATTGACATATATAGATAAGAAGTTAGTTACTTGTTCATCTCCAAAATTTTAATTTGTGTGATTTAATTTATTTTCGTATTTAAGGAGCTAGTTTCAATATAGTAAACTTTTTAAAAACATATCAGATATGTGAGTTTTAAACGATCATTAAAAGCCTACTTCTTCTAAAAAATGTCTTCGCTAAAAACAATGTTTTATTTAGTTGTGTTTATTTAATATAGTCATATATATAATTTAAGATCTTTCACTTTACTTTTAGTTGACAAAGGATTATCTATATCAAACAACTTCTGAACTTCTTTATGAGTAGGTATTAGTTTGTTGGCCGTAGTCGTGGCGCACTTCAAGAAGTCTGCTTTTACTAGAAATGTTACCGCAGTTAGACCGATATATCGACAAATAGACTCACCGAATCTTTTGATATGTACGTCTCTATTAAACGATACAGTTCTGGGTTTATTCTCTTTCGTTTCCTTCGGTTCGGTATCGGTTCTTGTATCGGTCACAATATCGGTTCTGGTATCGGTCACCGTATCGGTTACTTTATCGCCATCTTCGGCATTTTCCGACTTGATAATTTCATCGGTCATTGGATATGGAAGAGGTACCAGACTTAAGGTACCTCAAGTAATATTTGTAACCGTCAACTTGGCAGTTTTCGTTTCGGTACATCGGTATGTTTATCTGTAAAAAGTATACCGATTTAATACCGTTTTTGTAAAATAACGATATTTAAATTTTGCTTTCTTTCTTTTGTGTGCAAGCAATGTTTCTTTTGATAAAAGGAACATTATAAAATGGTTTCATCAAAAATATAAATGAATGATGCATTTTGTTGTGATATTATTAAACAGACGCAAACAATCAGAATCATTTTCTGGAATTGTTCAAAGAACCGTCGAAATATTCTGTCAATTGTCTATGTGAGTGAGTTTCTGGGAACTGTTTTACTTAGTCACAATAAAGCTTGGTCAATAGAAACTAATTACATACTTCTACTACTACAGATGATTCCTTTTGTTCATAATGGCATGGTAATTTCTTACATTGGAAGCTTAAAAAATAATATTTTGTTGCCTGTTGACAAATAAATTTACAACCCTTCCCTAAAAATCGTCAATATTTAGAGGGGTTCTGCGAGTGAACATACCTCTTTAAAACTGTCATTCAATTTAAACGCCAGTGTTGCCATATGTGGTGAAAGAATTTTTTTATTTTAACCAGATATGCCGTTGTTATGACATATAACAGACAATCAAATATTATTAATTGAACCTACATAATATTTAATTACCTACTTAATATATACCTATTTTAATACAGATAAATGGACAGGGTGATTCTGACATCATATTATTATGATTTCTGTAAAAATCTGACATGATACCTAGTCTTTCTCTTTCTTCACTCAGACTCTTTCCTTCTGTACCTATGCAGTCACGGTTCAATATGTTCATGAATCTAGCACCATAAATAACCTCAACCATTTGATCAAGATTATTACTGACATAAATATAACCTAACAAGAGGATGGTCCATCATGATGATAATATTCAAGCAGAATTTATTAATTTTTTTAAATCTGGTCAACTAAATTTAGAATAAACTACTTGTCACCCTGTCATAAAATGATGAGAAGGAACCTACTATACAATGTAATTCATGTAAATCCTTCAAGCTACGTGATCTGCTTTTTGTAGTCTCACACTGAAAAGAAAGAATACTCATGTAAAATCACTCAGCCTTTTTAAAAAGAAATAAATACAGATTAAAAACATGGTATAGCGACTTGCACAAAGACTTTGGACCAACGAACATCCAAAATTAGTCAGATCCCTTCCGTATCATTAGCTGATCACGTGGATTGAAGGACATACATATGTGTTTGTTTCGATTTCATTAAAATAAATATTACCTTCTTATATTATCGTACATGAGTCCGTCTGGTCATCACATCAGCAGCAACTTTGTTCTATTCCTCATTTTGTACCAGCAGTCCTGCAACAAACATTGATTGTTAGACATCTTCAAAAGAGAACAATTCAATTGGAAGGTTTATAATAGTTAAACCCTCAGAAGCTTTGCAACTCGCTGCCTATTCTTGGTTACTCACCTCTGCTAGCAAAAATATAACTCTATACCAGGATTCTAGGTTCTTGTGTAGCGTATTCTATTTAATCATTGTACCTTCTCTTATTCTAAATTACATTTAAAGTTATTTCATGCCAGACATTGGTAGTTTCTAAAGTAATTTTTATGATTTAAAAAAAAAAATTACTAGTAACGTGGGTCACACATTACTAGTAATCTCGTTAACCCCTCTAGCTAAGCTTAACGCTTGTGTTAGGAGTGGGTTCACGACGGTAGTGTCCTGGGTGGGGTTCAATCGCAATCACTTGATCGCAAGTCCGACGCCTTAGCCATTACGCTACCGCTGCTTAATGTAAGAATATAAATGTCATTGCATTCCACAAATCTTTACGACATATCGTTTACTGATAAAGCTTTAACCATGTGGAGGTCATTAGCAATACAAACCATAAAATTTAAACTATAATCAAGCTATAGGTAGATACATGATATGTCTATTTCATTGTAATATACACCGGTAGGCGTGTTTGAAAGGTCTGATGAATGCCGAAGACACCGCGACAAATAGCACTTTATCGTCTCTGCCTACCCCGGATAAGAATAAGGCGTGAGCATGCATGATTATGTGCAATAATAGTGCAATTTCTGTTTAATGCTCGTTTCTAACTTTTCAATGAGAGCTTAGAAGAGTTCGCTGTTAGCGCTAAAAAGCCAGAAATTAAGTAAGTAAGTACACTTTATTGTACACCCAATACATATATACATATTAAAAAGAACAACTTAAACATAAAATGCACAATGGGCGGCCTTATCAAAACAAGCAATATCTTCCAGGCAACCTTTGGATGAGCAGGATTGTAATGATTTTAACGCAATCAATAGGTATTACATACCTTTGAATTGCCTGACGTTTCGACCAGGCTGTGACCACGGCCAATGCGTGGAACGCGAAAGTTCAAAAGTCAATATTTCTTTTTGTACATCTCTCAACTTGTTCAAATGATGATACCTATGTCTTTATCATTTAAGAAACATCCTGTTCGAATTACTTCATCATCATCACCTACACTATAGAAGATGGTGATTATGTTTAATATCATGTCCTAAACAACGCAATCCTCAGGGTCAGAGTTCAGATGTTAATCTAAAAAAATAATATATAGATGATGCTTCAGTTTAGTATATCTGCGCTGCGAGCGATTGTGTAATTTAACTTTTATGTTTCATTGAATACCGATATTTGATCTTTGTGGTTGGATTATAGACACTTGTTTTTATAGACGTCTTGATTACAAAACGTCAAGTAAAGTACTAGGTTTAAACTATAACATAATAAAATTGGTTGTTAAAACCCTTTTTTTATTTTATTTCACATTTTTAGCTAGTTGGTTTATATTTTTCAAATTGGCATTTTCACAAACAAGCAGATGGCTCATTAGCCGGGCCGTTTAAAGAAGATGGAACGGTCAATGGGCCGTGTGCCGTTTAGTAAGTAGTAATTTAGTCTAGAACCACTTACAATACTAGTGGCGTAACTTTTAAGTTAAAAACGCTGCCCCACTTATAAATGAAGCATTGTTTTTATACTTGTAAGTGGCATGCTCCAGACTACCTCAACGAGGAAGTCAAAAGGTTACCTACTCTATTTCAGCTTCTGTCTGGGCCTCGTTACCATCTAACACAAATGCGAATATTAATTAACCTCTAAAGTGGCAGTCAATTTGCGCCTTTTCTCTTGAAGTCAGGGTCCGATTACTGTATCAAACAAATTGTGATTGTGTTCGTTTTCTTATAGGAAATTCTAGGTATTACCTTTCATTATTTCACAGATAATGACTTTGATTGCACGATACCATAAAATGTGGACGTGCAATACCCCTATCTATCCTCCCAAGGATATACAGATGTGACAATATATGTATATAAAGATTGAATAAACAACTTAATGCTTGCATTCTGTTACCGTACTATTCTGGACGTAGGTTACGTCCCAGTGGGACTCCATCGAATTATGTGAATAAATGTCTTAGTTAAGGCCTCTACATACTCAATATGGGTAGACATGTATTAATGCTTAGAAAGCTTTTGGTAGATTAATTGCCCTCTCTAGAACTTAAGAGAAAAAGTGTGATAATAAATGTGCCAGTTTGGTCAGAAGTTGTTGGTGAACCGATTACGAAAGCAAATGGGCATTCGCGAGTTACCTTACTTAGCGATTGTCGGTTTAAGTGACAAACGAATGGAACAGCCGACTGTTGTTATGAAATACATTTTTTTTAACCATAGTAATGATAGGTTTTATCTTAACCAATCTACATTTTTCACCTATCAATACTGACTTCCAACGTGGTGATACTGGAAGCAGGTGCCTAGTTATAATCATCAGAGCCAATACAATATTTTTCTTTGCATTGTCGAATGTTCTGCAATATGAGCTCTCCGAACCGCTTAGATTAAGTACACTTACTTAGATTTAATATTTAATAATATTCTGTAGTTGATTTTTAACCACTTATTATAATATACTTTAGCGTGAGGACTGACTTTCAATGCGCGCTGCAGGCATAGTTTGACTGGTCTTCGCTAGATGGCGTTGAAGTATGTTTTTATTGTATGTAGGATGTCGCCTCTGTACCTATTTATATATACGTCGTAATTGTACCAACGAACATACGAATATGTTTGTAAGTTCAAAATCGGTATCATAGTGGATTTCTTATCTCATAATCACTCGCTCAGCGTTTGTCACTTTTACCATACAATACTTTTACCCAACAGAGAGCGGGTGTCATTATAATATATCGATAGTTTAACGGCCTCATTACGTTTTTATTTGTGTAATTCACTGTGAAGGCATTAATTGCCTAAATCATAATGCTCCATTATTTCATTTTCGAATAAGAGATTCATTTTGATGCGTAATCACAATTACGCGTTGATTCTTTTGTAATCAAGTAATCATTGCGGTAGTAAGATTAAATAATTACTTAGTTGCGGTCGTTTCATGGTCTGATAATAGGATGCCTAAACGGCATCCTATGGTCATCCATGGGAAAGTCATCAAAAGGTATAACATCACTTATGTGAAGCCTGATGTAGAAGTAAGCAGATACGGTCAGTACTAGTAATAGATAATATCAGGTACATACTTTTGGCTACAACACCCTAACTAGGTATTCAATGAAAAACAGCGCTATTTACCCCAGATTTGGGGAGAAGAATCATATCTTGGCAATACTGTCTGTCTCTAGCTTAAAGCCGCTTCGAAAATTGGACCTGGAGTTGGAGTTCAACAACACAAATCAATGGATGATAACATATAAAAATATGTATTATAAATGTTTACCTTGTATTTTCCCGGAAGCTTCGATTTACATAAAAAATATGAATACTTAAGTAAATTTTTTGTACTTTCTATGTGGCAAACAAAAACAGACCACCTGATGAGATGATATCAAAAAGCAGAATTGGTAAAAAAAGTGTGTATGTGCGCAATTTACACACGGTAGAAGTGAAACTTCAGAAAAGTAGCCTACGAGAGAATGAGAAATAATAAAAAGTAAAATTAACACAAATAATTGATGATATGCTGTTAGGGGCCGTCCATTAATCACGTGATGTTTTAGTGGTGAGGTTTTAGACTAACCCCACCCGCCTAGTCAAAATCACATGTATCTTTTTATTTCCAAATATAAAAAAAAACAGAATACTATCGTTAAATACCGCGCGCATAATAGCGCGTTTTACGAAAAATAAATACGCGTGATAACTCACTGCACTCCCCCTCCCCCTTGTGATATTTCGTAACTTTTTCCGACCATTTTTTTTCCGACCGTAAATAATAACAATATATGTACACATCACCTACATACATCACATCTAGTCTACATAACATAAATGACATATTGTAATATCATAGATCCATAGACTAAAAATCAGGATGGTACCTAGTCGCCTATCATTTAAAGCAAAGGTTCGTGCTCTCCTCTTCCGTAAATTGACGGAGTCATCAGAACAGTAGAAATATAAATTGTGTATTTATAATATATATACTTATATTTAAATGTTCCTGTATGTATGTATCTAAGTATTTATTAATTTATTCGCCTTTTTTCCTTATTTCACTCATTCTAATACATTTTAGTGCACCTACTTCATTCATTTCTACATCACCATAAGGTAGACTGGCAGAGAATGCCTTTGGCATTAAGTCCGCCTCTGTAGACATTGTGCATAAAGTTTTTAAATAAATAAAATTAAATAAATAAAAATGTGATGTTTGTGAAGTAGGTGAATAATATTATCAATGTGTTTTTAAATATAGACTTAGGTAACATAGAAAAAAAAAATGTACGCTGATGTTTTCGCAATAAATTATATTTTCTTGCTTTCTTCTTCTTTCTATGTAGTTTGGACAAAGTAACTATTATCTTATCTGTGGTTTGGATGACTTAGTATGGACAATATAGTATATTATACAACAATCAATACAAATAAATGAAATTAGTGTGTCTGTTTGTAATGTCAAAATAATAGTTTTTTTAAGCTCCTACAATTATTTGCACGATACCTATGCCTAAAAATCAGTTTTAAAATTTTTTGTCTGTCTATCTGTCTGCCTGTTTCGGCTTATCTCCGGAATGGGTGGACCGATTTCCACGGGACTTTCACTGGCAGATAGCTGATGTCATAAGATACTCCTTATAACATTTTCACATCATTTTCACATCGTTACTACTTAGGTTAGGGTGAAAATCTTTTTTACTATTTTATTCGGTGTGCTATTTTGGCGTATTTTATGATTTTTTGTATTTTTTTTTAAAGACAACTCCCGCATTAGGAATTTCTCCTGTACCGCGGGGGACATTACAAACATACAAACAACGGACACAAAGAACACCCAGACTCAGGTGGGAATCGAACCCACGACCTACAGCAAAGCAGTCAGGGTCACTAACCACTAGGCCAACAGGCCAGTCCAAATTATATTATAAATTATAATTATTGCAACAACAGTGGTATCAAACGCATATTATTAACCCGGATAGGGTTTCACTATGGCATGCAGGCGACCCAAGACCCTAGTTAGAAACGCTTAAATACCTCTCTAACAATCCTCTATACAGAACTCCGTGCATTTATTAATGATCAAACATAACCTGTTTCGTTAAAATAATCACTGAAGAACGGGCATCGAAAACCACAATTCTTATACGACAAGAATATTGGAACACGGTTGTCTATGGAACATCCACAAACCAAAAGTTAAAGTTGAAGTCTATGGAACATACTAATTCTTGTCCCGTTACCAACGTATATAATACTGACATTATTAAGTGAATATCAAACCCATTGACGCGAATATCAATAATATTTTCCAATCTAAAAGCTTTAGATTATAGATATCAAGTTGGTTATATATCATTCTGAACGGCATTAAAATATATGACAAACACAAAAAAAAACAATAAATGTCAAACGTCAAAATTTAAATTTACATAAACGTCAGATTACATTATTCTTTGCCAGGGTATTATACTTTATGTCCGTAATTGAATACGTAAACATTATTTACTAAATCGCTTACTTAAAAAAAAGTAAAATCAACTTCAATGCATTTAAGTTTTATCTAATTCAAATAGCTATTCAACCATAATTTTCTTAAAAACTGTTTTTTTTAGAAGTAGACATATTTTTAATAAGGTCTTGCCTGTTCTTCTGCATAGGATCTACTTATTGGACATGGCAACTAGCTTCACGGCTGACTGACCGATTCCTACTCTTGGAAATTCAAAATTTTCTATTTAATTTAAATGAAATAAATCTATTATTCTATTTAAAACATAAATGCGGTTTTCGAATTCGTGGAGGTGTTCAGAGACTTTTCATTGGTAATTGTTATTATTGCACAGAGAGAGATAGGAAGAGATAGAAGCATTTTTTTAGAGGGTTGGGCTTTACGGGATTCTAGAGTAAATAGTGTTTTTATTAATTCGAAATGTTACTTTTAAGATGACGGACGGCAGCTATTGTGTCACAATAATATGACGGTATAAAATTACTAAATAATTTGAACTTCTCAAAGAGAAATATCACATTTTGTCACGTAGAATGTACGTAGTAATCGGTGCGAAATAGTTATGTGTAATATTGATAAAAGTGTTGAAGATTTTGCCGTCTCTGGCCGGTATTATGTAATCATTTATCGTAATATTTGCGATAATGTATCGCAATAGGGGCAAGTGCGTGTGCACTATTGCATGGCTATTGTATGGCTGTTATGTGAGTTTACCAACGAACATTTAATTTTTTAAACACTAGACGTTCCCGCAGCTTCATCTGCGTTTATGGTCACTGCTCCGCTCCTAACGGTCGTAGCGTGATGTTACATAGACTATAACTTTCCTCAATTAATACTCTATCCAATACAAAAAGAATTATTCAAATCTGACTGATACTGACTGTTCCAGAGATTAGCGCGTTGAAACAAACAAACAAACAACCAAACAAAAAACTCTTCAGTTTTACTATATTAGTATAGATATTGTCATCATGTCGGTTGCAAACATATAGGTGTTATACTGGTGATATTTTTAGGGATCCGCACCTTAAAAAAACATGAACCCTTTATGTAAAGTAATTACATTACTTTTATTGCTTCGTTGTCCATCTGTTAGTCTGTCTGTCTACCAATATTTATATTTTTTGCGCGGAACCCTAATACTTTTTCCTAAATAACAGTAGCCCAAGTTACTGCTTATAACACCAGTTATCTGCCATGAAAGTCCCGTGGAAATCGGTCCACCCGTTTTGGAGATTACCCGGAACAAACAGACAGACAGAAATTTAAAAATCGATTTTTTAAATGCATTTAGTAAAAAGCTGTTAATATGACATTACAAACAGACACTTCAATTTTATTTATTTGTATAGATTAATGTTTCAGAGCTTCGCTTAGCTATAACGTAATAGTGTCACATGTTTGGAAAAGACCTAAAAGAAGAATCGAAGAAGAAATATTTTTTTTTTTTTGTAATTTTGGGGGTAAATTTGCAGACGGGTCACCTGATGGTAAATGACTACCGCCCCCCATGGGCACCTGTAAGTCAAGAGTCACAAGTGCGTTGCCGCCCTTTAAGGTGGGAGTAGGAGAAGAGGGGGAGGGGGGAAGGACGGGAATAGGGGAGAGGGAAGGGTTAGGGATTCCGGTAACCTCAATCACGCGGCGAAATGCAAAGCAAGCATTGCTTCACTGCCGGTTTTCTGTGAGGCCGTGGTATCGAGGGGAGTCGAGTCGGCCCATACGTGCCGAAGCATGGCTCCCTCACGTAAATGATTTTAAAAAACTCCAAGAGCTTACATAAAATAATTTAGAAAGCGGTCATTTCTGAAGAATCCGCATCTGTTGAACCGATTTCAATGCAATTAGCGCGATTCTGAATCATGTCCGGTGTTCGATCAATGTTTCTCAACCCGGAATCAAATCGACTACCAAACATAAAAGTCGATGAGTAATTTCATTTTATTCTTATTGTATTACATATTGGCGGGCTATAAGAAACTGATTTTCTTTCGTGAAGGTAGCACACTCTTGCTTCTTGTATAGTACGGTACATATAGTTCTTGGAACAAGTTGGTGAATAAATTATTTACAATTCATGTAATGAAATATTACGTAAGCATTAACATCTGTTGTACCACCATGTCTCTGTTTTATACTTAGTTAATTTTGTTATTTCAATTCAATATAACTGTAAATATCAAATATCACAAATTTTACAGTCAGTTTAAAATCTATTTCATTAAATTAACCTAAAAAAAATCATCCATTATAATATATACCAGCATTAGCACCACTTAATTAGCTATTTTGCGACCCATGAGGTTTTAATTGCTTTGGTATCTCATATATTTAATAAAAATAATCATTAAAACCTGTTGAAATCGGCTAAGATGCCGCGTAGTAAGTCCAAAATAGATATAGTCCAATTTCTTGATTCTATTTTGATTGTTGATTGACATTTCTATCAATTCAATCAAAAGGACATTGGTTCCCTGTGGTTCTGGTCTCATTAAAGAATTTAAGAAAAAATTGCCTTTTACAATAATTTAAAAAAAAATCAAGGAATCAAGCATCAAATTCTTAAAAAAAAAGAAAAAGAAAGTCGGACAATTGCGAGTCTGACTCGCACACCAAGCGTTCCGAAAGCCAACAAACTTGTATGTAGATAATACGCACATCTCGGGTCTTAATTCTAGATTTTTTTTCCAAAAGTTAAACTTAACTTCGCTATTCTAAAAATACTCTCTCATGCATCGATTGACGACAAAGTTAACTTTCCAACCGCAAAATATAGGTTTGTAATCTCAAAAACGAAATTTTATGTGATATAACAACAAATTAATTACTTTCGGATTTTTCCTTTACTTTTGCTGTGAGACCTTGCTTCTTACCAAACATCAAGATTCTAGGTAAATCAGAAGTACCCTATGGGTTTTGATTTACTTGCGAAACGTTCAAATTTGTTAATATGTAAGGCTTAAATGATCATATCTTTTGATTGCGTTGACTGAGAAGCTTGGTTTTTTTACCGCTTCAAGGGACCGCAGAAGCTAATTTCAACTTGATACCTCCATGGGTTCCTGACAGAAAGACAGACAGGCAGACAGACAGACAGAAGGACAACAAAGTGAAGGGTACCTTTTTAGGATCGCAAGCCTAAAAAACGACCTGTTAAGGACACGCATTGACATAAACAGACGAAATGTCAGTAGAACATGACGTGATATAATAATGAAGTTGTGCTCTACACTAATCACTAATGACATACCAATGACTACTGTTCGTATTACTGGACTAGCTTCTGGCAATAACGAACCCTGTCAATTCACTTCAAATAGCTCTAGTGACTTAGTTGCACTACTAAGTACCCACTACATATATTTATCTACCATAAAGGAAGTAACATGTATCTTTAAAGTCCAACAAGATATTTAACTTAATAGGAAAACCCAGATTGCAATCTGTCGAGTTACTTCTAAGTTTATCGCAATCATATATTATATAAAGTATGTCGATATCAGTACGAATGGTCGTTTACCTTGTCCGATATAGTTCCTATAGACTTAGAACTATATTCATAGGACTTTGATTATTATTATTCATTTTTGTATTGATTACTGAATTATTTTGGACTCTACGGGGACTCTACGATTGAATTGGCTTACGAACAGATTTTGCGCTCAAACGTAACAAGTCGACGGATGTTTGTAAGAAATGTTTATTACCGCATACGTAATTTTATTTTTGGAAGAAATGGTACCTGTTTTGATTATAAAAATGATCATCTCATAAATATAACCACTGAACTGAAAAAAACACTTTAATAATGCGTAAATACACACATCCTTTAAAAAACTGTCAGTCGTAGGACTGCACGTCAGAAGTGAAAACACACACACATCTGTATACATGTATCTGAGCGTGACGGTCACGCGAGTTCAGTGCTTTTTCGCCATACCAAAAGTGCCCAATGTGACAGATTACTAAGTAGTTACTATGTCCAACGTGCTCAAAGAAGTTTTCACCTCAAAAATCAGAACACATCCGCTTAGTATACCATCTGCAGGCAGACTAAATGATAAAATTGGTCGTTTATCGTCCACACGAATCGTTTTGATGCGCCGCGATCTAGTTGGGCGGTCCTGACCACCCAATGACCTTGAATTCGACGATTAGCGTCCACCGTAAACGATGCGATTGAAAATCTAGTCAAATTGTGTTTGAAATCGTTCGGTGTGGACCCCGTTTTATACGGATGGATTGGGGCGTGTTAGCAATAACTCGAGGTCAGGGTAGCACACCTGTCACTCGAACTGGCTGTTGTCGGGATGTCCGAGCCGAGAACATATTGCTTGTATATTATCGTTTAATACTTTGAAGAGTAATTCTAAACGCTGAAGAATAAAAAGACAGCAACTATGTCCTTAGCATTTCTGCTTTAAATTTTGATTAAATGTAAGTACATAATCTAAGTACCTGGGAGATTTTTGTAAAATCTTCTTAAAATCTGTAATTTTTTTTAAATTGCGTTTTTACAGGAAATACAACTATGCAGTTGAACTTAAAATACAAAACTGTATCTGTATACAAAATTTCATCAAAATCGTTAGAGCCGTTTCTGAGATATCCGAAATATAAATACGTACATAAATAAATACATACATACAAGAGTTGCTCGTTTAAAGTAATAAGGTAAATCTCGCTAGACCCTTGACTGCTAAATATGAAGCCAAAGACAATATTTTATGTAGGAGAGCCATGCTTCGGCACGTATGGGCCGTCTCGACTCCGCTCGATACCACGGCCCCACAGAAACCGGTAGTGAAGCAATGATTGCATTGCATTTCCCCGCGTGAGTGAGGTTACCGGAGGCCCTAACCCTTCCCTCTCCCCTATTCCAGTCCTTCCCCTCTCCCCTCTCTTCCCCCCTCCCCCTCTTCTCCTACTCCCACCTTAAAAGGCGGCAACGCACTTGTGACTCTCGAGTTACAGGTGCCCATGGGCGGCGGTAGTCATTTACCATCAGGTGACCAGTCTGCTCGTTTGCCCCCTATATATTAAAAAAAAAAGAAAAAATTTAATCTATCAAATATATACAGCGTGTAAGTATCACCGTCGCGATTTACTTATAGAAACGTCTTGCTTTGGATACTTATCACAATGCAAAAGTGCAAAGGTACGCAGTGTAACGTAACACTCGTACTGTGCGGTACGGTGAATGACCTTCAGCGCACGGCGCCGCCGAAGCAGCTGATTGCATAAATGTTTTACATTGCAGTTTTTGGCCGAATGGGGTATTTACTGATTTTTTTTCGGTAAAATGTTCTGTTTACTCATTATGAAGTCACTTTTCCGGCAGAAATTTTCAATGATTTTCCACTCAAAATGATGGTCTGAATACACTATATCAGTGTTCGGTACGGCGTTTCTTACATTCTGTATATACATACAGCGAAAGGAGCTTCGTTCCAACCGGGTGTCCTAAAGTGTTACCTTACGCGTTTTGTTTTTAATTTAGATGAAAATTATCCCAACAAACAATCTAATCTGGGATCTAATCTCATATCCTTCAAGCCTTGGAGCCAGCGAGATGCATATTTTGATGCTTTTAATACATCCGTTGTACCAGGAAACTAAATGCGGAGGTAAATTTGCCAAAGGTTGGTTGCACCTTGGGCCCACGGGTGTTTAGCAACAGTTTATATGACGCCTACACCGAGAATTCTTCGCTCAATGATGTTATTAAAACTAACAGCTCGTTAAATGGCACTAAATGAATAAACTGTGATAAACAAAATGGTGTCGCCTCCTTGGGAAGTAATAAATAATTTTGTGAGCCTTCGTAATTACTTAATATAACAATACTATAAAATGGTAATATTTATAAGGTACAATAATAATAACTTCACAAATCTTACACACGGCCTTCTGATCTCAAACTAGGCAAAGCCTGTACTATGATAACCAAACCGCTGATAAACATACTTATATATTTCTAAATACATACATGTTTTAGATAATTTACAACCAGATGCAACAGATGATCAAGCTCATTACACAATGATTTGTCCTGGGTGGGAATCGAACCCACGACCTCTGGCT
The DNA here is from genome assembly GCA_963859945.1 of Euplagia quadripunctaria. NCBI lineage: Eukaryota > Metazoa > Arthropoda > Insecta > Lepidoptera > Erebidae > Euplagia > Euplagia quadripunctaria. The sequence continues at coordinate 16,741,891 of OY982581.1, forward strand.
CTGCAGTCAGTCACTAACCACTAGGCCAACAGGCCACTAATTACATCGATTGCATACCTAATCAGTGCAATTCGGTTGAAACGTCGTGTAAACAAAAATGTATCGTACCGCTTAAATATTAAGTCTCGATTTATGCATTCGCGAAAATTTTATGTATTTGAACAGTATGGTTTCGTCCTTGACTTTAGTACTTCAGTTCCCTGCCTCCCCAGTCTACAATTTGAACATCTGTAAGAGGAAGGCCCTCCTGAACCGCTCGGTACGCAAACTTTCTTTTTTAAGGGTAGGTTCAGCTACTAGCCGGTGGTCGCGAGAATAAACTCGAAATAATTCCTTAGAAAACAGCCCTACAAGCGGTAGAACAGCCATAGAGACAAAACCGCTTAATTAATAGACCGTAATATATCCATTAGCTATCTGATTATGTATGTGTGTACATTAAAACCTAATACTCATTATACAATAAAAAAACAGACTTCAAATTACTATTAAAATATTTTTATAGGTGTAAGTTAAACGTCGCCCGCGGCATGGCGCTATGTCTCAAGACCTCGGGCATAAACTCATTTCTCACTGATAAGGCGCGTTTTTGTGAAACTTTATTAAAAGTAATCCAAAACACTTCGAGTACAGTCGCAGTCGAAACATATATAGTTTTATTAACATTTTGGCTTTAGTAATAGCACTAAACACAGCAAAGCGTAACACAGTATCTAACATTTTTGTGTCCTGTGTTCTTCTAGTTTTATATAAAAATGATACATGATTTCCTATCATGATCTTCTCTTTCTTTCCTATCAAATCCGTACTCCTAAACCTAAACCTAAATTACTCCTACACCGTAATTTTCGTGACATGAATCTTGAGGATCTTCGCAGAGATGTAGACAACATAGACTGGAGTGCACTTTTCAACTCTCAATGTGTTGATGAAAAAATTGACTATTTTACAAATCACCTTATATGTTTATATGACAAACATGCCCCAATTCGTCAAATAAAGGTAAGACATCTGCCCGCACCTTGGATTACCGAAGAAATAAAGGCGACACAGAGAAAGAAAGCAAGGGCACATTCAAGATATAAGAGTCACCCTACTACAGCAAATTGGGAAAAGTTTGTGCTTTTTAGAAATCACTGCAATAAGATGTGTAGGAATGCTCAACGCCGACATATCCACAAATCTGTTGAAAACGGTGATCCAGTCAAAGTCTGGAAGTTTCTTAAGTCATTAGGGGTCGGTAAATCAGGTCCAAATTTTCCTTCAAAAGACGTTGATCTCGATTCCTTGAACTCACATTTTTCTGCTTCCTCCAATTTTGGAGGAACTACTAAGACTGCAACGCTAAATTATCTTTCTTCTCTTCCGACCCCGGACTGTTCCCCATTCGTTTTCAGTCAATTTTCTGCTTGTGATGTTAAGAAGAGTATAGTGTCAATAACTTCTAATGCAGTAGGAAGCGACAACATCAGCCGTAATATGGTACTTCCTGTCCTAGATGAAATCCTACCTGTGATTTGCCACATCCTTAATTATTCCGTATCCACCAATGTTTTTTCCATCTGCGTGGAAAATGGCTCTAATCACTCCTCTCCCTAAAAAATGTAATCCATCCTCTTTTTCAGATTACCGTCCCATATCAATTCTTCCTTTTCTATCCAAAGTCCTTGAACGCCTCATCCACAATCAATTAACTCGTTTCTCTCAAAGAATTGTCTCCTAAATCCTCTCCAATCAGGTTTGCGTCCCGGCCACAGTACTACCACAGCTTTAGTCCATATTACGGAGGATATCAGGTTGGGCATGGAGGAAGGAAAGCTGACAGTCCTTGCTTTACTAGATTTTAGTAATGCTTTCAACACCGTTGACTTTGATGTCTTGCTGAGTATATTATGCTCTCTTAACATATCTCCATCAGCAATTGACTGGTTTCATAGTTACCTGTATGGTCGCCAGCAGCGTGCTCGTATCGACAATGTTTACTCCTCTTGGTGCACTACATCTGCGGGCGTACCTCAGGGCGGCGTGTTATCCCCATTACTTTTTGCAGTTTTTATAAACTCAATCACAAACCGATTACTTTCTTCCTACCATCTTTTTGCAGATGATCTTCAAATTTATTCAAAAGCTGATCCTGATAATATAACACAAGCAGTTGATGTTATCAACAAAGATCTAACGCAAATATGTACGTGGAGTAAGGATTATGGACTAATTTTAAATCCGTCAAAGACACAGGTCATTGTAATGGGTAGTCCTAGGCTGAACTGCAGAATAAACCTTCAGCAAATGCCAGCTATTTATTGCAATGGTTTGGTTATTCCATATAGCGAGAAGGTTAAAAACTTAGGAATATATATGGACCAGTGCCTATCCTGGCGCCCTCAAATTGGAGAAATCAGTCGTAAATTATTTGCAACAGCGGGATCTCTGCGAAGGCTTCGGAATTTCCTTCCTACCAACACGAAAATTGCGCTCGCACAGTCTCTTCTTCCTATCCTTGACTATGGTGATGTCAGCTATCTCGATCTCACCGAAGACCAGCTGAACAAACTTGAGCGGCTCCAAAACGTCTGCATTAGATTCATATTTGGATTACGCAAATATGATCATGTCTCAGAGTATCGTTCTAAGCTCAAGTGGCTACCTATACGCTTTCGCCGGAATGTTCATATTCTTTCTCTTTTGTACAGTACTCTGTTCCATCCTCACACTCCCTCTTATCTTAAGGAACGTTTTGAGTTCCTACACAACACACATTGCAGGGACCTGAGATCATCAGAGAATTTAAAGCTGAAAATGCCGAGACATTCCACTCAGTTCACAGACAAGTCCTTTTCAGTGCAAGCGGTCAGGTTATGGAACAACTTGACTGAAACAATTCGACAAGCCAAAACCTTGCAGTCATTTAAAAAACAAGTGAAGAATTACTATTTGTCATTATAAATACTTTTTAATTATATTATTATACATATGTATATATATTTTAGTGTATGTATAAGTAATATTAATATTGGTATATGTATGTGATACGTTTATGGTTATATATAGTATTCAGTTTACAGTATATTAACATAACCTTATATTGTACACCACAGACTACCCTCAATTATATTTGACAATATCCGTACAAAGGTTGTCTGGAAGAAATCGCCGTGTGTGATAAGACCGCCGATTGTTATACCTTAACATTTGTAACTTATATTTGCACTATTTACTAATTAAAGGTGTACAATAAAGATAAATAAATAAATAAATACATATTTACATCTCAGGAAAGTAATAATTGACATTGAGAAAAACCAAATCACTCAATCTTGTCGTAAACGGGACACCTTCAACAAAGGAAGGGTTGTGGGTTATGTATATGTATATATATATATGTATATATATATAATTTGAATCTAGGAAACGGCTCCAACGATTTTGAATTTGAAATTTTGGATACAGAGACAGTTTTGCATTTTAAGTTCAACTGCTTAGTTGTATTTCCTGTAAAAATGCAATTTTACAAAAAAATAAACGATTTTACAAAAAGCTACCGAGCAAAGCTCCGTCTCCCAGGTACTTAAGTTACGACCTACACTCAGAAAATAGTTTTTCTTACGTATTTGTAATACTTTCGCGCGCCCCTGTACACAACATACCAGTTTATAGATAAAACTAGCGAATATATTATTTGTGCATGACATTTTAATTTAAGCGAACTCAAGCTTAAGCGAAACTCATAAACACGGTGATCTGATCAGAAACTATTTATTATAGCAGTGTAATAATAGGTATCAGTGATGGTATTAATAGCAGGAGGTATAAAAATAAGTTTCTGTGTACTGCTACTAGTACTGGCGACTTAAAAAATAGACTTAGAGTAACAAGTGTTAAACTTTACTAGTATTCTTGTTAACCTCGTCATAATCTTAATGACCTTTTCCCATCATCATCATCGCAATGTGTAAGTAACATTGGTAAATTGGGGTAAAAAAAAACGGATAAGGCGGGGGAGCTAGGGTAGTGTTAAGGGTTCACTAGGTGGGGTTCGAACCCACAACCGCTTGATCGCAAGCGAATTGATCGCTGTCTACTTCTAGTATCGCCTCGTTGGTTCCGTTTTTTGTTTTTGTGAGATCCTTGGTTTGATTCCCGGGTCTGGTAATTTGTAGTTGGGTTTCCTTGCTAGGTGCTAACTTACTTGATAGATATGTGACATTACCAGTTATGTTAATCAGTTTATGAGAGGGGAATAAGACAAAGACAGACATTCATTGCAAACTGTGTAGATACATATATGCAGAAGTTGCATTAACGGTTAACCCATTTCAGCCATTGCAAGATATGCTCCATTCCAATAATCAAGAAACGATTCGTTTTGCTTACGGACGGTAAAATGTTCGTTGAAAATTCCACGAAATTTTACCGTCCGTAAGCAAAACGAATCGTTTTGAACGAATTGGAACGCGTTTAATAGTTAAGCGAGTTTTTTACTCTTGGTATTTACAGATATCGTATGTATCAACATTAAAATCGCTCAAAATAAAAATAAATTTCATTTTATGCCTAGATCGAATAGTGAATTTAAATAAAACTTAAACTAAGTACTAATGTACTTAAAACTAACACCACTTTTTTTTAAATAACTCTTGTAAGTTGTAAAATTTGAAACAATTAACCATCAGGAGTTGGAAGACAAGCGCCTGTTCCCTTACACAATAAAAAAAGAAAAAATAACCTTTTTTTTTAAATCTTATTTTGCTAGTTTCTTGAGTTTGGATGATTAAAGACTCTGATTGAGGTTCCAAATGTACTTTTATAATAGATTACATTATGAATAGCTGGTTAATGGATTGCGGACTGTATTCTTGGTTATCAACAGGGTCCTACTTTTATAAAGAAAAGTAACCCTAACTACCTTAGATGTTTAGCAATATGGCGGCCTTATTTCAACACTTTATTGTCGTTTAAAAACAACTTCTTTAATATAATTACATGGCTGTGACTACGAGTACCTTTCGCCGCCATATTTAAGACAAGTTAACTGTTGCAAAACCTAAACTTGTATCCAATTTAGCGCCATATAGAGAGTTTGGTTGTAATAACGTGGCTCTGTCCTTGCCACCGTACTGAGCCACTTGCCGATGTACGCGATAGGTGCTGTATCTGATTGATATGAGAAGTTCAAGAAATAATTAAAGTTGTTTTTGTAGGTCAATATTTATAATCGGTAAAATTAAGTTGTGTTATTAATTTAACTATTAAATCAAATCTAAAACATATTGAATATCTTTTTTTCCTGTTCAAACAGTTCGAGTTGGGGACTAGAATATTACATTTTTACAGCAAATAACTTAAATAATAATAATAATAACTTGAGACACCTCACACATGGGCGTCTGATCCCAAAACTAGTCAAAGCCTGTACTATGGTAACCAGAGAGCTGATAAACATACATATATATTTCTAAATAAATTTATATCATAGATAAACTACACCCAGACACAAAAAAAAAAGATTTTGCTTATCACACAATTAGTTGTCCTGAGTGGTAAGAACCCACAACCTCTAGCTCAGCAGTCAGGGTAACTACTAGCCAACAGGCCTGTCAATAAAAAATATTGCAACCTGATACTAAAACAAAACAGAAACGTACTATGATAACTAATTCCTGACATTTTGTTGTAAAAAATAATAATATTAAGTTACAAAAATACCCAGACAGTCGATACAGATTCCTGCTGATAATTTTTTTTGGTAACTGAAATGACCGACTGCGACAAAAACCGATTGCTTTTCATATTTGAGACAATCCAGACATTTCATGTATGATTGTATATTTCTTCTCACTCCAATAGTTGTACAAATGGTCCAGATTTAGTTAAAATCGGTGATAATATAATAATATCGAACACTCAGTCTTAGTAGTAGTAATACCACTAGGTATTCTCCGTGGCTTCATAAAGAAAAACATATTTACAAGAATTCAACTAAAATGTAGTATTTTTGCATAATGACCGGAAATAATATATATAAAAAAAATGTGCTTCATTTGGTAGCCCTACTGAACCCATTCTTAGTAAAATAATTTCGCACACATTTCGGTAAATGTGCCCCCGCAGCCCTGTTACCAACGAAATTTAACATGTTACACTTTTAATAGAACTTTTAAATGGTTGCACAAGGGCCAAAACCATTAATAAGGCTTTTTGACAACTGCTAGTGTTCTATTTAAAAAAAACCGGGCCCACAGCAGGCCCGCAGAGGTAGATTTCGTGTTTTTTTAATTTTTCTGAAAATCTACCCCCAAAGGGGAATATCCCCCATTCACGAACTTAACCTTCATTTTTGCCCTGTTGATTTTTCGTCCAAGTTTGAAAGCAATCGGTGAATAAAAAATAAATAATTTTTCTTTCTTTCTTTCATATATATATATATATATATATATATATATATATATAACTGGCGATTGTTTTGGAGTCTAGGGATCACAACTAGACCTGTGAAGAAATTAATTTTTGGAAAACTCGACAACTGGTACAAAACCAATAGGTAGACTTTCTTCGAAATCTACCTAAAAACTTGACATCAGATTCTGTACGATCGTGCTGATATTGCGATATAACAAGTGGGTATGAGACAATTATTCATGCGACTTTAAATGCAGTGAACATAAATTTTGACAGCTTTAGTCAAAATACTAGGAGTGACTAACATTACAAATTATTTTAAAAAAGAAAGTAAAAACCAAAATAATGCAATTTATAAGTTTTTTGAAGTTAAACTTCTTTAGAATCGTTGTGATTTGAAATTCGATGAAACGAAAAATTCACACTAAAGCGATACAAACTAGACAAACATTCATAAATAGGAAGGATTTAGCCTGCGAGAGAATGAGATAGAATACAAGTACACAGTGTTTCCTATAATCTTTGTGTTTGCGCCTGCGTACTACGAAACCTTCAGAAAATGCGTCAATGTCAACGTGGTGTCATTTTTGTGCATTTGCGTATTAAAATTCGTTGGTTAATTAATTTATGTTAATGATTTAACACATCTGTGCTAATTTGACCAATAACTTTTATATAAATGATCTAAAATTAAATTTATTAACATGAGTACATTTTTCAGTTGATTTAACTTTTAATTTCTCATTCTCTCGTTGGCTACTTTTCTGAAGTTTCACTTCTGCCGTGTGAATTACACACATACACACTTTTTTTTATAACTTGGCTTCGCACGGCTTGTGCTTTTGCAATAATTTATAAGTTACACAATACAAAACATTTGAATTCAAAATGGCTCACGTTCTTTTTTCAAACTGCTCAATAAAACAAAGATGGCGTGCTCTTAAAATGCAGCGGTCGTTCGACCACAACATCGGTCGATGAGCGTTGTGCCGCTTTTGGCAATAATATCATATTTTTGGGTTTAACTACTTGTACTATTCTGTAGTCTGTGGTTTAACGAAGAAGGTTTTATACCAATTTTTTTTATGTTATAGGGGGCAAACGAGCAGACAGGTCACCTGATGGTAAGTGACTATCTTCGCCCATGGACACCTGCAACTCAAGAGTCACAAGTGCGTTGCCGGCCTTTGATATAGGAGTACGCTCTTTTCTTGAAGGTTTGAAGGTCGTATTTCTTTTGTCAGTTATCATATATCAGAACTGGTTGCAAGGCGTAAATAAAACTCACAAAGTTGAGGGGTTTGTTTATCTGTAGTGTTGTGAAATATCACATAATTAAAATTTCAAATCATCTGACCAACTAAGTAGGCCGAAGGCCGGGTTGAAGTGGGTTTTCTGGACTTTTGTGCTGTCGCTGAAGAGTGACTGCAATAGTGTATATACTATGAGCCTTATATAAACCACGACGTACTTATTATAAGAGTCTTATGTTTCGGATGTTGCGACTGGAGACTCGTCTGACAAGAAAAGAAGAAGAAAGAGAAAAAAATGCGCCCACAATAATATAATATGAAAGATTCGACAGCAAGTAAGCTCATTTCGAATCGTTCCTTTAAGTCGTTAGTTTAAAGCAGTCTTTGCTGAATGATCTCCGTTTACCTGTCTACTTTCGTTGTTTGTCTTCGCTGTTAAGATCGTTTGGGGTTAACAGACCAAGGATGAGAGGACAGTCTCCCTGCTTGATTACCATATACGGCATACAATAACTCAATGCTGCCTTTTATTATCAAATATGTGTGTACCTCCATTAGTGTTTCGGAAATTTAAAGGCACTGGTAATTGTTTGCCATTAGACAGACCTTGTGCTCATGTGAGACCTATTTGTATTAAAAACAAAACCATAAATGTTACTTTGTAACTTTGTTTACGTTCGTACTGGTAACAAAAGTATGATGTCAACATGCTTCATAGTAAGTAACTTCGTATTGTTAACTTTACGGACACTGACAAGTAAAAATACAAAGGACTGATAATTTTTTTTTTTAATTTAGTTATTCCTTTCGTCATAAATATTAGTAAACAATATCGTCGCCGTTCCCTATATCGCAGTGGGAGAATCTCCTTAATGTCAATTTGTAATTTAACGACTGAAACAGTGAAGTGCGTATTAACTTAACTCGAGTTTGGTGAGTGAATTGACAAAAGTGTAAGTAGACATTTCCGTTTAAAAGATATCATTTGTAGTATATTCGGTCGAGTATCTGTGGTCAGCGAACACTCATCTATTTCATTTTGATATTTATATATATTTTTTAAAGACAACTCCCGCATTAAGAACTACTGCAAACCCAGCAGGTGAATATTACCCAAGTATTAGAATATTTAAACTAGTGATGCAACAAGTAAGAGCTACTAATTTATCGTAACTGATTTAGTTATTTCGTAACTACCTTAATTTACCCAATCGATTTTACTACATAATAATCTTCGATTTTGAGATTTATGTGATTTTATATGACCGAGAATTAAATATATCGATCTTATTGAAATTCTCAATAGATGTCAAATATGGATTTCGAGAAACGTCGTTGCTGAAATGATTAGATGTCATATTACTTACATTCATTAATAATCCCCACCATCATGGTTATTATCAATTAGCAATTCCCGCGCGGCTTCACTCGCGTGTACATATTTATATATTTTACGCGGAACTTAACCTATTTAACCTAAGTTACTCCTTATATCCTGTTTGTTGCGGCTATTCTACGGAACGGGTGGACCGATTTCCACGAGAATTTCACTGGTATAAAAGCAGCTGGTGTTAAAAGCAGTAAGTTAGGCTACTTTTATTTTGGAAAAAGAATTAGGGTTCCGTACAAAATAAATAAATATATTTATGTAATAATATAATATATATAATAAATAAATATGTATTTATATAACTGGAAACATCCTTTCATTCATATCAGGCCTCTTTTTTGCGTAATCTAATATTTTAGAAGAGAAATGCTTAACATGACTAAAATTATAGGTAAAGTAAAAAATAATAAGGATGCTGGTGGAATGTCCGTAAATTTCTGTCGTTGATTTTTGGTAATTTTTTGTCCACATTCTTAATTGCAAAATAATATTTCTATACTTATAAAAACCTAAAACTTTCACAGATTATGTATTATTGTTATTAACGGGTTCTACTGTGTAACAAAAGTACGATCAGATACATATTAATAGCGTGATTTATTAAACATTGAATGAATTTTCAGGATATAAATTGAATACTTAGAAACTCCGTGTCTCTTCTCTTCTCAATTTAATGTTTCTTTGGCTTTTTTTAAAAGTCATGAAGTCGTACCTCGTTTTACTTAGCAATACGTATATCCTGCTCTCAATATAAATACCAAGTATTTCTAAATATGTACTAAGTACATCACTCATTGCAGAGACCTAGATTGCGATGTTTAGTAATACCTGATATTGAGTATCATTTTGCATGATTTTAACTCGTTGAGGAGTATGGTGTCATTACTTAACGCGCTACTCATTATACCATACTGCGAAATACTAAAATAACAAAATTACATTCACCATATGTAGTTTAGTTAGCATTCCTACTTGATTACAAAAATCTAGATTATCTGTTTATCATAATATGTGTCTATCTCTCTACTCAGGGCTGGTATAAAAATTATACGTGTTACATAATCTTAAAATATTCATCCTAATGTAAATATAATAAGTTATTCCAACAATCTCTTTTTAGGGTTCCGTTCCTCGTTTGTTGTCCGTCTGTCTGTCTGTTAGTCAAGACCCTCTTTTTCAGGAACCCGTGGACGCAACAAGTTGAATTTAATACAAAATACTTATGTGTGCGGTCCCTTGAAGCTGTAAAAATATCAAGTGAACGCAATCAAAAGATATACCCATTTAAACCTTAGATTTGATCAAATTTGAACATTTCGCAGGTAAAGGAAAAAACCCCGAAAGTCGTTAATTTCGTTAATATCTGTCTGTATGTCTGTGTGTCTGTCAAGACCCTTTTCCTCAGGAACCCGTGGAGGCCTTGCTTCGACACGTATGGGCCGGCTCGACTCCGCTCGTTACCACGGCCTCACAGAAAACCGGCCGTGAAGCAATGATTGCATTGCATTTCGCCGCGTGAGTGAGGTTACCGGAGGCCCTAACCCTTCCCTTTCCCTTATTCCCGTCCTTCCCCTCTCCCCCCTCTTCCCACTCTTCCCCCCTCCACCTTTTTCTCCTACTCCCACCTTAAAGGGCGACAACGCACTTGTGACTCTCGAGTTGCAGGTGCTCATGGGCGGCGGTAGTCATTTACCATCAGGTGACCCGTCTGCTCGTTTGCCCCCTATACCATAAAAAAAAAGGCTTCAAGTTGAAATTTACATTAAAAACTTATGTCAGCAGTCCCATGAAGCTTTAAAAAAATCAAGCTTCGACGTCAAAGCAATCAAAATATACGGCAAAACCTATGCTTAAAATAAAATCTTCTAAATTCTTTAGTTTAGAATTGGTTCTAGCCGTTAATGAACTGGATGTAAAAAACTGCGGAGGAAAGTGAAATACCCCTAAAAGCCTTGTTCACACAACCGCAACATTTTGCAGAATCTTCTCGAATTTAATCTTAAAACGAAGTATATTATATAAAGCATTCTGGTACGAATCGCACGAATAAATTTTATGCAATTGACGCAAGAGAAATAAGAACGTACAGCCTCCTTGAATCTTACTCTCGAGTAAAAACTCGAAAATTGTTTCCATCCCTATTACGTCGAACTTGATGGCCCGAATATGGTCACAAGGTCCAATGACCCATTGCCCGGGGTCTCACCTTCCTCCGTCCTTAACTCGAGAAAGTAAGGGTGTGTTTTTTTTATTTATTTTGGCTACCGAAACCGCATCACGATTGTTGAACTTTTTGGATGGAAAAAAGTTTAAAGATTAAGTTGAGTTTACTTTCGTTTTTATCGAAGTCTGTGTTATTGGTTTATTATGTAGCTTTTTGTTTATTGATGCGCTTGGATTTCTTGATACATTTAAGTTGGCAAGTACACAGTTCACCTAATGGTAAAAGGTTGCCGGCACCTATTAACATTGGTTACACAATTACATGATATTTGTCAATCGTGTGTTGAGAGAGCGACTAGAGACGCTTCCTCTATCCCGGAATGAGAATAGGATTAAGTACCACCTTTTTTTTACGTGTGGTAACCCCCACGGGTACCACTTCACCGATTGCACGATGACGTGGTCATGTCAGACTCGAACCGACTAAAACCACACGGTATACATCAGTATAGCCTATAGTCGGGTATAGTACAGTGAGGTATGCCATAGAAGGTATACCCCTCCACCCCGACAGACTTCGCCTGTCTTAAAACCTTTAGAATAAAAGTACGGCAATACCTCATTGATGCACAGAGGAGTCTTGACATGATCAACACAAATACACATGATTAGCTTATAAGACCCCTCGTTTTTACTTAGGGGGTTAATAACAAAAAGATTTTATTTGAAACTAGCAGAGTGTACATTTTTATGTACTTTGCGCGGAACCCTAAATCTTTTTCAAAAATAAAAGTAGCCTAAGTTACTCCTTATAACACCAGCTATCTGCCAGTGAAATCCCGTGAAAATTGGTAAACCCGTTCCGGAGATTATCCGGAACAAATAGCCTGACAGCCAGACAGACTGACAGAAAAATAGACAGACAAAAATTTTAAAAACTGATTTTTAGGCATAGTTATCTTGCAAATGTACGAACTTTATTTATTTGTATTTTTTATGGTATGGGGGCAAATGAGCAGACGGGTCACCTGATGGTAAATGATTACCGCCGCCCATTGGCACTTGCAACTCAAGAATCACAAGTGCGTTGCTGGCCTTTAAGGTGGGAGTAGGAGAAGAGTGGGAGAGGGGGGGAAGGGCTTCCGGTAACCTCAAAACCGCTACTGCAAAAAGCAATGCAAGCATTGCTTCACTGCCGGTTTTCTGTGAGCCCGTGGTACCACACCGGTCGAGCCGGCCCATACGTGCCGAAGCATGGCTCTCCCACGATAAAATATATTGATGATTTAGACCTGTTATAATCATTTACAAGATAATTTCTGTAGTGATAATATTTATTGTTGTCCCACAACTTGTCATTATGCTGTCAACTTACTAGGTTTAATGATGTTGAACGCGGTCAAGGAGCGCTTCAGTAATTTATGCTTACACTTATAGGAATGTATGTTGAAATATTTTTTTTTAAGTACGTAATTGGAAAGTACAGCGACTTATAAGTTGACAAAAAGTTTACCAACATAATGTTGCTAAAGTTATCTGGTGAAGAAGGTAATCAAGTTTGTCGAGGAGAGATGACAGAAAGAGAATTCAGCAAACCGCGTACCACAGCACTTATCTCCGCTTTATCATCCCACCCGCAAAAGTTGTGACTTTTATCGGAATTAATCTTATAGATATAAAATTTATATGTATGTATAATATGTGTTTTTATGTATGTGTATATGTATATTTATTTATGTATACAGTGTATATAAATGTATAAAATGTCAGTGAATGCTTACCACAGAATGAGAATATGTAGGTATTTAGAAATGCCTTCAGCTGTATTTCATTCTAAATCATGTGTCGCCAGTTGCACATGCTTAGACGATAATCATTCACAATTTAACTTTAAGGTAATTCGTTTATTAAATATGAATCCTAAACGCCATTTATATATATACTAAATACATCCTTACGCTGATTAGTATAAGGTAGCGTTTCGTAAACACACTTGCTAATAGTCAATAGAGAGCTAATGTGCATCTTAACATTTACCAAATATTTTCGTGCAAAATGTATAGCAATATTCGCGGCCTGTCTACCACAATCAATCACCTAGCCTCGAGCACGGAGCCACCTAGCCAGTGGGGCATTACACCCATCCCTCTATGAATATTCACAATATCCACACACTTAATCTTGCCTGACTAAATAACCTACAGAAGTATATGTATTTTGATTTCAAAAGTAGGGTTAGCTATTATTATAAATTATCTGTTCCCACTCAAACAGGTTGCCAGAGATACATAAAAAGTACCACAAAGTACTTTGAACTAAAGAGTAAGTAAACGATTTAGCTGTGCTAGAGATCATTATGGTAATCGTACTGTAAAACATGTTAATTTTACTACTTAGCAAAACCTTTGTTGGCAAAAATTCTCCCCTGGTACGGACCTGTTCAGACTACAACGGTATGTGTGGGGCCTCCGATGACTACAACTTTGACATTTTACATGATCCTAATTTTAAGTTGAAATGCTATGATATGAAATTTTACACATCTTTGTGGTTACCGACAGTTTCAATCGCTTTAATAGTCACTGCTCCGTCCTTAAGGGCTATAGCATGATGTTTAAATAGTCTACCTATCCGCAAGGACTGGGCTTTGAAATGTAAAAAGAAATTTTCAAACCAAAAAAAACAAGCTTTATTATATTAGTATAGATAAAATCTAATAGAATCGATTCATTCAGTTATTCAACCGTCTAAACACGTGACAATCGCTTTTATATCGCATTTAATAACAAACGAGCTAGTTGGCCTTGACCAAAAGTAAATTATCTCTAATAGACTTATGTTCTCCTGGTACTTCGTTTTAGATAAAATTTATTAGCAATATATACATAATATACACATTAAAAAAAATAACTGGTTTAATTAATTTCTTAAAAAAAAGTAAAAGTTCAGTTGTTCAGCTGGATCTGGGCCCCAAAATCTACGCTATTAAATTATTATATATTCTCAATTGGCTATTTTTTTTAAAAACATAAAACTAAGATTTTTTGTGTCGTTGTTTTTCTTCAATAATTGGATGGAATATAATTAAATATTTGTTAATTTACGAGACAAACGCGCTCAGTGACAACACTGAGAATTGAGATTGTTTATGAATATTGGTCTTTTGGATTATTTATTGCAGCAATGGAGATTGGAGATTTCTGTTTTTAATCCTGGACAAGAAAGAAGGGAATGTAGAAAGTTGAATTAGGCAGTGCATGAGTGACGCATTTGGACAACGTGAGCAGGATATATAACAAGGAATCTTGATACTGCCAGGACATCTTTTTATTCCTTGCTCTGCCAGTTATAACTATATCAAGTATATAGGTATGGGACCTATAGTATGCTCATTTAAGCATACCGCTTGTTACTGGTTTTGCATAAAAAAATAAATTACCCAATAACAGTTTTCTTACACCAATAAAAAGTTAACATGGTGTAATTACCGTGATAATTGTTTATTGTATTTGTAAATACTTGTACAATACGCCCTTGAATTCACCATGGAAACATATATTCTGAGTAAAAGTCGTATTTGTTGCTTTAATCACTTTTACAGATGATTTAAGTAGAGTTAACGCGATTTTATTTTGCATCAGGTGGTCACTTACCGGGAACTTTCGCGTGTGATTTACCTACTGTATTTTTATAAATTGAGTAGATTCGGTTCGAGTGTACTCCTGCCAAAGTGTTTACCAAACTTTCACGATGATTGCATTAGTAGTTAAGGCATGTAATGATGACAAACAAACAAACCAAATAAAGAAAAAAAACACACAGTTACTTTTATAATATTATTTAAGATTATATAGTCAACATTAAAAGCGAATAATTTGACAACAGTAAGGCGTGACCTTTTGACGTTTCGTAAATGGTAACTGTTCTACTGATTTGACTTGACAGTCATATTGCTCCACTACTTGTCAACATTCTGTTGCTTTGAGAATGTTAAACGATCGTGGGCCGTACCAACACCATAACATCAACATATCAACACATTATTCAACTCTACAATATAACTGAGGTGTTTTGAGCATAAGTACTGCTAGGCTAGTCTATACGTACTGAACACAAGCGTAGGATCTTCCGACAAGGCTAGGTGATTACGCCTGGTGCCAAGTATAATCAGTGGCTGGTTGTACCTGTAGTTGGCCAGTGTAATTTGTACCGTTACCACTGGTTGTAACATCAAGTGATTCAGAACTATGCACATACTCAAATATTACATTAATTCCTGTTAATGTAATCTACGTGAACGAAGGTGAAACTGCTGTAAAAGTCTAGTCATAAACCATTGAGGTTAAAGGTTTAACCATTTTATTAAGTAATGTCTTATTTAAGCTGTAACATTAAGTTATTTAACTTCAATATAAGTAAGGAAAGATAAAGCAATGAACGTTGGCGAGGAGCAGGAAATGCAGCGAAGTCCGACCTGTTATTTGGCATTACGCCACAATATGAACTTAAATATTAATGTTCTTTTGGTATACAGATGTTATACGGTTGACAATTTCAAATAGATAGTATTAATTAATGTATATTACTTATATTAAGTACATACCTACAAACATTCACGCCCGTGGGCGTACCCTAGCTTTTAGCCTAGGGGGGAGGCAAAATTTGTTTTTGTCTCCCAGGGGGATGAGGGGAACGTGAAAGTTTAAACGTTAGTATGTAGAAACAAAGTTTAATTTAAGATAAGACAATTAAAATTAGCCTCAAATCGACTTCCAAGATTGGTTTACATAGTAATTAGTTAGTTAGTTAGTTACAAGTTAAAAAAGCGTGTTAAAAAACCATCTCTTCGGCTTTATTATTAGTAGCCATTAAAATTATAATATCACATATCCCTGTTACATTAGAACTAAGTTTACACATCGAGGCTTGCGTGGACGTAATAAAACTTACAATCTATTTACTCAAACCTCTTGAAATTAAAAAAAGAAGTCTTCAAGGTCTCTCACGAGGTTCACTAACACCATTTTTATCAGCCGTTTACATGCGCCGTCCATTTTGACTTTTTACTCATTACGTACAATAATATGAGAGGGCGGAGAACACTCAAAAACAAGTATTTAGATAACCGCCGCTGATATCACATGAAGCTGAGATGATGTGTATCACGGTTGGAGGGTCTTGGTCAAAGGCAGGGTAAAATGAGTACACGAACTGCTAATCATAATATCATGCTGGGATATACATATTACACAGTGTTGTCTAAACCCAAACTAAGCACGGCTTGTGCTATGGATTCTAGACATGAATAAAGAAGCATAGTTGTTAGCATAGAAACACTCAGACCAATGCACTTAGACCTATACATACTATGACGCCCGAACCTCTTTCGGGTGTAGAGCAAAGCTGGCTGGTAATATAATATTTATCTGTTTTAATATTATTTTTGAAATGTATTAATTCTTTATAAGAGGAACAGAAGGAAGTAACCATAAACTAAAATATATTATACTGAAATAGACTGGCAACTCGTTTTGTGTAGGTCAGCGCCTCTGACTGCAAAGCACGGGAAATTTAGTTCCCTACTTCACCTGTAGAGGCGCTGACTACAGGTGTAAAAAGTGTAAAAAATTATTATTACTAAAGCTATAGCTATAATGTATAATTATGAGAACGGAATAAATAACACAAAAGTCTAATTTAATTAGTTTATTAATAATATATTTTATTATCATTTCATTTACAAGACTTTATAAGGTTTTAAAGCATATAGGAACTGTCACTGTCACCACATACATTTTTATAAAATGTAGAACTCCTTTTGACTGTGAGAACATTATTCACTTATTTGCACCAATTCATAACGAAAAATGCTTTACTATTACAATAAATCTTATCACTTTTATTAAAAACAAGAAATAATTTAAATTATTTAATAAATAACAAACCGGCGATTTCTTTTTCTGACATTTGACATTTAGACAGAGACCAGAGTTGCCAGCGTGTTATACTGGTTAACTACTTTATGGTCTCGAGTAATAATTTATTTTATTTCGAAACAATGACTTATTATTTTAAATATAAATGAATAAAAGTTTTAAACTTTTTTTACTTAATATTAATCACGGAATTATTAAGAATGGCGAAACTGGTGAAATGAATTTACAAACTTGACAAGTTATATAAAATACCTTAAATGTGTGACGGTAAAATATGGTAACCTAGAATAACAGTTTTATGTATCAGGTGAAGATGGCTCTTTTAAAAAAGTAAAAATTTGTTCCCGAGTTGCCAGGGCATGGAAGTAACGCCACAGCCAGCAGTCAGAGTGGACAGCTGTCAAGTTGCTGGGCCATATCTATGAAGCCATTATAAAGTGATGTTGTTAAAAAGTATTTAGCTCGATTATTAATATATCAGTTTTCCTATCTTCTATAAATTACTCACCTTAAATATCAACACCCGATCCTTTCAAATCCTCTCTGCAAAGCGAAGCCTTACAATATATACATACACTGAGCGGAAGTGGAAAGCGCAACCTCTGTCATTACAAACGAATGCTCTACTGTGAAAACTACCAGGAGAGTAGCAAATATGAGGAGTTTGTACTTTTCCTAAATTTACACAATATGTACAACCTGCACTGTTCAGATATATAGCATCAACTGCACAACACTATGGATCTTTATGACGACGATGAAGTTGATATGATGGGACAAGAATCTTAAACAAGACAAGAATGTTACGTCGGACTGCCCGGCAACAGCCAGCTGGAGTGACAGGAGTGCGATCCTTTTTCTTCCCATCTTACCACCTTTCCCATTCAATATACTCCTGATATTCCCATCTTGAGTAATACTACTTACGGTAATCACTAAAAAGAACACTAAAGCAAATGATTTTGTTTACAAAATATAAATAGTGGTTAACTGTTTTTACCCCATAAATGATTTTTTTGTTGTAAAACCATGACCCATGGGTGACGGTAGTCATTTACCATTAGGTGACCCGTCTGCTGATTTGCCCCCAATACAATAAAAAAAGCAGTCTTATAGCAAATGCCTGTTATAGGTGCATAATCATGTCAAGCTGCTACTTGATGTTATTGTGTACTATGTATCACATTCTGGCGAATAAATTTCTTTCTTTCTTTCTTTCCTTCCCTCTTTCTTTCTTTCTTTCCTTCCCTCTTTCCTTCTTTCTTTCTTCCTTCTTCCCTTTCCTCCTTTTTTCTTCGCTTTCTCGTATTGTGTACAATTTACATAACATAATTGGGAACTGAAATTAGTTGTTAAAACCTTGACTAGTGCGTCTTAACCTTATTAATCCATATGTTCATGGTGTATGACCCTAATGGTCATTCAGGCGATAATGTAACTTAATCACAGTATACACGCTTGGGAGTTGATTACTTCCTGTTATTTAATAGTGTTACATACGACCTGTAGTCTACAGACGTCTAGTATGTTTTTGCTACTATCATGGAGGGTCAAGTTGATTTCTAATCTAAGCAGAAAACACAATCATAACTAATTAACACAATATCATAAATACGAATGTGAGTTTGTTTGTTATGTTTTCACTCCTGAACTACTTAGCCGATTGTCATGACATTTTGCATACACGTTACCAGTCGTACAGAAAAGGACATAGTACCTTTAATAATTTTTTTATGGTTTAGGGGCAAACGAGCAGACGGGTCACCTGATGGTAAATGACTACGGCCGCTCATGGGCACCTGCAACTCAAGAGTCACAAGTGTCACAAGTTTAAGGTGGGAGTAGGGGAAGGGTGGAAGAGGGGGGGAGGGAAGGGTTAGGGCCTCCGGTAACCTCACTCACTCGGCGGAAAGTAATGCAAACTTTGCTTCACTACCGGTTGTCTGTGAGGCCGTGGTATCACTCCGGTCGAGCCGGCCCATACGTGCCGAAGCATGGCTCTCTCACGACTGATATCCAGAAAAAAAAATCATGAAATGAGACCAATGCGTCCCTCTCATACTCATCTATCTATCTCATACTAGAATGCTAAAGCAATTTATATTAATAGTTTTGCAGAGCATGTAATTACATACTTTTATGATAGCCTAATTGCTTAAGATACTAATAAAGCAACTTTCGATCAGTTACATTGTACCAATCAATAAATCACAGTTTAATAAGTCTGTTTGACCGTTGTCAAGAAAGTATTTAATGAGAAAGTACAAATGAAACCTGATCGGTAATCAAGTTGGCCCAACGAACTCTTAGCCCGATGAAGTAATGACTACATATACATTGTACATACAGAATTCACATATAAGAAGCCCGCAACCGGAACCGTAAAATAGCAAAATTTTATTTGCGTTAGGAAAGTTTAAAAAAAAAGTGTGTATGTACGACCACCACGCGATCTCTATTATTTATAAAATTGAGAATTGTACCGATCATGGTTATGTATAAATATTATCGAGTTACACATCTAACAAGAGCTGTAATTACGGAGACCACGGTTCAATTTATTTTGCTCACCCGTATGTAGATTTGCTCAATCAATCTAGGTACCTACCCGGAACAGTTCTTCATCTTGATAGCTATATCATTTCATTTTCTGTACCCCTCACGAGATGTGTGCAAAATTCCATTATGATCGGTTCAGTAGTAAAACATGAAGGAACATACAAAGAAACCAATTTAAAAAACAATCTCACTTTCGAAACTACAGCGTGTAAGTTTGAGTTTCGCGGAAAACTTACAAAAACCTCTTTCTCTTTATACTTATAACAATACAAGAGTCAGTTCATCATAAAAATGGTATATATAGTCATTAATTTCATTTAACGCTACGCAATGTACGCGGTATTCTTTTTGTGCAGTACGGTGAACCAAGCGTTCGGCGTCGTCGAAGCAGCTGATTGCATAAATGTTGTTTAATTGATTACATTGCAGTTTTTGGCCGCATGGGGTATTTATTAATTTTTTTTCGGTAAAATGTTCTTGCACTTGCACTTGCACTTGTTAATGCACTTTTAACCAAAAAAATTGAAATTAAAAAAAAAAATATGAATTTGCTGGCCGAAAATTCCAATGATTTTCGGCTTAGATTGATGATCTGAATACAGTATTTCAATATTAGCAATCCGTCTGGTAGCAGAGACATCTTCGACAATCATCAACATATTTCAATCAATTTACTCAAAATCTTAACAAATTATACACCTAAACCTTCCTCATGAATCACTCTGTCTATTAGTGACAACCGCATGAAAATCCTCGAGGGGTTTACTAGTAGCCACTTGAGAGTTCCACTATCCACTTCCTGGCTCCAACATCAGATCAGCTTCAAGATGCCAAATTATAGTTTTGTCATTCACTACATACCTACAAGGTTTCATTTCGATGCGACAATTAGATTAGTAGGTTAAAATTTACTTTGAATATTTGTTTACGTACAAGTGAAGCTAATAAAATATGTCAAATATGTAAAAAATGAGTTCGCCTATTTGTAAAAATAATATTTATAAGTCTAAGAGTTATTAACTTTGTCCTTTCCTGTCCTTTGTGTTATTGTTTTGTATTGCAAACGTGTTTTTTGTACTACAAAGTCTTAATGTTTTTGGCTTAGCATATAATAATATAATTCGTTCAGTTTAAATTTTTATTTATTAATGTGGAAATTTCTAGGTTAAATGACTACTCAGTTACGTCGGAGTCGAAAAGACTGAATGCTGGGTAGTTAACTTTTTAAAAAGATTGTCTTTCCCATAGCCTTGAAAAGGCACTATTCCCATTCATTGCTAGTCAGGGTTTTGGTTTGGCCCAACCAACAATCTGTGCCAGAACAATTTACACGCTTCGAAAGTGTCCAGATGCGACGAACCAGTCCAACCAAACACCATCTGTTTCCCTTTTGTATCCGCATAAAAGAATATACAGATTAAGGCTAAATTATTTCCACATATTACAAATCCATAAATAGTTGATCATTTACAAAGTCATAAACCATTAAAACCCAGTAACATAGATGTATGAATAGCGCTTTTTTCTATATAACTGCCAACTAAATCACATTTTCAAAGTACCAGGCGCACAGTAAACCACAAGAGGTCTTCACGTTTCTAACTATCTTTAACATCTTCACTACAGTAGTTAAACAGTAATAATTATTCTAGAAGAGCCAAGGTCATATGGTAACAATTATTATTAGCATAACAAAAGAAAACCTGTAGCGTGACTTAAGCAGTTACTACATCTCATAGACACGCGATTACATACCTATAGGCGTTTTAAAAAAAGAGAGGACTATGGAAATTTTAGATACTGGACTCACCGAAAAGTTTAAAGTTTAGAAAAGAGGAAAGTACCATTTCAAGTCACCCAAACAATGTAATTCCATAGAAAGTGAAATATAATTACCGTGGGAGAGCCGGGTGCCTTGCAAAAAAAATAATTCCCGTGGCGCTCGCTAAGCAACTGAAGCGATTTTATCTATTATTTATTACCTATTTTCTCTTTCTTGAAGAAGGCATTTCTACTTCCAGCTGATATTCTGCCAAAGAAAGAGTGGCCAGATTCTGATCCACTTTATTTCTCCGCGCTCTCTACGAAAAAGGTATAAATTGAGAAGCGGTGATGAAGTAAACAAGTTCTAGAGTCTCTCAAAACTGTGGACATTAACTTACTGGTACAGACGTCTGATCTGCCAATTCCTTTCTGGACAGAAACGGTTTCTCTTCTGAGCTTCAAGAATAACAAAAAAGAAATATCATCATTGTCATTTCAGCCATACGACGTCCACTGCTGGACATAGGCCTCATTGACTTCCAAGAAGACCGGTTGAAAGCGACCTGCATCCACCGTTGTCCTGTGATTTTTATAAGGCCGTCTGTCACGTTTGGTGACGCCTTACGCTGCGCTTTCCGGTCCCATCGGCTATCTGTTCTGCGGGCTACACTGCAGCACTGAGACTTCAACTTGCTGATCCGTTAAGCTATTGCGGTCATCTTTGTTCGTCTGCGTATCTCCTCTATGTTCTATACACCGGCACAGGTATACCAGCCAGAACTTACAGGGTCCAGATGAGTAATTCAGTTCTTCAGCAGAACCTCCTATGCCGTGACAATATGGCACCCAAAGATTTAATGAAGGGAATCTGTTTTTCACAATTAGGATTTTTTACGGTGTTATGCTATTCAACGAAAAAATAACGACTAATAACTGTAGACACCTCATACACGGACGTTTGATCCCCAGCTAGGCAAAGCTTGTACTATGGTAACCAGACTGATAGACATACTTATATATTACTAAATACACACATATTATATATGAATTACAATCAAACACTGAACCAATGATCGTGCTCATCACACAGTTATTTGCCCTGGGTGTGAATCGAACCCACGACCTCTGGCTCAGCAGTCAGGATCAATAACCACTAGACCAACAGGCCTGTCTCGCTATATCCACATCTAACGAATGAATAGTACAGTATTCGATGTCATCGCTCCGCTTGTCGCATCATCCTTTTAATGCAGACTCAGCCTAGACCAACGGCGATATAGTCTGCTATTATCATTGAGAAATGTCCGATAACAAATAAGGTATGAATATTTACGTTTTTTTTCATTACTTAACAGTGCGCATGCCACTATGACATTCTTCATGGTGAGCATGAAAAATTTGCTTGTTAATTCACTGCTACACACGCATGTAAAATTTTTATGTGTGAGATGTATGCACATATTATTCTTATTGAGAACAGAGGAGCGAGGCATTTTAAGAGTCCTTATTTTTAAATTTAAGATTTTAGATCTTTATATTATATTATTTTAAACTATATACATTACGACATACACGCATTTACAGACAGACACAGTTTAAATATTAGTAGTGTGGTGGCCAGTTGATGTCGGACGGACACACGTGTAGGCAACCCTGGCCTCTTCGAGCTACTACAGTTTCAATCCCGTTTCTCGACACATGCGGTATCTCTTACTCTAGCTCCCTCGCTCTATCCGTTTTCCATACCCAAATTTACCTTATGCCTTTGTCTGAAATCGTCGTCTGAAAACAATTACATTCTCAAGCAGGGTTAGTCAGGGAAGCGGCCGGCCAAAAAAGAAACCAGTTAAAACGCTTTTATAATCGTACACATTAAATTAGGAAAAGGACAGCTCTGTCTCTCTCAGTTTTTATAGTTAACACTAAAACTTGTGAATAGCTACTACTATTAAAGAAATTCAATTAACAACCCTCACCATTCCTTCATCGGATCCCATTCTCATGTCAGTATTTTCACCAAAGATTCGAAAGAAGGAATAGGAGTTGACGCTTTCAATATAGGAGAAGAGGATGCCTTCGGTAATATTGCCCCTTCGACTGCCACGGATGCAGGTTGGGGCAATCCGACAGAGGAAATACAAAATTCGTTACTAGACACAGACATAATTAACATAAGTTCCGTGCTTTAAATTTCTACACACCAAAACGTCGAACTAAACGCTCTGACAGCTTCTTTATGGTTTGAGTCGCCAAGGTCTGGAATGAACTGTCTGCTTCCATTTCTTTAGACAAATATAGTCTTGGAATGTTCAAGAGAAGATTGAATAGGTTTCTCTTGGTTTCTCACTTTCCGTCAGTTGAGATGAGAGATGCGATATTCCACTTATCAATAAAACACAGACGAGAATAAAATACTGAATTGTTATACCTTTAAATATTCGTTACCCTCCGTAGGATGTAGAACTCCGGCAATAAAGCCCCTTGACGGATCAGAAAAGCCCCTGGCTCGAGTTAGTAATATATCTTACGTCCAGTTCCTTACCGATACACTTATCAGAAGGTAAATACCTAATTTGCATGTTGCAACTCGTGGACTATTTACATCGCGTGCAAACCTTGACAAATAAAACATTCACCGACTGGTATAAAACAAATAAAATAAAATAATTGGCCTTAGTGCTGTTGTTGACAAGAATACTAGTCGTTCCCCGCGTTTATGGTCACTGCTCCGCCCCTAAGCGTCGTAGCGTGATGTTAAATAGCCCATAACCTTCCTTTAGAATCGGGCTATTGACTACAAAAATATTTTTTAAAATCCGACCAATAGTTTCAGAGATTAGGTCGGTCAACCAAAAAATCAAACTTTTCAGTTTCATTATACATATTAGCATAAAAGACAGCGTGGTAGCCGAAATTCAACCTTATTTCTTTAAATTTTGAATCTTTCGTTTTATTTCATTTGCAATTCAATGTAACTTAAATTAAGCAATTTATTTCCAGTATAAGCTGAACTAGCATTGTAGACAGTAGAGACTTTCCGTTTTATGAGAGGTAACATACTGGACACGTGTAGCTTGATGTAGTTGTATTTAAAAATGTTAGCTTTCTACATTTCTTCTCCTCATAAACTTTAAATATTCAAACAATTTACATTTCTCCGTTCGTAAAATTTGAAGAATTCCCTTCACGTATGTATAGATTAAAAATGTAACTCTAAACACGAACTGCTGTTACACTATATTCTAAAACAGCTGAGGAATAGCGTGTTCAGAACGTCTATTATATAACTATCGGCAAGTAGACGGTTCCAGGAGTGACCAGGAGGCTTACTTCTTAGGGTATACCCGGCTTTCTGCAGGAAAGAAAGACAGAAACAACAACAATAGACCCCACTTGTGACAGAACACCGTGTGGTTACAGTCGGTCCGATTCCGACATACCACTTCACTGTTAGCCTTTGGGTTTCTACACTATAAAAAAGTGGTTATGTAGACAATAGAAAGTTGCTTCGGTGTTGGATCCTTCTCTTCCATTGCCTTCCCTTCTTATACTCCCAATCTTTCCAGCTTGAATTTCCAAAGTGCCCGGTTAATAAGCTTGCTTGTGGGGTATGTCCACACCTAACACCGTAGCAACCTTCCTTCCTTTCTCCCTCTTTACGTCCGATGGTTATAAAAGGGAACTCGAGGAACATCATATTATTTTTTTATGTAATTTTCAAACATTTTTTTTTCATAAAACTAATTGAACACACATTTTGCTGACTATGATTTGACATAATAGGGGGCAAGCTTAATAAAATCTAAAGCCGTCAACCGGGCAGTTTGGGAATTCAAGATAGGAAGAAATCCCTTCTTATATTCCCAATTTTCCTATCTGTACACACAGGCAATGGAAGGTAAGGGATATTGCTTATACGGACATTACGGACATATTGGGGAGGGACATAGTGTAAACAATGGCTTGAGCAGGTCGGGATAGCATTATTGAAGTAAAACTTCCTTAGAATCGTTGTGATTTAAAAATTTGATGAAACAAAAAAGTCACACTAAAAAGAGACAAACATTCATAAATAGGATTTAGCCTGCGAGAGAATAAGATAGAATACAAGTATATAGTGTTTCCTATAATCTTCGTATGCTAGCACGTGTCTTTTCGCCTGTGTACTACGAAGCCTTCAGAAAATGCGTCATACTCAACGTGGTGTATCATTCACGTGTATCATTTTTGTGTGTGTGTGTTAAAATTCGTTCGTTAATTATTTTCGGAAGTTTTACTTCTGCCTTGTGTGAATTGCACACACACACTTTTTTTTGTAGGTATTTTATAAGAAAATATATTTTGAAATGGACATTTTCAAACTTGTATTCTAAACAATATTTTTAGATATTTAATATTCATGCTTACCTAGTTTCGGTATGCGCTCGGACTTTTTGTCGACCCGGTGGCCTTGGCAATGTCTTTACTTATATAAAATACGTGATATTATGCTAAAGCAAAAAAAGTGTGTCCGTATTGTTAAGAGTTTCTCCGAAACTTGTCTTGTTTGCCATTTGGATTGTTTTGATACGCCTCGGAGTTTTATTGGTCTACCGTATTAACCGGTATAATTATTATTATAAATTTTGGACCTATAAGTGGTTATCAGCGCCTATAACCTTGCCTGTTATTGACTATATTTATATCTAGTAATCCAAGCTACCGGAGCAAGTAAAGAAGACACTTATCAGGGACAGCATATCACTACATATTATAAAAAAAAGTCCCCCGCCACGTCTGTCTGTCTGTTTGTCTGTTCGCGATAAACTGAAGAACTACAGAACGGATTTTCATGCGGTTTCCATAAATAGATAGAGCGATTCCTTAGGAAGTTTTAGGTGTATAATTTCTTAAGGTTTTGTGTAAATTGGTTGAAATATGATGATGATTGTTGAAGATGTCTCTGCTACCCGTGCGAAGCCGGAGCGGGTTGCTAGTAGTATATAAACTTTAAGGTATTCCTCACATTCGTCGGTGTGCGAAATGTGAAAAAGAGGTACAAAAAAACTCTTCACGTATTAATACCTATATAGGTTTAAAAAGAACAATAACATCAAAACTAATTAAAACATAAAAATCTTTTTAACAAAAATCAAACCGACGATAACACCTAAAAAGCAAAAAATAAATAAACCTTTTAAGTCGAGTATTGAGCTTATTTAGATAAACTAACAAATTTTTATAATCGTATTTTGTATCAATCGTCGTATTAATCGTAATGTAGGCCTTTGAGGTGGGAGTTTTTTCTTGAAGGTTTGAAGGTCGTATCGGCCGGAAATGCCGCAAGCGGCAACAAAGTGTCTTGAGAAGCGCACAGTGGTGGAGTGTCAATTATTCAAGTGATGGGGATAGAAGTTTTATCGCGATGAAAGAAGGCGGAAAGCTGCGGCCGTATATTTTTAAAACGACCTTGCTTTTTTGTGGCGGAACGGAATTTATATCCTTACAACACACCGAGGACTCCGACCAGGTTAGGTAACCATGTCTGGCGGACAGCCGCCCATCAGTTGATGTTGGGATATTGTATAAATATTAATCAGCGTGAAAACTTTCATTGCGCAATTCAGGATAAATGACTACTACGTAGTTCTGATTAACTTTGCTAGATGGCGTTGAAGTATATTTTTGGCAGTTGTAGATGTCGCTTTACTTATCATTAATTTTGTTACAGCATACTTACGAGGACGAATATTATCATAATATAAAATTATATTCATTTTCGTCTTTTCCAAGTTTGAGCAATGTACCACTGGGGGCAGAAATCTTATATAATAGTAAATTGTTACTTCTGTGGCCCACTTAAGTGTATTTTTACTCAATCGTGCAAACCACGCCCTCACACATAGTGACTATATAAAACCAATATAATTATGAAATAAAGTAAACTCACGCAATATGTAGCGTGTACAGTCAACGACAAAACAACTTAATTATAAAATAATAAATTTATTTTAGAGAGGGCAGACAAAAATAATTACGAGATTAATAAAATAAATCTATTTGATAACAAAAACATTGTCGAAATAGAGGCCGATAGAGAGGATTCACATACACCTTTTAGTATTAGAACAAGTTTTGAGGGTTCAAAATATTGCGCCACAAGAGCCGAGAACGCGAAAGGTGACCATTAAACATCACAAGATTGCTGACTACATCATTAGCCTCGGGGGCAAAACCTAGATGAAGTTATCAAGAGAAGACAGTCTTACACCCAACAGTGGTTGAATGTGGCTCGCCGATGATGATTATGTAATTTGTATGGGGTCATTTCCTATGGTTAAAATAATTTATTTAACTGTTCTCATGGAATTAAATGTTTAAGAGGACTTTGAAAAATAAGATTCATTGTTTCCAAGATTTTTTAATGTTAAACCAAACTTAAAGTAAATGGTTGGACGATAACAAAGTATGACGTCACAATTCGTTGTTTCATACGAGTATCTATAGAATGAACTGTTTTAACGTTTAATAAAAAGCAACGGATTTGACTTGACAGTCAACTACCGCATTATCTCATGCAGTTTTGTAAGAATTTTTGAAAAAATCTTAAACTTTACACATTCCACCTGCTTTTAATCTCATAAACCCGGAGGTGATAATACCTGGACATTCAAATGTTCATAACTTTTCAACGGATAGTTTATAAAAAATATGTATTTGTGTATAAAAAATATATATAATAGATATTAAAAAACAGTTATTTGAAAAATAAAAAACAAAAAGATATTAACTTTTAAAACATCGCGTAAAAAATTCTTTTTTTTCTATTAAAAAATGCATGCTACAGTTATATCCAGTTTCAGTCATTTAGGCAAGTGTCGCATTGTACACTTTGTAAATAACGCAATATATTTATATGACATACCTTAAAAATCAGCACACCATAATTACCTAAAACAAGAAATTGAAATAATAATTAGTATATATTTTTTTACTTTTCAGACATGTACGTATAATAGTAGTAGTAATAAAATAAACCTTTTCTTTCCTTTTCTTTCTTTTCTTTCTAGTATATGCTCTTGATTTTCAGTAACTTTAGCTAGCGCAACTAGATACTTATATGTATGCGCCATCTTGAAATTAACTTAAATAATATAATCTAGCGATTTACAATGGTATGCAGGAAGAAGAAATAAATAAATAGTAATTGTACAAACGTTTAAGATGGTTGATTACAGTTTTTCTTTTCAAATAGGTACTTTTGGATTCGGTTGGTTTTTCTAGCGACTTATGTAATTGTAAGTTGTACATTGTAATTAGCTCATAATCTTAATAAAATTTAAAAATAATCTCTATGGTCGTCGAAAATCGTAAATTTTGATTTAGTAAAAATCCCACTAATATTAAAGATGTGAAAGTTTGGATGGATGGATAGATGGATGTATGGATGGATGGATGTTTGTTACTCTTTCACGCAAAAACCACTGAACTGATTGCGATGAAACTTTGTATGTAGATAGCTGGAGACCTGGATTAACGTATAGGCTACTTTTTATCCCGATATTTCCACGAGATCGGGACTTACGCGGGTGAAACCGCGGGGTGCTGCTAGTAAGTAATAATTATATTAAATTTGCCTAACCAGCTAATTTAGGTTGGTATTGTTTTAACTACTTAAATGTTTACTAAAAATTACCTAAAAATAATTTATGTAATTTATACATTTAATTTGTTTAAAATGTCAAAGCATTCAAGATCTTTATCTGATTTATATGTATGTTTATGTATATTTTTGTTTTTGTTTTAAATTTAAATGTTTTAATATGTATGAAAAGGATTTATTTTGATACATTGCCTTTGATGTCTTGTGTTAGCACAGATACCTGCTTGAACTATTACATATATATTTATCGTTATGTTATTGATATTATTATTTAAATCCACCATTACCAAGGTTCTGCCGAATAAAAAATATGCTCTCTATATTCTAAAAAGTTTTAGGTCCAAAAGTGATGGAAAGAAAAGTTAATTTAATCCATCCAACCATACAATAGTCCTAATAAAACACATTTGAATTTATTCCTTCTAATACTTAATTAAATATTAAAATTTGTCTGTGACCTTGACCATTAGATTTAATAAATAAATGTACATTTTTTGCCTCAAAACACCGAACGCGAACAAAACCGGTTACCTATAATTACATTTATGCTGTCGCCTGTACCTGTACATCCCACGATGTTTGTTAACTAATAAATTATCGCCTACCACGCGTTTACTTTCAAACAAAGTAATAATATGGGGACTTAATGCTTGCCGTCTACTACTTGTAAATAATATGTGTAGATCTAAAAGTATCTAATTGGTAGGTACTCAGTTATACGTAGGCCTGCCATCACTTAAATTACCGACGTCGGACAAAAACTTCAAAAACCCCGGACATATGTGTAAAATCGCGATATTTTCCCGGACACCCTAAATATATTTTATAAAAACGCAGTTTCCATTTACATTTTTTTATTAATTTAAACAGCTTGTAAACGATTCATCTAACAATTATATTTCTCCCCTGACACAGAGTGTCCGGGTTTTATCCGGACACCTTTTGCAAACCCCGTCCGGACGCTCCCCGGACGCCGTCTAAATTAGGACAAATCCGGGGAAACCCGGACGGATGGCAGCCCTAGTTATACGTAACCTAAATATATATAAAAAATTTAATGTTCGTTTGTTCAAAATCGCTAATCTCCTAAAGCTCTTTTCCAATTGTTTTGAAATTTCTACACAACGATGTTTTCATTTACGAGCACGTTTTTTTGATTTTAAAAATCAATGTATGTTAATCCGTATTTTATGCGTTCACCCGATCATCATGCTATTTTGCATACATTTTGCCAGGGATACTGAGAACGGTGTGGCCGCCTGTTGATCAAGAGGTGGATAAGGTCTGCAGGGGTTCCAGGAGGCTTCCTTCTTAGGGTATCCGGGGACCCCTGCAATAGACTCACTTGTGACAGAACACCGTGTAGTCGGTTCGATTCCGACATACCGCTTCACCGTTAGCTCCGGTGAGGTGATGACCCGTCGGGGTTTCCAAACGAAAAAAAAAGAAAAACGGATAATTTCTAAAGTGGGGGATCCATGCTTCGGCACGTATGGGCCGGCTCGACTCCGCTTGATACCACGGTCTCACAGGAAACCGGTAGTGAAGCAATGATCACATTGCATTTCGCCGCGTGAGTGAGGTTACCGGAGACCCTAACCCTTCCCTCTCCCTTATTCCCATCCTTCCCCTCTCCCCTCTTCCCCCTCTTCTCCTACTTACCTTACCTTAAAGGGCGGCAACGCACTTGTGACTCTCTCTCTTGTTACAGGTGCCCATGGGCGGCGGTAGTCATTTACCATCAGGTGACCCGTCTGATCGTTTGCCCCCTTTAACATAAAAAAAAAAAACTGAGAAGGCATATGTTACCTTTCATCCAGAAGAAGTACTGACTGACTGAATGACTCCTGTGTCGAGGGGGACTTTACAAACATACGAACAACGGACACAAAGAACACCCAGACTCGGGTGGGAATCGAACACACGACCTATGGCGTAGCAGGAGGACCACTAACCACTAGGTCAACAAGCCAGTCAAAAGGCGGACTGTATGCTTGTTTGTTACTGAAATGGTACAAAAATAAATTTGGCTTAGTAACGAGGGTCTGATAGGATAGTGGAGCTGTTTTTACTTTTTAATTTGGATCTTTCTAAACTATAGTTTTTTTACAAATGTGCCTTTTATAAGAAAACCTTTGCATTGTCGTTGTTAGATGTTGATATTATCCGACTTCTCAAAGTCATGTTCGTTAGTAATTAATGATCACTGTAACATTGAGTAGAGCTGACATAATGTACGTGTGCATTGTATACAAGACGATTATTCATTTATGTAATTCCTAACATTTGAAACTAGATTAGATGCTAAATTAGAAAGGGCCCTGGTAGATGTTTAGGAAGATTAAAAAAATGCTATCAAGGTGATCGTATTTTGGAGTTTCGGGTTCATCACATCATTAGAATTGGAAAATGTTAAGAAGTTTATAGGCTTAGCGGCGTTTGTGTTTTGGAGTATCACAAAGAAAGAAAACTTAGTATCCAGAAAGAAAAGAAGGATTAAAAAAAAGAATAGAAAAATAGTTTGAAGCTTTTAAATAAAAATATGAATTGTTAAAATCCGATCTGAACGAACATCAATCGGGGCCACGTGCACGTTGCACATGGTTGAAAATATTTACATGATTTCAAATTCACACTCAATAACTAATGTCAATGGGTATATAAAGTCTAAGTACTTTATATTGATTGAGATGACATTAGACCACATGTCTGAGTGACCACATGAGTGGAGACCACGGACCGGAAAGCGCAGCGTAGGACGTCCACCAACAAGATGGGCAAATGACCTTACCTATAAAGATTACAGGTCGTCGGTGGATGTAGGCCGCTACCAACCGGTCTTCTTGGAAGTCCTTTAAGGAGCCCTATGCCCTACAGTGGACGTCCTATGGCTGAAGTGATGATGATTTTTAAATACTTTTAATTTTTTAAATACTTACAATAAATAAACATAGTTAACAAGAGTTATATAACCTATTACCTTCTCATCTAAGCTAGACAACGCTGACCGCACTATGCAGGCTCAGCCTACAGACACAAGGCCAAGCTGTCAGTATTGTCACATGTGTCATTCTCTTAACAATACAAATAAAAATCAACCTTAACACTGAAAGTTTAAGATTGATATTGAAAGTAACACTTTATCAGCTGAATGCACTGACCTTGCCAGGTGGTATCAAAATTAATAAGTAATTTTAATTATTAACTCGTGACATAGCTGTCAGTCTAGTGTCAAGGTTACGGCGACTTTACTAAATTGTTTATTTTGAATATCAAATAATTCTTCCTTATTGCAGTTCTTTATCAAATCGATTGCGATTGATTCACGCAATGTGTGTGATGGTCAATGGATTGCAATCATGCTTTTCATGTAAATTAATTATGTCAACGAATTAATGAGATTGTAAAGTGCAATTATGTAATTACTTAAATAGTACTTTAATGATGTAAACTACCTCAACCGTACATTGGTCGTCCTCTTTCAATCTTACTTCATTATTACAATATACATTACGTTCAAACATAGTTATCTTGTCAAAGCCTGTATTTAATATTAATTTTACTCTATGACATATAACAACAGCTGTTAAAAATTTGAAAGATTAGATTAGTCTGTGTCAATCGACTGAGAATTAATTAACACGTCATAAAAACTTAATGAGTCAGCTGTTCACCTACACATCAGTTTATTTGTGAGAATTTGTGAGTCAGTAGGAAACGTATGATGTAGTAACAGTGGGTGTCAAGTGGAAACGTTCCCATTTTTGTTCTTTGGGCTTATAAAAATGTCCTTCGATGAGTGTTGTAGGTCGTCCTATGACAGTATACTGTTGGCAGGTGTGAATGAT
Source organism: Euplagia quadripunctaria (assembly GCA_963859945.1). NCBI lineage: Eukaryota > Metazoa > Arthropoda > Insecta > Lepidoptera > Erebidae > Euplagia > Euplagia quadripunctaria. Next base: position 16,774,845 of record OY982581.1, read on the forward strand.
TATTATTTTTGTACTGTTGTATTTATTGTTCTGATTATATCAGCAGTAGTAGGTGAGGTCATACTGCGGAAGATGCCAATGATAAATAATTCACATATTATTCGTTTCTTTATTTGAAAAAAAATATTGGTTGTCTGTATAGTCGGTTTACGGACGATCATTTTACATGATAACGTCATAAGAAAACACAATATTTTTAAAACTCTGGTTAGAAACAATAATTTTTAATTTTCAAATATTATTTACAGGTTTTGCAAATTTAATTTAAATAAGAAATTTAGTTTTTTTTTGTTGAACGTTATCTTGTTTTATAAGAATGATGTTGCCTTAAGTTACACAAATGCTTTTGTTTTAACGCACTCTACTGAGTAACGGATAGTTCAAACTAAAGCGGATCGAGGACCGACCATATTTTTTCAAGGCCACGATAGGTCTAAAAGTTAATTCAACCTAAGTATAAGTTTAGTATAACATGAATCATTCCGAAGACAAAACGCAGGACACAACTTATAAACCCTTTGATGCTTAAATTGACAAAACATAACTAAAAAAGGATAAACGCTCTTAACCCACTTATTCTTATAAATTTCGACATAAGTTCAAACCACATTTCAAAACCAAACTATGCATTCGACATTTGCAGCTTTATTAAAAAAAAACCTACCACAATAATATTTAGATTAGAATAAAATTAATCTACGACCAATAAATCTCAAGACCAATATCCGCAAGGATGTCAAAATTAAAATACTGTTAGTTTATTTATGAACGCCGTGCAAAGGTTACTTCTTTCAAACATGTAGCATAACATGATAATTATAAATTTATAATTCGAACAGAACTTGTGATGAATTAACTTATTATGTTAACAGTATGTATTAAATTATGTACCTTCAAAATAAAGTCATCACTTTAATCTTAAGTATCTATCTGCCTTGTAAATGTGTGTATATGGCATTATTCAAAATGATACTCACTTTGTTCTTACCACTAGTAGGGGGTTCACTCTTAGGAACTACATTAGTCACATAGTTGCCCGTGAACGTACTCAGCTTTTGGCGTAGGAGGGAGCAAAGATTTGCTGATATTAGTCGAAAATACCACCAAGCTGTTTCTAAAGGGTTTTCAATGTGCGTGTGACAATCCTAACATTGCAAGCGTCCAGCCATCCAAGGTTAGGCTGAACGCTTGCCATGATGCCGGGTCAAATTCTTATTTGCCATCTTAATTTTGAAATCTTCGAATTTATTTATTAATTTTAAAGTCTGTCGTATTATATTACTAAAATTTGTTTTATATTAATACTAAATACTAAATGAGTATTAAGTATAAATAGTTATGTATAACAAATTTTAGTAATATAATACGACAGACTTTAAAATGAAAAAAATACGTTTAAAATAATATATTGTTTTTATAAATATTTACAAAATTTACTTTTAAACTGTTTACAATGAAATATGTAAATATTTTACAGCCTGATGTTTATTTAGAACGTTTTTATCGAATTCAATAAAATGGGATGGTTATGCTAACTTGTAAACTTTCGCGTTTCATGATGATATAATCATGTTGACTGGAATGTTTGGAAGTAACACGATCACGTATTTCAAAGGTACGTTTGATTTCCCTGACTTATCGACCAGGTTCACGGTACATGGCAAAACAAATTTATCAAAAATATTGAAGATGTGCGGGTGGAAGACGAACCTTCCACCTCACGGATTCGATAATGGAAGGCGTGCACCACTGAGCCAGTCAGCCTGTGACAACGGCCAGTGCAACCTAGTCGAAACGTCAGGCAAATCAGAGGAATGGTTGTAGTTTTCAGTCATTTCAGTAATTACTACTATTTAGTAAGTCGCGCATCGACACGAAAATCCGTTAAAACCAAATACCAAACATCTCGAAAAAGGAAGTGCACTGTCTAATGCACCTATTACATCATACGTAATTCGCATTCCAACCATGCACTGAATTCCCAACTAGGCTATAAACACAAGCCGAATTCCGTAAAAGCTATTTCGAGACGAATTCCGATAACTGCGTCTGAGCTAATTCCACTCCATCACGTTCATCCATTGGGTTAGCAATCATTAGAGAGACCAATGAGCTATTATCAAATGTGATTATTATTCCACTCACTGCCGATCGTGCAATATTTAAATGACACGATAGGATACGCATGCGTGAATGCTGTTTGTCAGATTAATACATGTCATTATATATTACAGTGATTGAAGCGATGGCGATGAATGAACTGTTAATTGCTTGTCTTAATACCTGTTTGAGTTATTAATGTTTGACCGTGTGTTACATTTGGTAGGAAATCTAGATGTCAATTTTGACTTGGACATTACTTAGACGACAAATTAAAGTCACAACGAAGGCCGCAGTCGATTCATAACTCAATATAGAAGTACCACCAACCCACAGTACCACGGTCTATACAGACTTGAAAATAGCATAGCATATGAATACATTAACGGGAATTAACGCGATGCTTTAGATATCTACACTCCTTTTGAGTTGCGTGACATTTCGAACATGTTACGGTCCGCGTAACCCGGTCAAAACGTAGGTTAAAATCTATATAATTGAAAAACCAAAAGAAAAACCTAATTTTGTATGACAACCATTTCTTAATGGTCAATTTATTCAATAAACTTAGTATAGGTAATAGCGGAGAGTATACAAGCCTATGATTTAATCACATTTGTCCTCCTCTGCGACACTCGAGCAATGAATCCGGGTCACATAAAGATACCTGTGAAAATCTGGTAGGTAAATCTGGTATCTTCTAATGTTCTATGTCTCTTAATTTTTTTTATTTAGACATTTTTGATGGCAAAAATTTACAAAAACCAGAAAGTTTTATTATTTTCAATTAAGGAAGATTTAATTGTCTTTCAAATACAATGTATTTCACTAAGTTAGCATTCTTAGCTTCCGAGATTTTCAGGTATCTTTATGTGACCCGGATTCATAGGTCTCGAGTTTATTTTTTTTTAGTGTAGGCATATCTTTATTTATTCTAGGATATTGTTACTATCTAGACCTCACTCAAGCTATAGTATATATACTTAGTATTGTTTCTAGAACACGGATAAGCATACTTCAATACATTATTTTGTAAATTAATATCCTACTAATATTATAAACGTGAAAGTTTGTGAGGTTGTATGGATGTATGTTCCTCTTTCACGCAAAAACTACTGAACCGATTGCGATGAAACTTGGTATGTAGATAGACATAGGCTTTTTATTCTGATATTTATACGGCATCGGGATTTACGCGGGTAAAACCGTGGAGCGCAGCTAGTGTTTTATACATAGAAACACCTTGACACTTATTTGCACTGAGCGGGAATTGAACCTGTGAGCTCCTACATTAATTTGACAGTCATTTGACTGCAATATCTTAACTTAATATCTGGCGCGATGTAGTTTGTAAATGTAGATAGAAAGTACATAAGTGTTTTACCTAATAATAAAGACTGCTAATGATGCGAGGTATCCAAAACTTTTTTTGTGCGTGTAGAAACCCCCTCGGGCCATTACCCCACCGGGGTTTTCAACGGGCGGTGTGTCGGAATCAAACCGACTAAAACCAGACGGTGTGCCGTACTGCGGCTAAAATTTGATCCGGGAATATATTAAGACATCCGGGAGGTACCCATAACTAATCTAACCGTTCCTACTAAGCTAAATGTTTGTGTTAGAAATATCAGAGTGGGTTCACGTCTATATTGTACTGGGTGACTGGCTGGAGTTTGAGCCAGCGACCTTTTGATCGCAATTTTGACGCCTTAGGCATTGCGTTATCATAAAATTTTCGCCGTATTATTGGATGAAGATTATGATTGATAAATGAAAATCGGTTAGGTGATGTTGACGTGTTATTCAATGAATTTGAACTGACTCGAGAGATGGCTTCATCATTTGACGAATATGACTACTTGTGTGCTTTTAAATTCAATTCTCACACATTCTGAAGGAGATAGGACATAGAAGATTTATGACCAAATCAAAATAGTAAGGTCAAAACACTGAAAAGGCATAATAAATTAACTTTTTAAACCAACCAACGTCCGGACGACTGTCTAATAAATATTTTTCCATCTCTCGGGAACAGTCCTTTTTTTTATGTGATAGGGGGTAAACGAGAAGACAGGTTATCTAATGGTAAGTAACTACCGCAGCCCATGGCCACCTGCAACTCAAGAGGGGGATGGGGGGGAAGATTGGGAGAGGGAAGGGTTAGGAAGGGTTAGGGCCTCCGATAACCTCACTCGCTCGGCAAAATACAACGAAAGCAATTGCCTCACTGCCGGTTTTCTGTGACGCCGTGGTATCACTCCGGTCGAGCCGGCCGAAGCATGGCTCTCCAACAGTTAATTAAGATTGGCATTTAATGGTTAAAAACCGGACAAGTGCGAGGCTGACTCGCGCACCGAGGGTTCCATAAGCAAACAAACTTGTATACGGCCATCTCGGGAATCAATTCTCAACGACTTTTACCCGTCTTTTTCGAAAGACAAACTTAACTTTGCGGTTGCGATGTATAACAAAGTGAACAATCCAACCGCAAAATATAAGTTTGTAATCACAAAAACCTTTTTTTTATGTGATCTAACAACAAATTAATGACTTTCCGATTTTTTCCTTCACTTGTGCTGTCAGACCTTGCTTCTTACCAAATTTCATGATTCTAGGTCAATGGGAAGTACCCTACAGGTTTTCGACCCAAAACCTATAGGGTACTTCCGATTGACCTAGAATTGTCAATTTTGGTTAAAAGCAATTTCTTACAGCACAAGTAAAGGGAAAATTCCGAAAAATTAAAAACGTTGAAAATTGAGGTAAATTTTGATACTTACAAGTTTTCGCGAAAATCTAAATTTACCCATATCTTTTTATCGTGTTGACTCAGGACCTTGATTTTTATACACCAAATAAGGACTATAGACCTCAGTATCTGGTATAAATTTCAACTTGCTAGGTCCACCCGTTCCTGAGAAAATCGTTGGTGACACACGGACAGACAGACGGACAGACAAGAGAGTGATCTTATAAGGGTTCCTTTTTTACCTTTTGAGGTACGGAACCCTAAAAATAAGAATATTATACACATCATATTATTAAAAGTGAGAGAGAATTATTTTAATCATTATAGGATAAAACGCTTACAAATACAAAAGGAACGCGCATTTACCTTTCTTGGTTAAGTCTTCCGCATGACTACCAGCTAAGATTAACAACTAATTACTTGAATGTATGCGGCATTAATATGTATTGCAATCGGTTCACACAAGACATTGAGGATCGACTCCAAATCAGGAGACGTAGCAATGTTTTACCTGGGCAAGTAAGCTTTACTTCATTTAAACAAATCGGGAATTTAAACTTTTTACATTTCAGAAGCTCGGCGAATGGGGGCTAGGCGGAAAAAAATGTTAGCGCAACGAAAAATGCTGACTGCGAGTTGATTTTTTTATTTACGCCAGCTGTGTGTTCTGCGCGATACTACTGTACTTTGTGGTTGTGTACTAATTATCCATATATTAGTCCGGGCAAATTTCACATACGGTGCAATTTTAATTTCGAGTTTTTACCTTTTTTTATGGTATAGGAAACAACAAACGAGTAGACAGGTCATCTGATGGTAAATGACTACCGCCGCCCATGGGCACCTGCAACTCAAGAGTCACAAGTCCGTTGCCGCCCTTTAAGGTAGGGAGTAGGGGAAGAGGGAGGAGAGGGGGGGAGAGGGGAAGGGTGGGAATAGGGGAGAGGGGGGAGAGGGAAGAGTTAGGGCCTCCGGTAACCTTATTCACGCGGCAAAAAGCAATGCAAGCATTGCTTCATACAAGTTATTCAATCCATCAAATATATAAATATAGCGAAAAGAACTTTGTTCCAAACGGGTGTCCCGAAGACATCACGCGTTTTCAATTACATTAACTTTGGTTTTACTTAACTTTGGCTATTGGCTTTTGGTATTATCGTTATTTGTTTTTAACTTTCGTTGTTACGTTGTTTACCCGATGAACTCGTAAACCAATGAACCGATTTTAATTAAATTTTGCACACTGTATAGTTATATATATATATATATACTAGTATAGTTTTTATGTAATTTATAGCCATAGTATATTTTCATTGCAATTACTTAGCTGTAGCAACGTGTGGCCGGGTAGCTACATAGGCTGCACTAAAAGTATCGGGAATGGAATATTTCCACTATTCCTATCATATTAAAATCTTTTTAATTGAAAACTCCTTGGTTTTAAAAATCGAATACCATTTATTTATTTTAAAAAAAGATTTTCGGTCTTCTCACAAGGTCTTCTCAAACTTGTTTAGTCGTTGAGAAAATGGAATTGACTCGAGAAAATTCAAGGGCGATGATTTATTATGACTTTCGAAGCGCTTTAACACAAAACCAGTGTGTTGACCGGATGCTTTCTGCATTTGGTGATGAAGCCCCATCCAAAACCACAATTTATCGCTGGTTTGCTGAATTTCGACGTGGACGTGTCAAGCTCAGTGATGATCCCCGTCAAGGTCGTCCAAAAACTGCAGTCACCCAAGAAAACGTTGATGCTGTGCGTAAGCTGATTGAGGAAGATCGACATGTGACCTACCGCGAAATTCAGGCAAATTTAGACATTGGCATGAGTCAAATACAAATAATCTTGCATGAACAATTAGGTGTAAAAAAGTTGTTTTCCCGATGGATACCGCATTTGCTCTGTGAAGAGCAAAAAGCGGCTCGCGTTACTTGGTGCGTCAGAACTCTCGAAAGATTCCACGCAGGATCCTCAAATGCTGTATACAACATTGTATCAGGTGACGAATCCTGGATATACGCGTACGAACCCGAAACAAAAAACCAGTCACGAGTTTGGGTGTTCGAAAATGAGTTAAAGCCAACTAAAATTGTTCGTTCACGGAGTGTTGCAAAAAAAATGGTGGCCACGTTTGTCTCCAAAACCAGCCATGTTGCGACTATCCCTCTTGAGTGACAAAGAACGGTTAATGCAGAATGGTATGCTAGCATTTGTTTGCCACAGGTCGTTTCCGAACTCCGTAAAGAGAACTGCAACCGCCGCATCGTCCTCCATCACGACAATGCGAGTTCTCACACCGCGCACAGAACAAAATAGTTTTTAGAGCAAGAAAACATAGAATTATTAGACCATCCGCCGTACAGTCCTGACCTAAGCCCTAATGATTTGTATACTTTCCCTAAAATAAAGAATAAATTGCGTGGTCAGAGATTTTCATCACCTGAAGAAGCTGTGGACGCCTACAAAACGGCCATTTTGGAGACCCCAACTTCCGAATGGAATGGTTGCTTCAATGATTGGTTCCATCGTATGGAAAATGTGTCAAATTTCGCGGAGAATACTTCGAAAAGCAATAAATACATTTTTAAATAGTACTGTTGTGTCACTTCCTTCATTCCCGAAATTTTCAGTGTAGCCCACGGAGTATTTAATATTTAAAAAAAACCTAGGTTCAAGTACCTACTTAAACCACGCGTTAATGTTTCACACAGTGTTTTCTCGTTGGCTCTGTATTCTTCAACTCAGACTTTCATAAGTGTTACCATGTGACATAAATGAATAAGTTATTTACGATTTTAATCGGCATCCACTTTGTATGCTAACTACGGCTAAATGCCTTCTTAGGCAACGAGATACAGGATGTACCCATTGTGTAACCCACGCATGAACTCATTGCTTACAGATAGGCGCCACCTGCCGCATTAAATGTGAACTATGGGTACATATTCGCCATATACGGCGGTTAGTATTCATATGCTGTGATTTGATCAGTTCACACTCACACAGTGCACGTATGGCGCAATTGTTTAAGTGGTCACTTCGCCATTACGCCGCGCCGAGTGCTGTGGGTTCAAATCCCACAGGGGACAAAAAATTATGTGATCCACAAATAGTTGTCCCGAGTCTGAGTGTTCTTTGTCCCCCGCGACGCAGGAATATTCATAATCCGGGAACTGTCTTAAAAAAAAATGTAGAGAGAGAAAGTGAAGTTCGTACGTTTCGCTTGGGTGGTCAGTGGATTACCAGCGTTGTATTTATCACCCCATATTTAATGATACGTTTACTATCGTTTACGATCCTTCCATACTTCGAACACAGTACTTCAAATAATCCAAACATCGCACAACTCCACTTCCAAAACAAGTATCACGTGCGTTGCCAAACTCATGAAGTCCTAGTGGCCCTACTGTAACGGTAGAAGTCCAGTTACTATCTATGGTGATGATCATGATTATTCTAGTTCACTGTCATCACCATACCATCCGTCCATACCATCTATACTGATATCAAGCAGAAACACAACATTTATATTGTAACTGTAACTACTGTTTAATTAATATCTTCAACATGTTTGAAGTACCTAAGTAGGTACTCAGGTACCTACTCAGTACTTAGGTAAGTACTTAGTACCTAAGTAGGTACTTATCCTGTTTGCAAATCAAGAAGAAATCGGTTAGGGAAAAAATTTGCCATTTGTAAAGTTTTATTTTATTATATATAGTTTTATTTGTAAAGTTTGATTTTATCAATTCTTTTTTTAATGGAATTGGTTGTAATCAAGATTGGTCCCGTTTAAATTAGAAGAAAATATTCCAGGTCTAAGGGTAGGAAAAATTCAGTGATAAATAATACAGATTATTACGATTCATCTTAATTTAGGCGCATTCGAGTCGGTGATATATTTTTTTAAGTTAATTATGTCTCCCATTTTAATTATAGTACCCCAAATGTCAAAGAGTTCTCGAACCAGATTATTAAGAGGCAAGTTTTATCCACTATTCATTATACGTCAAACACCTATTTATATTCGTAAAACGTAGAAATAATACCTCATTACAATAGGTACTAAAACATCAATGGTATAGACAATAATGACAATAACATGATCAAATTGTAATAAAATAAGTGTTTTGCGTTCGCGCAGGTTGTGGTGACGTCACAATGTCACCTTGCCTCGCCCACGCTCCAATATAATATTTATTTATAACTAAAGTATAACTATTCGAAGTAATTTAAACTTTACGGTAAAGATATAAGACTGAGTACAGAAAATTGATTTAAATTTCTGCTTATGACAAGTTTATTCCAGCGGCATGGCAAGCAATTCTGATCTTTGTGTAAGAAGCAATAAGCCATAAAGTATATGTAGTTGAATTTGCAATGGTTAAGTGTAGGAAGACTATACAATATCTTTGATTTTAGTAGCAGCATAACAAATGTGATAGTTTTGACCAACGCAATGGTAATTAAAACCATGTATTTATTAGAACTTTAAAGACAGAACATTCTTCGTAAAGTGATTTATGTTTCTCTCGCAACTACTGTTCTAAAGCCAATTGGTTGATACGTTGCTTAATCCCAAAGCTTCCTGCCATAGAAGAAGTAGTTCCTAAGATAAACCAAATACGCAAAATCCAACAAATGGTTTAAGAGTTTGTAATGTGGAGGATATACAACGCAATGGATTCAATTGACATATTTTATAAATTCCAGAAGTTTTATGAGAGTTTATGATTAGTGTGAATCAAGAAAATGGGTCGGTCAGAGATGCTTAGTAATATTTCGGGCATGTTGACGGTCAGCCCAGGAATTGTTTTATGGAAGGATGGTGCAAGAGCTTCTAGGATAAATCACCAGGACGTAAAAGAGAGTTTTATGGTCAGGGTAAGGAATAATAAAGACCCTATAACAGTTCTTACTACTTCTCACTACGATTATAGTTCTGAAGGTCTACATAAACTTAAAAAAAAATCTTTATAAAAGAATACTGCAAAGAGAATTAAGTAAGAAAATGGAAAACGTCATGAGAAGAAAAAAAGATGGACTGAATGAAAGATGTAGGCTGACTGAAGAGTATGGAGATGAAAGAAAGGACAGGAAAATGGAAGAAAGCGAGAATTAGAGAGGCATAATTCTTAAATGAGGCACAGAGTTTTTCTTTTCAATTTTTGTATAGTCGATTGTAGATTTGTAGAATTGAAAAAATACTTAATTTTTAACAGACTTCAAAAAAGGAGGAGGTTCTCAATTCGACTGTATGTTTTTTTTTTATGTTTGTTACCTCAGAACTTTCGACTGGGTGAACCGATTTTGATGATTCTTTTTTTATTTGAAAGCTGGTGCTTCCCGTGACTGGACTGACGGAACTGGACTAAATGGAAATGGGACCACCCATTTCCATTTAGTCCAGTTCTGACAATGGCATCCATGAGAAAACCATATATAAGTCTTTTATGGAATAGCTTTTTTTGTTGAAGTCGGTTTTTTTTTTAAAAACTATTAATGAGACAAGTAGCATAGTTTCAAATCAAAGTATGAAAAACCATTTTAATTAGTTTATGCGTATATATCTATACATATTTGAGATTTAATGCAGTCCAGTTATTTTGAGTTACTTCTCGCGGTAAGTTCGTGTTCAAACAATGCTTCACATGCGGTTCGGTTAAAGTATCTGCTCCGAAACTTATTGACAGGAGTCGTAAGCAGCAACATAAAGTATCATAGAATTAATACCGGCTTGATTAATCATACCAAAGAAGAAGCGAAGTGGCCAACGTCTTGTAGCTCTGGCTGTACTATATGAATGCATCATTTGATCAAAAGTACCCACACCCCTTTTGGAGGAAGTATAGTCATGTACTATCTCTGGTTTGCTCGTTTCTGGGTTTATGTTGGCACCGGAATGCATTGTAGATAGTAGAATGACAGACTCGTTCAGTTTTGGTGTAAAAGAGACAAGTGTCTTTTGCTGGTCAAACGCAAACTATGAAGTCAACGGTGGTTTGCTTTTGTGTGGCAAAAAAGATGGTCATCAGAACTTGTATTGCCTAAGTTTTCCAAATATTTATCAATATATTCGTCCGTAAGTCTCGCCATTTATGTTAAAAAATGCTCTTATCTTAATTAGAAAAAAAAACACAAACGTAAAAAGATAATGGGGTGATCGGTCATCCCTGCAAGGCTGATATAGCAAAATCCACGAACGTCCAAATCAGTGGTATATGTTACTAATTACGTATGCTTAGATAAGAGAATACAGAAAAACACAACTACTCTCAATTAACGTATAGAAAGTTACCGCATATTTTTTGAACGAGTGGGGTGATGATGATGAGTTCATTAAATATTAGGTAGTACTTAAACATCCCAAAGCCAAGAATAAAAGTATAATTTTAGACGAAATATGAGTGAGTCTCGCACACGGCTGTCTGATCCCAAACTATGCAGAGCCTGGACCATGGTAACCAGACTGTTGATAAACATACTTATATCACTATATTAACACGTGAAGAGAATTCTTTGTACCTTTTTTTAAGAAAATTTCGCGAACCTAGGTACGTGAATTTTGGAATATTTACAGTTTATATATAGAAGAAGTGCAGAAAGCTAAAATTTTTAAATAATATGTCTTATAACTTTAAAAATTACGTGAAAACGGCAACGTTGAAAAATTAAAGTACACGCGTCCAGTATATGTGATTTATACCTGTCATGGTAAGTAAGTCTATACAACGACAGCTCAAGTTATACTGGCCAATGAAAAAACCATGGTCGCGATATCTAGTATTTCTAAATACATATATACTATAGATAAATTACACCCAGACACAGAACAAATGATCATGATCAATGTGGGAATCGCACCCACGACCCAGGCTCAGCAGTTAGGATCACTAACCACAAGACAAATATGCCAGTAAATGAAGTAACAATCTACAGTTGAACAAAAATAGGACAATATGTTTCCTTTATCTACCTTACGATTAACTGTAAGCCTTGAAAAAACTCACGTATGCAAGACAATCGTCAGTTAAGTTTCCTAATGGGGTTTAGTGCATAATAAAATCATGTTTAACTGCAATTTTACTAAGCGCTTCTAGTTTACCTACGTAGATTTTTGTTAGTTTATTGTTACTTAACGATTGGGCCAAGGTAATATCCTGGAGAAGTATATTAATATGGCCCTTAAATTCGTGTATTTTTTTTCTAAATTATTTGTCTTAGGGTTGCCTTCCTTAAAAGAAAGTAAGGAACCTTTATTTCCATAAAAGTTCACTTCATTGTCAATCTGTCTATCAGGAAGACGTGTAGGTTTCAAATTGAAATTAACATCAAATATTTACGTCTGCCGTCCTATGAAGGTGTTAAAAAATCAAGCTTCTTAGTCAACGCAATTAAAATATACGGCCATTTAAGCTTTATATTTTAAACACTTCGCAGGTAAATCAAAACTTATAGAGTACTTTCTATTGATCTAGAATCATGAAAATGTGTAAGATAGAAGCAAGGCAACGCAAGTAAAGGAGTAATTAATTTGTTGTTATATCAATTTAAAAAAAAAATGTAGTTCCAAACTTATGTTATGCGCTTCTTAAATTTTGTTCGTGTTCCAATGACCTGAAAACCTTATAGTCTTCATATCCTACAACTACATGTTCTTTATAGCTTATTGCTTTAACACATAGATTAAAATTGATTGCTTTACTGTAGGAATAAACATATTGCAGTAACCCAGGTAATAGTAAGTACTGATATTGTAGGATCTATATTATAAGGAGAGTAAGTAAAAGATTAGGCATGCATACAGAGACTATACTTGAACTCCAATTACAATATCAAATAACTATAACATCAAATTAATAAATTAACATTTCTTGAGGCTTCGTGCTTTCAGCACGACATCTGATACACCCGTCCGCCAGACGATTGTCCTTTCTTTTCTTTCGAATCCTTTAACTATTTTGAATACGAACTTGAGTATAGGACCGCCATTTCCAAAGAGTTCTTAATCCAATCACAGGAGATCACAAGTGGGCGCAGAGAGTCCATCACAACAATATTGTACAGAAGCAGAAAAGTGCTTTTAATCTCATCATTTTACGCATTTCATCATTAAAACTACTTCACTCTTTTCAATTCGCTCATAAAACAATGACCCTAAAATAACAAAAAAGGCTTCGAGACATATAAGTGATCTTGCATCTCTGCAGGATCCTGGTTAATGTCCTTAAATAGGAACTTGGCACAATGAAATGCTCAACCACTTCCTACATGATGACAAACTTGATATATAGCCTTCCTATATTTGTGTACTGTCTGTCTGACTACTGCTTATAAATTAACGATGACTGCATTGATTTGGGGTTTAAATCGATTTTGGAATCAAATTGGTGCCAAATTGAAATTGATGGGAAGATTTCGGATATGGATAAAGGATGGAAGTGCCAGGTTTGGAATTGATAAAAGTCCATCTAAGGATTTGGTAGTCAAAATTATCTTCTGGGTTGATTTATATACTTAAGTACCTTATTATTTGTAGGTTTTTCTCATCTGGACAGTTTTTCTTGTTTAATATCTATTGACGAGTTGTTTTCAATAAAAAGATTTGGAAACAGTTTTCCCCTCCCTACCTTGGACGGAGGATCGTTTGCCCTCTGTGTAACTACTAATTTTAAATAAAGAATTTAAGTATCTATCTAAAGATGTATCTAAAGATTTCAGTTTCGACGTTTCATATGCGTAATGCATATAATTCAAATTTAATACATATCTACCTATACTAATATTATAAAGAGGTAAAGTTTGTGAGTTTGGATGTTTGGGGTAATCTCCGGTACTACTGATCCGATTTTCAAAATTCTCTTAGTGTTGGATAGCCCATTTATCGAGAAAGGCTATAGGCTATATAACATCACGCTACGACCAATAGAAGCGGAGCATCAATGAAAAATGTTGCGAAAACGGGAAAATTTTACAAAGACGAAGTTGCGCGGGTCGGCTAGTATTTCATAAAATTGGTCATAAATTTTTCGAAATTGTCAATCAAAAAAAAAGTATTATAATTAAAAACTATAAATCAACACACACAGAGTCACCGCAACAATAAATTGCTTTGTCAAAAGTAAAATTATAAAAAAAAAATTATGACAGATAATATCGTATCTGCCTGTGTCGATCTATAACCGCCCGTTTCCAAATGGTTGAGCACTGTGAAAAGAAATCGGACAAACAAATTCACGGCCACTCTTTTACATCACCGGATAGTTTTAACAATATTCAGTAAATTGTATAAAATCACTTTTTTGTGGTGCGCTATTATGTTGATGAATAATAATATATAATGTAGTATGAACAAAAAGAAATACAAATGGCGTCTTAAACAAAAAATGAAAGCGTTAATTAAATGTGAAGATTTTGATTTAAACTATTATTAATGTACGATAGATTTGGGAATGATCCTTCGTATTTGGTATTAACAGCATTTCTATTTTTTACATTGTAATACTATTCAAATATAATGATGTATGGATGAACACCCACTATCTTTTAAGGCGCTATTCACAAATTAGTATAGTTAGCAATAAAATCCTTCTGATTGTTGATTTAACCTTTCAACGCTTATCATGCTAGGATTTTCAGCAATTTCAAAAGTGCAAACAAAGATTAGCATAGGTAATGCCTGCATGTCATCTGGCTTTGTAAGTGTTCATTCTTTTCTATCAAACGTTCAGTAAACTTGTGTGACATTTGTTGGCAAAATAAATAATTAATTTCTTCGAAAATTAGATACAGTAGATTTCGTCTATATCTAAAAAAAATCCCATTAAACCGCACAGTATTGTCTTCTGCTATTACGTGTGTATGGTCAACAAAACTCTACAACTAAGGTGGCATAGAGTCAAGTCATCAAAACGTACCTAAGTGACTCCCTAATGTTCTATGTGTTAATTGGCACTGAAAACCTCTTGCTATTAAGCAGTTTGCCATAATCTTCAAAAAGTATGTGTGTGCAATTTACACACGGTAGAAGTGAAACTTCAGAAAAGTAGGATAAATTTAATTTTAGATTATTTATATAAAAGTTGTGGGTCAATTTTTTTTTTTTCAAAAAAGACAACTCCCGCATTAGGAATGACTCCTGTGTCGCGGGGGACTTCACAAACATACAAACAACGGACGCAAAGAACACCCAGACTCGGGTGGGAATCGAACCCACGACCTATGGCGTAGCAGTCATGGTCACTAACCACTAGGTCAACAGGCCAGAACACAGATATGTTAAATAATTAACCAACGAATTTTAATACGTAAATGTACAAAAATGATACACCACGTTGACTATGACGCATTTTCTGAAGGGTTCGTAAAACGCAGGCGCAAAAACACGTGCTAGCATACGAAGATTATAGGAAACACTGTATACTTGTATTCTATTTCATTCTCTCGCAGGTTAAATCCTATTTATGAATATGTTTGTCTCTTTTTAATGTGACTTTTTCGTTTCATCGAATTTTCAAATCACAACAATTAAAGAAGTTTCACTTCAATCAAAAAATAGCTTTCGTATGTTTGTGGCCGTAAATCTTAGAAAGTATTTGACGAATTGACCAGACATTTTTAGACAACATTGCAATGGAAACGAAAATGTCTATGCATTTTATATGATAATTAGGTAGTTGCCTGTGCTCAAAATAAATTATATTACATAGTTTTCATGGGATTAAGTCTTAAAATATAAGAATTAGAAAAGTTTGATTCTTGTTATTTTCACATTTCTTTTTTATTTCTAAATGCAAAAGAAAATGATTTGACGATAGCTAAATATGACGTCAAAATTGTTATTTCATATTAATTCTTATAGAATGTATCGTTTTGACATTTCATAAATAATTGACAGTCAAATACCGTATTGTTGATATTCATCGGTTGTCATAGCAAAATGTATGAAATTTTACTGAACCACAGCAAACCGTGGCCAGGTGTAGCTAGTTCTATAAAAATCTAATATATTATTAGGAAGTCCAGTTATAAACCTTTTTATTGACTTTATTATACTCGTAAGACATATTAACACTATGTGTGCAGAATAAGGTCTCATTACATGATTAAAAAGCAAATATCCAGTATAAATAACTCTATATGCGCGTGGGCAACCCGAAGCCAAGGTGACAGATGGCCAGCCAATCAGCGGCCGGCATTCATCGACGTCATTACGCCTTGCACCCACTAGATTGAAAATCGAATGATACCATTATGGTGAATAAAATAGTTATACCGAGATTTATGTTAGTGAATTGATAATGAGTTTACTGAATATCTAAATAAGATTTAGTTATGGTGGGCTAATGGTACCTTGTATGTTTTAATACAGGTTATATCTGTGTAGGTATAATAAATAAGACGGCCATAGTTGTGGGTAGCCTCTCGTTGGAGACCATGATTATGTCCATGGTCCAGAGCGACAGCGCGTCTGATTCCGCCACCTCGTTTTGCGAGGAGGTTATGTATCCCAAGGAACGGAAAGAGAACTAGTATTCTCAGGTCCCGTAGAAGACGCACCAGGCGCCGGAGAGAGCAAGTCGATCTCCGGCTTAGAAGAGCGCTTACGGGGGCAACAGACAGGATTATCCATCGCCTAAGAAGAAGCAGGCACGAGACGATTTCACCGAGTTCCGCACGTGATTGACAGGGCCAAGATCCCTCGCAGACCTGAGCGGGGTCGTTAGTTGTTGAATAGGCGGTCAAGTCTGAGAGGCCGAAATACCACCTTACTGTTTAGCCCCGGTGGGGGTTTCCGCACGTTAAATTAAACAAATAATAAATATAATTAATAACGCTTATAGGCTATGTAACCAGAAAATTGTACAAAACATGTTGAAAAAGAGTGTGTCCTTGGAGTTTTTTGTCTGTTCTTCTCCATAGGATCTACGTATATGACCAGGCAACTAGCTTCACGGCACTACTACTCCTGACAATTCAGAAATACCTATAAATGCCCTATGATCTCATGAATTGATAAGATTTAAAAGCAATTTAGATATGTATGATTTTCTTACTTAAACTAAAAAGCCTACAAAACTCGACACGACTGGTAAGATATTTGCCAATAAATATTACAGAAATAAATATTTTATACACATATATCTATATCCTTGTGACAAATATTAATACGTAACGCAACACATTAACATCACACAGTCGTCAACTGAATTCGAACAGAATACTAAACACTGTTACTCTTTGGAAGGATACATTTTTATACATAATGATAAGTTTTTGGGACATATTTATTATATAACAATATTTAGACCTAAATTCAGCATAGCTTGTACCTACACTTTTGCAAATACATACATATATATATATATAGATATGCATGGTCGATGAGGCCGTGGGAGAGTCATGCTTCGGCACGTATGGGCCGGCTCGACCGGAGTGATACCACGGCCTCACAGAAAACCAGCGTGAAGCAATGCTTGTGTTGTATTCCGCCAAGTCAGTGAGGTTACCGGAGACCCTAACCACCCACCTTAAAGGCCGGCAACGCACTTGTGATTCTTGAGTTGCCGTCGTATGTGGCGGTAGTCACTTACCATCAGGTGACCCGTCTGCTCATTATCCCCATAGACCATAAAAAAAGTTTTCAAATGGAGACCACGAACCGGAAAGCGCAGCGTAGGACGTGGACAGACGACTTAGTAAATATCACAGGCCGTCGGTGAATACAGGCTGCCTCCAACCGGTCTTCTTGGAAGGAGGCGTATATCCAGGAGATGAAGTCTTATAGCTGAAATTATGATGATGATATTATGCTTAGAAAATACCCTGCAATGCTAATAAACTGACAAGTTCAATTAGTCTATATAATTTCCTCAATAGTAGGCTATCAAATGCACAAAGAATTCTTCAAATCTAGCTCGTACTTCCAGAGATTAACTCACTCAAACAAACAACAAAATCTTAAACATTATTATTTTAGTACAGATTTACACTTAACAAGTAAAAATTATAAATACCCCCGACTCGTAAATCCCTTCATCGATTAGAAAAGAGCGGAAGATTTTCGAACGGGTGAACAGATGTTCTTGAATTACATTTACGATCGAGTCAAGGTGACTCGATCGAGAATGTACTGTACTTTAAACATAAAAAAAACAGATAAGTGCGAGTCTGACTCGCACACCGAGGGTTCCGTTAAAACTTGTATGTAGATAGTTCGTCCATCTCGGGAATCGATTCTCAAAGATTTATGACTGTTTTTCCGAGTTTCAAATTCAACTTTGCCGTTCTAAAAATCGCTCCATCCGTGTGAGAGCTATGATGCCACAGACAGACACACAGATACACACGTTAAACTTTTAACATCCCTCCTTGGGTTCATAAAAACGCTTCAGAAATACGGCTACCATATATCACATTCACAATCGTACACTGGTTTAAACCTTCCTGTATGTCCGATAGTAGTTATGTCTGCTTGATATTCCGACAGCATTTAAATTTGGACATTAAAACATGCGATACAAAAACATCGTCTTTTGCCTGTAGAGAATTAGAAATAAATCAGGGATGACCAACATTTGATTTATGATATCTTTGCTTTTTTTTTCAATCGGTTCAGTGGTTTTTGCGTGAAAGAGTAAGAAACATCCATCCATACATTCATCCATCCATCGAAACTTTCACATTTATAATATTAGTGGGATTAGTAGAATGTAACTAAAAAAGTAAAGAAAAAAAGAAGAAAATTCAGTTATTTCGGCGAGTTTCTAATGACACAATCTTGACACAACAAAATAAAAAAAATAACGAAAAATAATTTATGTCTTAGAAAAAATAACGCTTTAATAGCGATCCAAATTAAAAAAGTAAAAAAATCCCCCTCCTGGCTCCATCTCAAACCATCGTTACTAAGCCCAATCTGTTGGACTCATCAAAACGAATCATATGAGGCCAAAAAGTTCTACTATCCACCTCCTGGCTCCACCATCAGATCAACACTAAGATGTCAAATTATGGTATTGTCATATATGTACGAAGAAGGTTCCTTTTGGATACGACGATTAGAAGTAGTACCCAGCCAAAAACCCTTTGCAATGATACTTACACATTGCGGCGAACTCAATGAAAATTGGGAAAAGGGCAGAAAGAAGAAAAGTATCTCAGGACTGCACCAAAAGAGGTCACGCGGTCACGCCTCATAGATCGCCTCAGAAAATTGCCCTTTTATAAACCACCTTTAAACCCTAAACAACAAATGTGTAGAACAAACCATACATTCACATCAACACAAATAAAAAAACATCATACACGCTAACTCCACTTAAGAAATATTTCAATAAGATTAATTTCATACAGTTATATAATTAGGGTCTAAAAGTTCAACACAACTGTGCTTAATTAACACAAAACCTGTTTTAAATAACTGCAAGATATATATTTGTAACTGTTATACATAGATCCGTAGGCAAGTAATAAAAAACATAGATTTTCTGCATCATAGAGGTTGAAGTGATTTCCAACGGTATCCCGATGTACTTAGTATTATTCTTTAATTTTTTTTTAATTTCACACATCTCACACAAGGCCGTCTGATCCCAGACTAGGCAGGGCTTGTACTATGGTAACCAGACTGCTGATAAACATACTTATGTATTTCTAAATACATACATATTATAGATAAATTACACTCAGACAGAGAACAAATGGTCATGCTCATCACAAAATTATTTGTCCTGGGTGGGAATCGAACCCACGACCTATGGCTCAGCAGTCAGGGTCAGTAACTACTAGATGACTAAACCAACAGGCCGGTCAGTTATTTTATATTATAAAATACTAGCAACCCGCCCAGACTTCGCATGGGTAGCAGAAACATCTTCAACAATCATCAACATATTTCAAACAATTTACACAAAACCTTAACAAATTATATACCTAAACCTTCCTCATGAATCACTCTGTCTATTAGTGAAACTGCATGAAAATCCGTTCAGTAGTTTTTCAGTTTATCACGAACAGACAGACAGACACGGCGGGGGTCTTTGCTTTATAATATGTGAAGAAGAAGAAGAAAGAAAGAAAATCCATTTATTTTGGTTCTAAGATACAAGTAGTTATTTCAAATAATATTCTTATATCTATAAAAAAATTATAAAACAGAAATAAGTACATTAGAAGAAACAGTGGAGGAACAATAATATGTCTCGCGTTTGCACCAAAAGAGGTGTCCAGTTCAGCTTAATGCCAGATGAGAATCGGGCTCTGATTTTCAACTGAAAGCTTTAAATAAATGTACATAAAGTGTACGTATATATACACATATATATACACACATATATATACACACATATACATACACATACACGCACACATACACTATAAAATACATACAATTTACAGAATAAAACACGTACAGAATGCCAAAAACAATGTTAAATATATTTTGTGATAATTGCAAAGAATAAGCTCTTACCATAACTGTGTGCCTATCATATAAACTATAATAAATTATGTGGTATTATATTATTAGTATTATTATATTATATTAGTGATTGGGACATACATATTACACAACACTGTCCAGACCCAAACTAAGCAGAACTATAGAACTAAGCAGACGGATACACAAGAATACATACTGAGTTTTTTCTTGTATATACAGGTACATATATATATATATATATATATATATATATATATATATATTATATATAGAAATAACAAGACTAATAACAGACATATTCATATCGAACCTGTGACCCATAAAGTGGCAATCGAATGCACTAAATACCACCAAGCCATCGCACCACAGAGACCGTCAATTTTACAGTCGCCCGAAGAAGTGAGTCTGAGACGTCGAGATAGCATAGCCTTTTACAAGTATATAAGCATTGTAAGCCTTCTCAAACTGTCGCAGATTTTATGTTATTTTTTTTATATTTTAGGTTTATTTATATATTTATTAGAGGACTAGATTTTTTTCATTGGAAAGCACCTTTTATGTTACATCCTACTAATATTATAAACGTGAAAGTTTGTGAGGATGTATGGATGTATGAATATATGGATGTTTTTTACTCTTTCATGCCAAAACTACTGAACCGATTGCGATGAAACTTGGTATGTAGATAGCTGGAGACTTGGATTAACATATAGGCTACTTTTATCCCGATATTCCCACGGAATCGGGACTTACGCGCGTGAAACCGCGGGGCTTTGCTAGTACACTATATTTTTGCTTTTTGATAGAGACACCATATTTCTATGACAGGGGAATAGGATTGGCAACACGCGAGTGATAAGTTTCGACTTTCGACTGCTATTTAGGGGCCTTTTTAAATTTATTTAAAGTAAAATTGCTTAAATGGATAATGATTGACAAACTACAGCAATAAGATATATTGATAGTCCATTGTCCTCTCATTACAAATGCGAATAGCCAATGTTAACACGACCAACATTAGACAAACAAAAACTGAACTGAATCTGAATTGTGCTTAGAGATTGCGCGAGCGCACATCATATGTTTATTAATAGGGCTGTCACTTAGGATCATTTATTATAATATTTTTGAACTTGACATACTTACATAATTATGAGAAACTTATCGAACTCCTTCAAACAAAATATAATAACATAATATGTAGTACAAGCAGTGCTTCGCATTTAGACCAGAATAAATACCCGCGTTTTTATAAATTATCTGATGGAATGGAAAGACTGCACAGATGGCGCAATGATCAATGTGGTCGCTTCGCCACTACACCGGGCCGAGTGTTGGGGGTTCCCATGCGGGACAATAATTTGTATAATCCACAAATGGTTGTCCCGAGTATGGGTGTTATTTGTATCCGTTGTTTGAATGTTAGTATAGCTCTAAAAATATTCCATTGGTCGCAGGGGCACATAAATTATTTTTGGAACAGGAGTTTTTTTTTAATTGAATGTAAAGGTCGATATCTATATCCCCCCTTTTGTGTAGTAAATACAACATACCGACACGTATTACCGTCACTTATATCTCTTACAAACGTATATTTTTGTTTCCTAATATCGGTTAAGTAAGAAAAAGCAGAATTATTCAAAAATTAAAGAACCATTTATGAGAGTATTATATCAGTTGTACTTACTCCTCTAAGGCAGATTACCTATAGATCTGTTACCAGGATAACGTGCATTTCTTATAATATAATTGCAGGGCAACGAATGTCATATCAACACATTTAAAATACAATGGCAAAACCAATATATTAAAAGTATATAAGTCACAAGTTAGTCATAAAATTCGGCCTTTAATTCTTTACAAGTAGCGAAATGAAAACTTACAACCTAATAATTATAGTTTAAAAAATTAAAAATTTATATATTTTTTATAGAAAATTCAACTAAAAAAATTAAAAGTTTAATCGAATTATTGCATTGTCATCGGTCTTTGACAGGTGTGCAAAATTTTAATGAAATTTGGCCGTTTAAAGTGGGTCAAAATCGTGCCCAAAGGAGTCGGTTACAAACATACATTCAAGTGAAGCTAATATAAAGCACGTAAAAATAATGCCAGATTGTTAATAAAATACCTTTATAAATTTATATACTCCTTATATACAAAATGTGTATTTTTAAACACATAAATGTACATTGATGTTTTTTTAAAAGGTAAAAAAATCCTCTTTGTAATAAGTTTTTGTGTTGCTAGTATATTTTATTTTAAACATATTGATGACATTGGTATGTGATATACCTAGTCAATATCTGCATCACGCAAAACGGTGGCGTGATGAAAAATGTCTTTGGCATTGAGTCCGCTATGATATATTTATTTTTGTGCAAAGATTAAAAAATAATTAAAATTAACTTTCTGTAAAATGAAGTTACTAACAAAACATTTCAGATAACGAGTTACTAAAAAACTCAATAACGTTTATCAACAACGGATCAGGATTAGTTACTTTCTTTATTGGCAACCCTAGACATTGGAAGGTTCAAATTGTCACGATCAGTCGCGTCCTTAACGCTTACTCTACATTTAAGCTATTTGTAATGAATTACTTGTCCCAACAATACAGTACCCATATGTACATACACAACTGTGTACACAAGACTTATGTCTACAAATGACAAAACGGAGGTCGTGTTTGCGATCTGTTTCAACATTTGAATGATGACTTTTTTGCATTTATGTGGAGGACTAGTTTTAGTAGTAGTAGTAGTGAAAAAATAGTGGAAAGGCACAGGTTTTGTTTCAGGTTACGACGTTGAGCATGATACTACACTTGGGACATTTTCTTAAACTGTTTTGTAATTTTGTAGCTGCCAACAAACTTGACAAACCCTATAATCTAACACTATGAACAATTCTAGTGCGTCTTGAATCTACCTCTGGAATTTTCCCCGGGCTCAGATAGGTGTACTGCCAAATTCCTCACTTCTTTTTTTTATAAGTAATCGATAATAATTTTAACTTTCTTTCGCCTGTATCATGGGGAGTACTCCAAGGAATTGTTCGGACTTATACCAGCCGCAGCGTTTCGCCATCATTCAACGCGACAAAACTATCATCCCTGTCATATGGATAATTATCAATCCACCACTGTGCGTTTCTCCAGAAACGTTTTGCCTCGCACAACCAACCTATGGAACAAATTGTCGCCTGCGGTATTTCCGGACCGATACGACCTTCAAACCTTCAAGAAAAGAGCGTACTCCCGTCTCAAAGGCCGGCAACGCACTTGTGACTCTTGAGTTGCAGGTGTCCATGGGCGACGGTAGTCACTTACCAGCAGGTGACCCGCCTGCTCGTTTGCCCCCCATAATATATAAAAAAAACTTATCAGATGCCGTGATATTCCAGCTGCCTTTTTTGATACTTACTAACGTCCGGATTAACAAGTCGGATTTGAATTTTTTTTAAATTTAGAGAAAAAGCGGAGGGAACGATTAGTAATAAGAATAGAAAATCCATTTACCCGTGTTATCTCAGGGTCAGTCAAACAGGACACAGTGAGCACCTGCCATTGAAGGCCGACTTACAACAGCGGTCTACATGCGACAACTATTACGAAAGATACCTTGTCTTTGAAAAGAGATTATGATCTGCAGAACAGTCTTAGGCGTGGTCGAGATTCTTGTTTCAATCGAAGATCGTGTAGGTGGCATATACTTAGTGCGGAATTAGTTTAGTTTTAAGCTCAAAGATATTGGAAGTAAAATGTATTATTATTGTTGTTAAATAATACCCGGTTTTCTTAAAAAAACTGGCTGTCGTAGGATTGCACGTCAGAAGTGAAAACATAACTTAGATATTATAATACACACACAAATCTGTATATCGCGAGTTCTGTGATTTTCCCCATAACAAAAGTGCCCAACGTGCCTAAAGAAGTTTTCAGACCAAAAATATAAACAAACTTTTAGAATCATCTGTACTCATTACCCAAGCGCATTACCATAAGCGTCTCAGGCCGAGTTTCGATCGAATTGCACTGATTTTTGTCACGGCTGGACTGAACGTCGGTCGGTCGGATAAATAAAAAATAAATGTGCCCTATAAATTTTACAGCGATTAGGTAGGTTTATACAGGAAGAAAGAAGAGAAATTACTTTTTTCAATACATACAACACAGCAGACAACAAAACTAAAAAATATATTGTGGCTTTAAAGACTCATATGCACAATGTACGTCGCCAAAGGTTAATAACAACACAACAGTAGCGAGCAGTACAATGAAATGAAACGAAATGAAACAATCTGTCGGCTAACTGCTCTACTAACTAACTTAACGAAAAATTGTATTAAATCAAACACATACAACATAAACATAGTCCTTTTCAACTTCAAAAATGAGGACGTCAATTTCCACCTGCGAAACAGAGATTAAAACACCTGGAAATTCAAACCGCCATTACTTGTAAACGGATAGTTTTTTTTCAAAAATTCTTATTGTAACTGCATGCTAGAGTCATGCCCTTTCAGTGATTTAAGTAAGTGTTCTTTTTTTCAAATACACTCTGTGTGTTACATATTATATTTATTTTGTTGCTAATGACAAATAAATAAAATACAATTGAAGAGGAAGCAAAAATAGCAAGAGAAAGTTTATAGTTAAACCTGATTTTAATCTTTTTAAAAGACTAATTACATTTAATTTATGAGAAGTCACTAATAAAACAAACTAAAAGACCACCAGTACATGTTAAAAAACGAAAATAACATTCGTAATACTAAGACCTATTTTATGTACAAGTACCAGGGCTTAAGGAATTAAAAGGAGCTTTGATCAAGGCCTACAGATAAAAAGTACATAAAGAGTACCCCACCCACTTGCATGTAACGTGTAAAGTGATTGACGGACCGCAGCTCGGCCAACATTAAACTATTATTACTGGGATGATATCTTCATCGCGACGTGGACATGGCACTAGAACTAGGAACATATAGACCTGACAAATTATCGTTTTAAAGTCGCAGCAAACAATTTAAGCAAGCAATCGCTTGACTGGGGTATCAGATGTAATAGAAAACAGCTGTACTTAAAATATTTAATGATTACACCTTCTCACTTAGAAAATTGTCCGTCAGTCAGTATAGATTCTTGGAAAATCTTTACTAGGAAATAAGTGCGGTCTCTAGTGAATCATGACGAACGCAGGAGTGAGAGATGACCCGTCATTACAGTAAAAGGTAATTCGCGGTTAAACCGTTTTTCCTGGCGATGGGTCTCATGTCCTGAGTTATGGTTCTTTTGATTTTTACAGGATAGATAAACTCGACATAATTTCGGTCCTACAGACTACTGCCTTAGTGGATGTTTTTGAACAGTAAAGTAACAAAAGTAGTTTTAAAGTTAAAGTAATCTGAATCTCAAAGCCAACCCTATTTTTCTCGGTGTGGAACTTTGGTGAATACAACACCGGGGGCATTTTTCTGGGCACTTTTTTACATATAAAGCCACGGTTTGGTCGATGTCAATGTTTTACAGTAGCTCCTTAATATCTAAAAGCTTGCTTGAACTTTTTATATCCTCTTTTTTGTGATTATACAGTCCTAGAATAATACATACAAAATTTACATAATTAGGTAAAAAAAAAAATGATGATGATTCTAACTGCGTGTGATACAAGCGGTGGACTTTTGACCTTCCCAGGTAAGTACTATAGAGTTCTATGAACTCTAGTAATTTTTTAATTTTTATGAATTAAATGAAAGATTTTTGTATAATATGTTTGTTAATTTGGTTAGAACATTAGAATTAGTTAATTATATGTATAGGGTTGATGCTAAAAACAGGAGACTTTTTCCAATTGAATAAAGCAAATTAAAAAGGTAAAGTTGTTTGGTAACAGTACAAAATACATTATTAGTATTCTCGTTTGTCCTCCAATTAAACTAAATAATTGTATTAGAAGTGAGTTTACATTGGTTAGGGTTCAAACCCAAAACCAATTGATCACAAGTCAAAATCATCATAATCATAAATTTAAAATACCCCCGATTTGGAAATCCCTTCAACGATTAGAAAGGAGCTGATAATCTTCGAACGGCTGAACAGATTTTCTTTAATAATATCTAAGAACACTCTCGATCAAGTCACCTTCCAAACAAAAAAGAACGCATTTAAATCGGTCCATTCGTTTGGAAGCTACGATGCCATAGACAGACTCACAGATACACAGACACGTCAAACTTTTAACACAAAATGTATGTAAATGTATCGGTACTTTACAAGATTTTGAACTTATTAATACAATTTGATCACTACTACAGATACCAAGATATCTGTTTCCCGTTTAAACTGTATTAACAGTGTTGAAAAGAAGTATGATGACAGACATAAAAAGATTTTTTAACGAATTGTCTATTTGTAGATAAAAATAACAATTAACTTCTAAGTATTAGAGTTACACATCGGCCAGTGAACCTCAAGTTCTCATCAATTAGCCATTACTTTTAACTAACATTTTATTACTTAAGACGTGCCTTCGTGTGAGTCCCCGTGTAATATACTCTCATAATATGGTAATAGTTGATTGTCAAGACAAATCAGGTTCTCTTTATTAAAGGTCAAATGGCTGACCGTTACTGAGGATGCCGCGTGCAGAGATGAAGCACGTGTCGAATAATCACGTGTCAGCGACAGATGTGTAGCATTATGGTTTTAGAAATACCTGCCACATATGAATGCAGGTTCTTCTCTGATTGAGTTGGGCTTGCCGTCATGGACGTTCGTTGGATTAGAGAAAACAAGGGCGAATGAGTTGAGTTTTATGCATTAATTATATTTACCGTAATATAGTTCTTACCAATCTACTACTACTACTACTTTAAATGTGACTACTAATTTAAATGTGATCTTAAGTTAAAAAACTAAAACAACTTAAAACTTTTGTATTATATAATATCATATACGATTACATTAACGGTAGTTAAGGCAATAGTTTTATACAAACGTACAGACATTTGAAGAGCCTGACGTTTTGACTAGATTGCACCGGCTGTGGTCACACCATCTCGGTCATTTTCATTAATCCCACTAATATTATAAATGTGAAAGTTTGGATGGATAGATGGATGGATGAATGTATGTATGGATGTTTATTACTCTTTCACGCAAAAACTACTGAACCGATTGTGATGAAACTTGGTATGTAGATAGCTGGAGATCTGGATTAACGCATAGGCTACTTTTATCCCGATTTTCCCGCGGGATCGGGACTTACGCGGGTAAAACCGCGGGGCGCTGCTAGTCATTAATATTGTAGTTAAATGCAATTGTGACTATATTTTTTATTTGTTACGCTTTCACGCCTGTACTGAAGCGATCATCATGAAAGGAGATTGCCCATTTCAGTATGAAAATCAGTTTCACACTTTTTTTTGCTTCGTCAAATATGTATAAACTGCATTATTAAGCCTGCACTGAGTATTATCTGAAATATAAACGTATATTGTAACACAACTTGGGGTTATTAAGAAATTAAATGCCAATATTAGGTAAAAAAACAAAAACGAGAAAATATTGTGACACTGACGTTAGAGTTTTTTTTTTATTATTGTTTGTAGCATTACGTTTTTGACAGGGATACCATGTATAAATTAAGGCAAAACTAATACTGAAGTATACATTCACTACATAAACTACGACTACATGCACCAAATAATAAGATTACTAAACTGCAATATATTTTAATGTGACTTTACGAATTATTATCACGTATATTATTATTTAACCATTTTATTTTAAAACGATGTTTATTTGAATTCAATCATTAATGGTTTATTTTATAATGGCAACATTTCACTTAAAATGGAAACGGTCATTGATTCAAGTTTTAATCCTTATTAGATTTAATTTCAAACCCCAAGTTCTATAGAAGAGATTTAGGGTCGAAAAGTCACATTAAAATCAATATTTTTTTTTACATTTGAAATAATGACGCGAACGTCCAAAAGTGAAACCATGAATGCCATCCATATATGCAAAGGCATATATATTGTCAGGGAAACAAGAAAGGACATAGGGTACCTTTCATTTAAAAATAAATACGAGCGAAGCCGTGGGCAAAGCTGTAGTGTATGTTTAAAAATAGAAGTTACTGCCACTTCTACAGACTCCGAAGTCTATGAACAAAATACTGCGATAATCACAAAGTAAGCGATTATTGTTTGTTCTTCGGAGCTCTCAGGCCATTGTATAAATAATATTATGCATACTTAAACGATTTATACATTGTCTAACCACGTCCGTTATTTGTGTAAAGAATTGTTATCAGTAATGTGATAATTAGCTAGTTTTAACTGTGGTTGTTTATCCCACTCACTCAGTTTTTGACTGATGTACATTTACCAGTACTGGTATTAAAATCTAATTTCTGTATTTAAATTCAAATGTTTCGTGTAAATTAAATTGAGAACGTTTTAGACACACCAAGAAATTATAAAATGGCGCCGGTTCCAAGTTCTTGAGCTCACATGAGAAGCAAACAAAAAACTACTACCTATTTAAAACTAGATGTGCCCGCGACTTCGTTCGCGTGGAATAGTGTATTTATATCGAATCAACAGGCTAAAAAATAAGTTTCAAGCTTCCAGCTCTAAATATGACGATACTTCCATATAACTTTTCATCCCCACCTTTCAACCTTACACCCCTTTTTTTGCATTAAAAAGTAGCCTATGTGCTCTCTCAGGCTCTAGACTATCTGTGTACCAAATTTCATTTAAATCGGTTTAGTAGTTTTGACGTGAAAGGGCGACAGACAGACAGACAGAGTTACTTTCGCATTTATAATATTACTAGTAAGGATTTTGTAATTGATTACTTTTTAAACCAGCTTCATTTTGTGCTAATGGCTTAGGTATAACTACATATTATGAATCAAAAGTCCCCCGCCGCGTCTGTCTGTCTGTATGTCTGTCTGTTCGCGATAAACTGAAAAACTACTGAACGGATTTTCATGAGAGTGATTCATGAGGAAGGTTTTGGTGTATTTGTACCCGTGCAAAGCTGGGGCGGATTGCTAGTGTTATAAATATTATTATTTTAATGTTAACGCATAAAGTAATTTAAAGAGATCTTAAAGTGTGTAGTATGTGTTTACATACATACAACTTTAATGAGAATTTTTGTATGTATATATGTATATTTCTACATCTCTCAGGTTTTTTTATAAGTTTATCTCTCTTGGTGTCTTGAAATGAAGCCCCTTGAATGAGGTAGCATTTTGCAATAAACTCCGGTAGATGGCACTGGCGGAATAAAACACACATCTTATTCAAATCCCTTTTGTTTCCCTCAATAGGATCTCCAACCATTATAATCATTACCTATTTACTAGAAAGAAAGAAAGAAAGAAATAAACAAATTTATTTTGATCTCATACACAGGTATACGGGTTTTTAACAATAGTTGAAGCTAATTAAATTAAGGTTACAATTTCATTTCTAACAATACCCCTGCATGAGTCAAAAATGGTCATTAGCTCAGCTTAATGCTACCTCGGGGAAGTAGCGCTGGTATTCTACTATTAGTGGCCTGCAGCTTCATGATAGAACCTATTAACCGACTTCAAAAAGAAGGAGGTTCTCAATTCTATTGAATATTTCACGCGACGTCTTTGCCATTTGTGAACCGATTTCAATCATTCTTTTTTTTTTATTTAATGGGTGGCTATACGCAAGGTTGTAATTTAACTATATATAGAAAATATTCCACCTGTAAGGTAGAAAATTAAGAATGAATAATACAATTTATCATGACTTAGGCACATTGAAGTTCGTGATGCATATTTTAAAGTTAATTGTTTTTGCTGATTGTGGCGTAGCGGTAGACCATTCAATTACCACGTCAAGGGTTGCTGGTTCAATCTCCGTTTAGTGAAAATATTTGTATGCTTGAATAATGATGACGCTGGCAACGAATGTATGCTTCTCAAACTAAATGTGCCTTTTGACATTTAGTGCTGCAAATTGAATAATCACTTAGAGTAACTGTTGACCCGCATTCACGGATGACTCAAACTTTATTATATAATACCTATCAAAGCCTATAAAAGGCGTGTACACTTACCGTCTTTTCTATATAATTAAGACTAGCAAATTCATCAGGCACACAATAAGCTATTAACACAACAGCTTTTTAAACAAACAAACTGTTCAACTTTATTATTTTACTACTAACTCTGCAGTGTCACTTGCGTTAATACCTCTGTCACTGCTCCGCTCCTAAGGGTCGTAACGTGATTTTACAGGGCCTATAAACTTCCTCAATGAATATTCTATCCATTACAAGAAGAATATTTTGAATACGACTGGTAGTTTTAGAGATAAGCGCGTTTAAACAAACGAACAAGCCAACAAAAACCTCCTCAGCTTTATTTGTTAGTCAAGATGTAATTTCAGCGTAGTACGTGACAGATGAATGAATTAAATCAATCAACTAAAATGGATCCAGTGATAGTCATATTCAAGTAAACATGAAGTCAGATCATCAGTTCTTAAATCTTAACTCGACTGCACACATGAGTCTCACCACTACGCTGCGCTGAGTGTTGTCGGTTCGGTTCCCACACGAGACAAAAATGTTAGCCTGATCCACAAATAGTTGTCCCGAGTGTAGTAGTGTCCTTTTTGTCCGATGGTTGAATGTTTGTAAATTTCCCCAAACTTGAATCAATAATTATTAGTGCGGGAGTTGTCTTAAAATAGAATAGCACGCCTGAAGTGAAAACAGACACATCTGTATACATATATGTATCTGAGCGTTTCCTCAGAATACATAATAGTACAGCCCATACCGAAAGTACCCAACGTGTCTAAAAAAGTTTTGACTTCAAAAATAATTCCTTACTTGTCCAACAAGTTAAATATTCTTCTGTACGATACTTGAATAGTTAATGGTATTCGCAATCTTTAGATCAAGATACTCCGCACTTGTTTCTTGTTTCAAGTACTCTCGATGTATCAAGGTCTCAAATACTTTCTCTCTTGTAAAACATTGAAGTTTAGCCTACATTTGTTTGTCTTTGGGAATCGCTTAACATCTGTTAGCTATATGTAAGACGACTTGACATCTCATACATATTATATGTGTGTGTGTGTGTGTGTGTGTGTGTGTGCGCGTGCGTGTGTGTGCGTGTGTACGTATGCGTGTGCGTGTGTGTGTATGTTTTTTATGGAATTAGGGGCAACCGAGGAGACGGGTCACCTGATGTTCAGTGAATACCACCACCCGTGGACACTTTTAACTTAGAGACACAAGTGCGTTGTGGCCTTTAAGGTGGAAGTAGGGAAAGGACGGGAGGGATGGTTATGGCCTCCGGTAACCTCACTCACTCGGCGAAACATAACACTACCATTGCTTCACGCCAGTTTTCTGTGAGGCTGTGGTATCACTCTGGTCGAGACGGCCCATACGTGCCGAAGCATGGCTCTCCTACGATAATATGTATGTCTCTACAAAATAAGTTCTAAGCATGTTTATCTGTGTTCTAGTAGCCACAGCCAGTTACGCTTTGTTTGGGTCTATATAGCTCTGTGTTATGTTCTTACAATCTTAGTTTTTAATTCTTCTATTTAATTGTTTTTATATGTAGAATCTTGCCAATACCCGTCAATAGCTTCCGTTGTTATTTTCTTTAGCATTTAATATTATGTATTTCATGCTGTTGGTATTCCGAACAAATTAAAATGAAATATTGTTAAGTATTTACTGAATAGAGATGATGTTTTACTAGCTAAACACTTTCCCAGCAGAGATGTTGACCCATGGGACTTTCCATACGATATAAAAGGCTATTAACTTAGTAATATAAATATTTATGAATTAAAAACCGTGAGACATAAGAAACAAAAGCTAGGGTTATTACCATTGACCTTTAATAACATTAGGTAATATATTTTATGTTATAATATAACATAAATATTATACGTAATAGTACTCAGTATAATAAGTCGAGCATAAATTGATGGCCAAGTAATTCTATTTATTAAAGAAATAAAGATGTTTAACATTGATATTGTCACTTTTAAATGTTTGTAGTTTGGAAATTAACAATTAGATCTTACAACTTTTTGCGCTCGAAGAACTGCGTTGCGATGTTATGTTTTTCATGGGATAAAAACGTTTTAAGAAAAAAAATTACGATGAAAGAATAAAGACTACGGCTAAAATATATTTATAATTATTACCAGATATTCAACAATCTTTTATTAGGTAAAAAGCTCTAATTAAGATTAATTAAAAAGAACAAACACGAAATAGATGCTGTAAACCGTTAAGGAGTTCCCTCGACTGGATTCCGCGTCCATTATCAAATGAATTACAGGTCTCCGTCATGTTGTAGTGTTATTAAAACTCCACACGTGTGCTAAGTTACAACAAAATCTGTTTATAGGTGTAAAGTCAATGGGTGAGCAATCATATGTAACCTATTTTTCTACCCTTAGGGTTGAAATTATTATTTCAAATTTAAATGAGACCAACTTTGACGTACACCCTAAAACGTCATCTAGTGTGGTAATTAATAAACAACCGACACACAGTCTGGTACAAGTAGACACGCATTTAGCCAAGTAAAAATAAATTCCAATAAAGTATGATGTCACAGATTTGTCATTTTATTCAAGTTTCCATAGAACCTTTCGTTTTTATGTTTAACTAGCCGTTCCCGCAGTTTTACCTGCGTTTATGGTCACTGCTCTGCTCCTATTGGTCATATATTATGTAGCCTATAGCCTTCCTCGCTAATGGGTTATCCAACACTAAAATAATTTTTCGATTCGAACTAGTAGTTTCTGAGATTAGCAATTCAAGCAAACAAACAAACAAACTCTTCAGCTTTATAACATTAGTATAGATAAAGATAAACTGTATTGACTTCACAGTCAACTAGATAATATAATTTTTTAAACTCTTAGACAGCGCATTTAATTTTCTCAGGACTGTTAAATTAATTAATTTCACCATAGGGGTTGGTTTTAAGGATCATAATTAACGTTCGTTTTCAAGGATTGGTGGATCTTGTCGAAGGTAAAGTTGCTGTCTGATGCTGAGTAAAATCGCCATTGTTCTGGCAGAAGGGGAAAAGAAGGTAGGTTGATATTTACCAAAGCCAGTTATTTCATGAAACTGAATGTGGGGCCAAATGATATTTGTGTAAAATGTAGCTATTAATTACTTCCCTGCCGACCCCTTTGAGGCTACAAGCGTGAGTGAGGATAGATTGATGGATTATAAGGTCTGCTCTTAAATCTATTGAAGCGGTTCAATACGTTAAAATCATTTAAAGTTACTTAGTCTCTTGATGGATTTTTTTTTCGTATGACATCACCGGGACACGGTCCGACAGCCGTAGCTACCAGCCCACGTTACGCCAGCGCACTTTGACTGTTTTTGTTAATACAGACTTGGTCATAGTGTGAGCAGTGAGCGTCGAAGAACTTATATTATTTATTGCGTGGACGGCCAAGCAAGACCTTCAATAATTACATTTTGGACATTGAAACTACTTTTCACCTTAAATCAATAAAATAATACTTTCGAAATAGTTTTCTTCGAAGTAACAAAAATATTTCATTTCTGTAATAAAATCTGTTTTCTATAATAAAATAATAAAAATGTATCTGGTCGATATCTGTCATTGGAGATAGTTAAGAAAAAATAATAGGAGAGGTCTTTATAACATCAATAGAAGCCAAAACATGTACTTTTTAAATTTTTGTTTGTCTGTCTGCCTGTATGTTTTTACAAGCATTACTAAAAAAAACTACTGCACGAATTTGGATGAAGTTTCCACAGGTGTATTGCTAAAGGTATAGCTTAAAATATGGTGCATATTTTATCTTGATACGTCGCCTAGAAACCGTGTTTTTAATAAAAAATGTTGATTTGATGGTGATGTCTTCAAATTTGTATCTTCGCAAAGCAACTTTTCAACATGCCTTTTGTACAGAAATTGCGAATGAACACACACACACAAGTACACGCATACAGACTCAGTATTCATTACAAATAAAAATATATCCTCTAGGCAACTCAGCAATTTCTCGTCAACAACACAAATCTCTAGCTGAATTAGATGTGTGTAGATCAGCTTCTAGTCTGCAAAGAAGTAGATAACAACTTCCAAATTCAACGCGTACGAAGTCGCAGGTATAAACTAGTGTTAAAATAAAATCGCTCTCAGTATAACCACAGCCCTTGTTCGCAAAAACTTAGTATTACTAATTAACAGCATCCGACCACCATGATGATTCGTTTTTTTGTGATACTCAATAAAGTTGAGCGCGAAAGCGAAGGATGCCTAGCTTTGAATTAAACTGTTTTGTGTCATGTAGTCCTGGTAATCTGGAAATGTATTCTGATAATATCTTTGGACTTGTTTGGAATTAAACCCTGAATACCACAGGCGTGGGTGTACATGAGCTCTCGACCTGGCAACGATGATCGGTGCAGATTTTCTCTGACTCCGGTACTTCCTTCTGTGTGTTGAATGTGTTGATGATCGCGACGAGACTGGAGGAAAAGGAATGGAAGGAGATTAGTACTGGATAGAACTAATTGACTGGTTGGTAGAAAGGATTTAAAGGTTCTGAAGGTGTAAAACAATCTTCAGCAATCAGGAGTCCTGCAGCAGATGAAGCAGGATTAAACCGGCTTCATTTCCAGGTATTTTATCCCTATACGAAGTTCTACTGAAATCTGCAAAAAGACTGTGTTATTTAATCGGTTCGATTCTGACTTAGCCACCTTACTTTTCACTCTGGATAGGTAGTTTCCGTGTCAGCCACTAAAGCATTGTAGCTTAAAATTTAAAAAAATGCTTAACATTATTATGAAGAAAGTCAAACGGTACAGTAGATTTCTGTTCCTCTAAATGAGCTTTTTGCTATAGCTGCTCCGCTGGATATGTAAAACTGGGAAAGAAAACTGAATTTTATTTTATGGGGAGGGGGGATGTGAGCAAAAATCTCACCACCTGCTATAAACTATCAAATTCACTAAATAACAGTTACAGCTATGTTATTCGTACCTCGATCAGCACTCAAGTGACCGTTATCAAACTTATAATACACGCCTAGCCTTTTTATTATCTGACATTGCCCACCATTTTTCAAGCGGACCAATGACGTGGCCGGTATAACTAAATATAATAATTCATGTCTATTAACTCATTTTTATCTAATAAATTCGAGTTTTTAAAATGGCAACAACAGGAAGGGCAATGAAGAAGGGTTGGCTACGTGCTAGTGGGACAAATTAATAGTTACCCGTTTTCCATTAAGCGCTTAAATTATATAATTATATTTGTTTTTCAACTTACATAGTAGATAGTATTTTTTTACCTAACAATTTACGATTCTCGTTTTTTTATATCCATCATTAAATAATTTTCGTGGTTTCGTAACCAGTATTTAAATCGGCTGATCCCAAAAATACGTCCAATTACCCTCAAACCGCAAATATTATGACTTTAGGACACGCGATCTTTAAAAGTCATGACTCAACGAAATTGGAAGGATATTTTTAATGCTTACTAAATAAAAATATTGAGTAAAAGGATTTCGCTCGAAGGCGTATGTGATATTTACTTCTTTTATCTTTAATTAGTTAAAAAACCAAAATGAACTTCCATATTATTATGATGGATTAAGATACTTAGGGATTATATTGCTTAACCGCTTCTAAAATTTGAAGTGTGTATGTATGTTGCCTATGGCTTACTTGGCTTGATGGGTTTTGATGAAATTTTCAAGCAAATCTTCAGATTAGCGGGTGGTCCTTTAAAGTTTGGTAACTATCGGATATTTTTTTTTTTTTTGGTTTCTTGGCAACATTATATCGCACTAAAACTTCGTCACATGACCGTCCCCATCCATCCACCAGAGATCATCTGCTTATGATAATTAGTGTCACCAGTGGGGCGGGTCGGTTTATAAAAATCAATGTTTATCCATTAATAATGTATGATTGTATTTTTTAGACACATAGGTTTAAATGTTCGATATGAGTTCATCATACACTAAGTGTAAACACACAATAAGATGACACGATGTCCTTTTTTAACACGTTTTTATTAGCTTCAACTGTAACCAAGTAACTAACTAAATCTTGGAAGTCAATTGAATTGAAAAATATCCTCGTTCAAGTTGCTCATTGGGCCTAAATAATATCAGACTGAAATGTAAATTTCATTATGTATTTTATGTATTGCCATACAATTTACTATTACTTACGTAGTAGTTGTGCCCAATAAACTTAGGTAGTATCAACGGGCAGTTGTTCGCGACGCATGGGTACAGATGGGTGCGTTACTTAACTACACAATGCTCCGTTTGTACAAAATTAACATAATTAGTGCAAATGTGTGTTTAATAAATGTATTTTCTTTCTTTCTTTTTCTTTCCTATGTCTTTTTCTGTATCCCTGGCAACGGATTATGGGATAATTTTTATATATTAGATTGCTAATTCAATCATAATTCGTTTTTTCATTGCCTCTTAACTTCAACAGAATCAGCCGACTGTATCGGCGACCCATGTTACTAATTATCCCTAAAAACACAATAGCAATCTTAGAAATTTTGATAAATACAACCATTCCACACACAAATTAGGTACCATCGTACTTGATTGCCAGCCTCAGGAGGTGTTGCCAGTGAAAAAATATGTCGGTATCTTAATAACTGTGGCCTACGCACTGCTAACGAGATTCAGAATGATGGTTTTGGGCTACAAATAAGATTTGTGTTTTTTGTGATATAAGATTAATTATACATAGTTAAGTATATGTACAGGGATAGTTAGTTATATAAAATTTAGAGAACTTGAACTAAATCAGCTCTTTATGTAGAAGTGTTGATGCATACAAATAATTACGACACATGACAGGTCGCCATGTCCCTTCCTTTTTTTATAATGCTACCATTAGTGTTGCATGATTTTATATAGCATCTAAGCACAAATGCCTCTTTATGCTAGATGCTCCAATTGACTGGAGTAGAAGTCTTTTGTGCTCGAACTCTTCAAAATACTTACAGACACTTTTGGAAAACTCTTTTGTGGCTAAGCCCAGTTGGATAGTACGACGTACTAATGCTCTGTTATTTGGCTTGGTCCGGAAATACCTGGACTACATCGTCCGGAAATACCTGTACTTCTATTCACTGAATCTGACCAGTCTGGTCACATTTATTCAAATGTTCACGCAAGTACAACTTCAGTGTTAATATGGAAATCCTTGTTTAGGATTAATTAGCTGACCCACGCAACTACGTCTGCATTTGTAAATTTTCCCCGTTTTTAAAAAAAATACATGAATGCTTCGCTACTATTGGTCGTAGCGTGATGTATATAGCTTTGTCGATAAATGGGCTCTTCAGCTTTGTAATATTAGATAGATAGATAGATAACACTTTATTTGTACACCAGTCCTTACGGTAGAAGCATCATACATACATTTTTGTCATACAGATTATGTACAAAGGTATGTAGGGTAGTTAGTATAGATGAATAAGTATAGTTTTAGCACTGCCTAGTCAAAAACGCAATAACATAGTTACTTACTTTCAGCTATTATTTTACATCCTTCAAGTTGTATTTTCGAGACAAAATGTCTTTCACCAAGGTCTCGTCTCCACTAAGTATACCAAAATTTATAAAAATTGTTTCAGTTTGGTTAGGCGTGAAAACATAACAGACAGACGGAGTTACTTTTGCCATAGAACTTGATATTTTATCGACATAATTTGTAAGTTTCAAAATACTTAGGTTTTCTGTATTATTATAAGCAACGTAACCATAAAATTGTAAAAAAAACATGTTGTATAAGAGTGTTCTTGGAGCTTTTGGCCGGTTCTTCTTCATAAGTTCTACGTATTGGAACAGGCAACTAAGTTTACGACCGACTTATATTATCTGACTCCTACTCCTGACAAATGAGAAATACCTCTAATGGGCTTAAGTAATTGTTTTTTTTTTCATGTGGCAAACGGGCCGACAGGTCACCTGATGGTATGTACTACCGCCGCCCCTGCAACTTAAGAGTCAAAAGTGTATTGCCGGCCTTAAGGTGGGAGTAGGAGAAGTGAGGGAAGAGGGGGAGGGACAGAGAGAGGTAAGGGTTAGGGCCTTCGATAACCTCACTCACTCGGCGAAACACAGCGATGCATTGCTTCACTGCCGGTTTTCAGTGAGGTCATGGTATCACTTCGGTCAAGTTGGCCCATACGTGCCGAAGCATGACTCTCTCACGAATTAATACGTTTACGTTTAATTACGTAAAGATTTGGATTTGATATTAAAAATCACAAATTATCCTAAAATATTTAGTCCTTTACGTTATTCACTGCCATAATATATGACTACAGCTTTCTGTAATAACACTTTCCTAGAGATCGAATGAAAGAAAGAAAGAGAACCATTTATTGCCTCACAATACAGCCGCGCAATGCGCATACAAAATAGTGGTTGAATTTCGATAATAATTCATTACGTTTATATTTTTTTCCAGTATAACCTGAACTGTTCTTGATCATGATTTACGTACTATCACAGATCAACGTGTACATGTACTGGACGAGAGTAGCTCGATGTAGCGTCTTCTCACTTTTTTAAAAATTTTACAAATATTCTTAAAAAAAAATATTCAAAATTTTACGTTCCTTGGTTAGAGCAATTTTCATAAAAATGCGTTCAAAGATTTCTCTAGATAATACATATGATTGACCAAAAGCAGATGCCAAACCCACGCTCAAACCCTGTTACAAATATTCAGATATATATATAATGTTGCAAAATAAATTATAATATATTTGTAACACTATTTCTTCCAAATAAAATAAATGTTAAATCTAG
The DNA here is from genome assembly GCA_963859945.1 of Euplagia quadripunctaria. Lineage (NCBI taxonomy): Eukaryota > Metazoa > Arthropoda > Insecta > Lepidoptera > Erebidae > Euplagia > Euplagia quadripunctaria. Next base: position 16,814,046 of record OY982581.1, read on the forward strand.
TTTTATTTAAATAATATCAAGGACGTCTACACCGTTTTAAACTATTTGGATTGAATCTATTAAGAAGACGGTACACAATTGATAGGTGATTAAATTATATTTTGGGATATTACACAGTGCTATCTAAACTCATAACTAATTAAGTAACATAACTTGACGCACCTCACACACGGCCGTCTAATACCAAACTTAGCAGAGCTTGTACTATGGTAACCAGATTACTGATAAATGTACTTAAAAATATCTACGTTTTATAGATAAATTAGACATTCTGATCGTGAAGGAAAAATTTCACCCAGACATAGAACAAAGGATCGTGCTCATCATACAATTTTTTTTTTAAAGGCAACTCCCTTATTAGGAATAGTTCTGTGTCGCGGAAGGCTTCACAAACGTTTGAATAACGGATACAAAGAACACCCAGTTCAAATACCACAAGCCCGTGTGGGATTTGAACTGACAACACTCGGTGCGGTGTAGTGGCGAGGTGACCACTTAAACCATTGCGCCATCCGTGCAGTCGATTTGTTATTTGTCCTGGGTGAGAATCAAACTGTCCACTTTTACATCTGCTTGGTAAGATTTTTTTTTTAAAAGCAAAGTGTGCTATTGTTTTTCGCCAAAGGTTACTTATTAACACCCTAAGAGAACTAGATAACAGTTTAAATTATAAATTATGTTCGCTTTCACGCTTTAATTACTCAACCGATCATCCATAGACAACGGATGGGGAATGAGACCTCTACAGCCTTATAAAATGAATTACTATAAGAGACACGGAACTTGACAGCCCGGAACAAACTACAACACTAAATAGATGTTAATAAGAATTACAATATGGCAGCGCTAAAAAGCCTAACATTGCTCAGATAAATCTACATGACCGACAAAGGTTGCAAGACATTCTACGTGCAAAGGTCCATTTGATATTACGTTGTGCAACCTGCTCGTAATACATAAATAGCAATAACATAAGTTCTAAATGTGTAAATTATATCGCGTACTCAATTCGCATTTTAAACGTCCTTGTAACGATCCTTTTACATCGATTAAAGTCATTAATCGAGTGTTCTGTTTAAGTACTTTGGATCTGAACGCGTTTATAAAATATCCGGCTATTATCACCCTTCTAAATTTAAAATTTTAGTTTTCGTTCTATATTAAATTTGAAAAGTTTAGGAGAATAATCAAAAGTCAATTTATTATAAAAGAAGTAATACGCTTCAAAATAATTTAAATGAAAACTTACCGAAAAAAGTCCTTTTCGGGCACAAGTGACAGTTCGAACGATATAAATAACTCACAACACCAACACAAAGCGTAATTGCAACCAAGATAAACAACACTAATGAGTACGAAGAATATGTGCACTTGTTTTTTATAAAATTATTGAAAAACACAACACTTTTATTTTATATTTGACTGGCAACTGATTACACAGACACAAATCGGCGCGAAATTTGACAGTTCAGAATACAAGATGGCGTGGAACCGCTCTCGACTGGTGCTCGAGGTCGACTGAAGTTAAATCAAATTGGCGAGTGAGAGAACTTATTACGTAGGCTCCGACTATAAGGCTTTACTGCATAAATATGAGGCTGTTTGCAAGGAAAACAGCTTGGAGATATGTTTGGGTGAAGGTGTTTGTCATACTGCCAAATTGGTATAGATTCTTATGAAGTGTGATGTCATGTAGGTAGTTTTTTTTTAAGCAGACTAAATATTTGTTATACATGCGCTTCAAACATACACACACACTAATTAACTATATTCATCGAATGAATGAGTATTTTATTAATGCAATATTACTAAAGATAGTTTTGATCACTTTGATATTTAAATATTGGATCCAATTAGGTAATAATCTTGTTTAGTTCGATTTATTAGTAGATGGTGATTTTTGTAATATAGCAACTGATAGATTTATTACTATTACAAATAAATTTAAATATATAGTTGTTAACGTAACAGAACTCAGTGCATAGAAAGAAAAATAATATATTGTTTAAATTCCTCCTTAAATATAACGTCATTAATTTTTTTTCTTCTATTAATAAATTATTATTTTTCTTATTTATCGATTGCTACAAACTGGAAGATATTTCAGTGCTAATCTCCCCTAGCATTCATTCTACTCAGTAGATTGATCGATTTAAGGAATTTGGAAGCGCAGGAAAATTACCTTGAGTAGTTTTCTTAACAGGATAGTTATCTCTGTCCTCTGTTAAGTACCTATCCGGTTTTTATGATTGCGATTACCAATTCCTCTTATTTCACCAAATTAAATCGTCTTCCACCTGCTCAACCTTTGCAGTCTTTACTCCTAACCATAAGATTTTTGCATTAAACTCCGCTTAGACCCTAGCGAGTTCTGTATGGAATAAACTCCGGTCCTGCTAAAGTGTTTGCTTCCCACCTCAAAACTATAACGAGCTGGTTAGGATCTCATAACATTAGATCTGCAGATTGTTTTTAGAATAGTTGTTTTTGGGGCGAGACTGGGCGAGACGTTCACATTCAATCAATTAACGGAGTGCCATCTAGCGAAAAGAAACTCCACTATTTACAAGTACATAACGCTTCGAATTTAACTAAAAATGCATTACGCAATAAAAAGACCTTAGAACGATTGGTACATACTAAAACAAACATGAACACACCTTATCATCAAGAACAGTAACAACCCGAACAGAGTCCTTTAGTATTAAAACGTACCTAATATATTTAAGTATAATGTTCCACCATCAAGCCACATAGCTTCGTCCTCCGTTTATTTTATTTTTTTGTTATTCCTTGAAGAGATACCACGTGCCTCTATAAATAATTTATCGAAATCGATGTCAACCAATCACCCCGCTGATGGACATTAACCCTCACTCAGTATGGGCACAGATTACTTAAGTAGTTACCATATTCACAGATAAGATAATACTTTGCCATAGTCCAGCAGTCAGTTGGTAGACTTCTATACAAAACGTCACGAACATTATGGAGAATTTTAAAGTATCCATGCAAGTTTGATTGTGACCCTTATAGCAAGAGATAAATTTATAATGGCGTGAAACCAACTAACAAATCGATTTAGTTCAAAGTCAAAGACAAATTTCTTTATTTCATACAAATCCTTGAAAAAGACTTGAAATCTTCTTTTTGAACTACCAGTTCCAATTGAAAAAAATACTTTTAGTGTTGGATAGCCCATTTATCGAGGAAGGCTATATAAAATCACGCTACGACCAATAGGGGAGAAGCATTGACCATGAACGCAGATGAAACTGCGGGGACGGCTAGTATTAAATAATGCGCTATTATGTTATTAAGAGCAAGCAAGCAAAAATTAACGTTTATAAAATTAAATAAGACAACATTAAAGTAAGAAAAGAAAAACAAAAAAGGAATAAGATGAGAAACATAAATTAACTCACATTATATTTCTATTAAGTAGGTGTTTGTAATTAGTTATAAGCGTTTTATCCACCATATTATTGTAATCCACCTCTGAGTAATAGCATTTCAGGCATAATTTTCATTTAACTGTGGATTTCAATTTGTTCAGTCTTAAACTTTGTCCATTGTATGTGATTTTATTATAAAATTGCATACATAGAGCCCGTAACGACTCGTTAGCCTGGAGGCAGGCAGGCCCAGTCAAGGAACTAAAATACCTAAATTTTGGATTACTACGCATTTTTATTTTTGGATAAATAGTAAAAATATGCGCTGATTAAGAATTTCGATACCCGCAGTCTGGACAAGTGGGGCGTCATTTTTTTTTAACAATTTATTAGAAAAAAATACTTCTTTTTTACATTACGTGTGATATCTCGTTTTCAGTACGTTTTTTCGGCATTTGTACCCAAAGCATTTTTGTTTTCCATTAAATTAACTACAAAATGAGACCTGTTCAAAGTCACTAAATGCTTTTGTTTAACAGCAAAGGAAGGTTAAAGTTAAAAAATAACGTTTTTTTCAACATTTCATAACTTTGAAAGGAACGTCCGTAGAAGTCTGAAACTTTCTGAAATTGTAGCTTGTAATGATACTAAAAAGTGCTATAAATTTCAGTTAGATCGGTTTTAAACTTTTGAAATTATTAACGATCATTTTATTTTTTTAGCCTGAATTGCAAAATGCGCCATTTTTAGGGTTCCGTTCCTCGAAAGGAAAAAACGGAACCCTTATAGGATCACTTTGTTGTCCGTCCGCCCGTACGTCTGTCTGTCTGTCAAGACCCTTTTTCTCAGGAACGCGTGGAGTTATCACGATGGAATTTATATCAAATACTCAGATCTGCTGTCCCTTGGAGCTGTGAAAAAATCAAACTTCTAAGCCAACGCAATCAAAAGATACAGCCGTTTATGCCGCAAATTTTCGACACTCGCAAGGGAATCAAAACTTACAGGGTATGTCTCGTGAACTCAGAACCTTGAAATTTGGTACTAAGCAACGTCTTATACCACAGATAAAGGAAAAATTGCGAAAACCGTAATTTTTTAGTTACATCATATAATAAAAATATTTTACGGGACCTTTGGTGTGCGAGTCCGACTCGCACTTGGCCGGTTTTGTTTCTCTAAACTTTTAGACTCTAACACGGTCCATTATGCGTTGAGATCTGGCTAACTAGTTGAGCCAGCCCAGCTCCCTCCAGAAGCACAAAAGCCTCCTGTGGCGTCCACAGGCTTCTAGGAGCGATCTCGCATCCGCGAGGATATTTCTTTCCCGTCACTCCCTCGTAGTCCAGGACAACGTGGGCGACCGTTTCCTCTGCGTTAAGACATCCTCTGCATATAGAACTGTCTGTCGCATTAATAGTGAATAGATGCCGATTCAGGGCCAAATGTTCCTACAACTATTCTGATATCGAGTCGGTTGAGACTGAGCAGTCTGCAAGTCAGACGTGGTGAGATTGTAGAAGTAGGTAATACATTTAATTAATATGTTGTCTGCGTGTTTGAGAACATCATCGCAAATAACTTCACTTTTTGCTGCTATTTGATCACGTACTGTAGACATTGTTACTACCTACGTACAATATAAATTTAAGTCATAATAACATATGTTTTTGTTCAAAAAACTTTAAACTGTTTAAACAATGTTTACATTGTATGGTTTTTGCAGTCAGACAGAAAATATCTATATACCGAACAATTTAAATGAATAAAAATACTGCAGAGCGCAAGAAAAGACGTATAAGACAAGTCATGATGCTGAAACAGTGCCTATTAACTTATATTAGGTAACGATTAACATTTAAAAATTTTTGGTAAATGTAAAATGGTAAACGTGAAGTTTGTGAGGATGTATGGATGTATGTTGCTCTTTCTGGCAAAAACCTGCTGAACCGATTGCAATGAAACTTGGTATGTATATAGCTGGAGACCTGGACACATAGGCTAATTTTTATTCCGATATACCCACGGTATCGGGACTTACGCGGGAGAAACGGCTGGGCGCAGCCAGTTATTATATAATTCTAAGTCTAGTCTAGATACTTGATTTTACACTATTTTTACACGCTTTATATTAGTTCACTTGTATGTATGTTTGTTTGTATATTTGCAACCGACTCCTTTGGGCACAATTTTGACCCACTTTAAACGGCCAGATTTCATTCTTTCATTTCTTTTCATTCAACAATTTTGCACACTAATAATTCGATTATTTTTTTATTTTTTAGTTGAATTTTCTATAAAAGCGTGTTTTTTAGTTTTTTAAACTATAATTATTAGTATAATGAATTACGCTGACAGCACACAACAAACGTGCACAATAAAACACAGGAAGTGATTACTGATGCCTGTGAACAGTCGCATTGTGAGTGGTGTCACTTTTGTGTCTTGCCAACTCTATTCCTCTTTTCTATGGAGGTTTATTCCATCCCAGATACACTCTTCAGGCACTTAATTCATCTTTCCTTTATTAATTTAAAAAATATATACTTCAGCATCATGGCTTGTGATAAAATATCTTTTGTGGCAGGATATTACTTAATGAATAGTTTAGTACCTGGGAGACCGAGTAGCCGACTCGGTAGCTTTTTGTATAATCGTATTTCTTTTTGTAAAATTGCATTTTACAGACAATACAACTATCCAGTTTAACTTAAAATGCAAAACTGTATCTGTATACAAAATTTCATCAAAATTGTTAGTTGTTGTTTCCTAGATTCAGATTATATAAATATACATATATACAAGAATTGCTCGTTTAAAGATATTAGATTAGATTAGATATGAGGCCCTCCAGGGAGATATAACCTATTTAAGGCATCATTAAAATCTGTCCTTATTAACGAAGATATCGCGAAATTACTACACAAAATATACAACCGAATTATGGTATAAATTACATTATATTTATGACCCTAGTTACATAACCACAGAGATGGGTTCGCATTGCATATCTTGTTAACTCTTGTCACATACTTAAGTGTACGCTAGCCCCCAGTTAAACTCCTCTCTGGCCCTCTGGGCTATTGCCATGAAATACATCATTATTTGAGTGTAAAACAATGACATTAAACACTTATATTTTATTAAGTTTTTATAACGATTTGGTCGCAGTTTTCAACGTGTCTTGATAAAACTTGAGATTTCCGGTCTTCCCAAAAAAATTGGAAATTCGCTGATGCGTTATGTTAAAAACAAACTCACTATGCTTGTTATAAACTATCAAAATCAAAGCGGCGGTAGCGTAATGGCTAAGGCGTCGGACTTGCGATCGAGTGGTTTCGAACCTCACCCAGTGCACTACCGACGTGAACCCACTTCTAACAGAAGCATTTAGCTTAGCTGGAGATGTTAACAAGAATACTAGTAATGTGTGACCCACGTTACTTACCACGTTCTTTTTGTAAAAAAATTACTAAATCATAATAACCGCTATGTTGTTCGTACCTCAATCAGCACACAAGTGATTGTTATCAATATATAATGCATGCCCGTCCTTTTAACTTGTTGTCAACTGGCCAATACCGTAGCACTACTGGTAGTCATAATAATGTCTATTAACTCATTTTGATTACATAGTGTTTTATCATCTATTATAGTTTGCCCCTATTTTTAATAAAATAAATACGAGTTTTTGATATGGCGATAACAGTTATTTGATGACTGACTTTGTCCAGTTTAAATTTATTAAGAGTAACAACTACTTCATTTTAAACAAGCTGTAAAGAAAATACAAAAAGAGCTGAATGTGAAGTTATAGAAGGAAGGGAAGGGGGAAGGGATTTACTTCTCAATTTCCCCCCCTGATGATCGAGACTGCGACATAAATAACTCTACTTTTTATATACCTATAAGTGCTCATTTTGAAACCAGGTCCGGTAAAAAACTTAATAAAAAGGATTTGAGAGTGTTGTAAGAGGCCAAAAGTGGGGTCAAAAGGAAAATTAAAATTTAAACAACGAGTTGCGTAGTCTTAATAAATGTAGCGATGCAAATTGAATAAGCAATAAAGTTTAATATTTAGTGCGTAGTGCTACAACAACTTTCTAATGTACCTATAATATATATGGGCCTTATAATCGGCATAACACAGCTTTCCTATTAAACATCAGACAAGAAATTGCGTAGAGTGGGATGCGACAATTATTTGAAAGTTTTACGAGACGAAGTAAAGAGTGAGAGAGCTCGGACTTCCCGACAACAGTCCGTTCAAGATGCAGGAATGCGATCCTGACCTGCAACTGGGCCCTTTGGCAATTAAAAGTGGGAAAATTGGGAGTATTTTGAAAGGAACAGATAGGTAAGAAGGAAAGGAATATTACTTATACGGATGAATTGGGGCGTCTAAGCATGCATCGTGCATCGAGTATCGTGGGAGTGCCATGGCCATCTACGGCCTTACAGAAAACCGGCGGTTACCGGAGGCCCTAACCCTTCCCTCCCCCCCTCCCCCTCTTCCACCTTCCCCTACTCCTACCTTAAAGGCGGGTAATGCACTAGTGACTCTTCAGTTGCAGATAACCCGTGTTCGCCCCTTATACCATAAATAATTCTTTCAAAAAAAAACCGACTTCAAAACAAAAACTATTCCATAAAAGACTTATATGGTTTTCTCATGGATGCCATTATCAGAACTGAACCAAATTGAAATGTTACCACACGGGAAGCACCAGCTTTCAAATAAAAAAAGAATCATCAACATCGGTTCACCCAGTCGAAAGTTCTGAGGTAACAAACATAAAAAAAAGGTGTGTGTCAGCTCCGACCCACGACTGGAGTTTACAATTTACTGTAGGTTCACAGTATATATTCTATATATATATATATATATATATACATACATATATATTTTCTATATAAAGGTATATACACATATCTACTTACATGCGTCGAGGATAAGGAGTAAACTCCAATAAAGCACAAAAAGCACAACAAAGCGTTAAAGCGTTACGCTGCCCTCCGATCACTAAATTTTACTCTTCATATGTTTTTCATACCGGGCGCCTTATATGAAAATCGATTCTTAAGGAGTAAACTCCAATAAACTCCAAAAAAAAAACATACAGTCGAATTAAGAACCTCCTTCTTTTTTGAAGTCGGTTAAAAAGTGTATGAGTTCAATTCACACACGGCAGAAGTGAAACTTCAGAAAAACTGATAAAGATATACAAAGAATGGCCTTAATCATAAACAGTAAGCAAACCTGAAGTCCAGTTACAACTGTACACGACTTTCAAAACAAACAATACTTCGTTTTCAATATAATTATTTAAAAGTTGGATTTAAATGTAAATTTGTAAAGAATCAATTAAGTATGAGAAAAATATGGAGAAAAAATGCACAAAAATTACACCACGTTGACATTGACATATAGTACGCAGGCGCAAAGACAAAGATTATAGGGACTTCAAAAATTATAGGGACTTTATCGTAGGAACTTTATCGTGATGCTGCCGTTTCATCGAATTTCAAATCACAACTATTCTGTTTCACTTCAAAAAAGCAATAGCTCGTGGTCAGGGTCGCATACCTGTCACTCGAACTGACTGTTGGCGGGAAATCCAAGCCCTCTAACTTAACGATTACAATACTAAACACGTATTTTATGACGAGGTTACATTAAATTTATATGATTATTACATTAAGTTACTAGATTAAGATTATACAAATTGTATGCGGCCTGGCTGATAGTAAGCTATTATCGTTGCCTTTTTGTACAACACGTGAGTACAATCGTATATCTATTCCAATATAATTATATGTATGTATTGTATCTATAACAGGTTATTAATATCCAATCTCTTTCTGTTTTATTCTCAACACACAAGAAACTGCCATAGAATTCCTTTTTCAATTCAACTCTTTTATTTGTCAAACATAGTAGGTTACAGATGTTTATAATACCTACATATAAATAAAAAAAACTGTCAGTTGTAGGACTGTCAGTGTCAAATTCGATGAAACGGAAGCATCACGATAAAGTTCCTATGATAAAGTTCTTATAATCTTTGTCATTTGTCTTGGCGTCTGCGTACTACCAATCTTAGTCTTTGCCCCTGCGTACTATATGTCAATGTCAACGTGGTGTAATATTTGTGCATTTTATCTCCATATTTCTCTTTTACTTAATTGATTCTTTACAAATTTACATTTAAATCCAACCTTAACCTATATTGAAAACGAAGTATTGTTTATTTTGAAAGTTGTGTACAGTTGTAACTGGAATTCAGGTTTGCTTACTGTTTATTATTAAGGCCATTCTTTGTATATCTTGACCTGTTTTTCTAAAGTTTCACTTCTGCCGTATTGCCGTGAATTGCACACATACACTTTTTTATTTTTGTGTTAGACGAAAGTTCATTAATTTAGTTTCTCAAAATTAATTTTCAGGTTGTTGGCATTTAACCAGTCAATTATAGAAATTTGGCTAATATTAATGTCATCTACGATTTCTTTACACATCTGGTCTTTTGTGGTTTTAGGAAGGTCATTGATGTAACAAATAAATACCAACGGTCCTAAGACAAAACCTTGTGGAACACCATACTTGAGTATTCTAGTGCTAGATGAGTATAATATCTCAGTTTTGGACTTTATATTCACTTGACTTATATAAGCAAACTGTTCTCTATTTTCGAAATAAGACTTAATGAGATCAAGCACGTTTCCTCTAATGCCATAACTACTAAGCTTATTTAATAATATTTTATGGTCAACACACTCAAGTGCCTTGGTCATATCCATATACAACGCAATCACTTTTTTTTTTAAATGGTATAGGGGCAAACGAGCAGACGGGTCACCTGATGGTAAATGACTACCGCCGCCCATGGGTACCTGTAACTCGAGGCACAAGTGCGTTGCTGCCCTTTAAGGTGGGAGTAGAAGAAGAGGGGGAGGGGGGAAGAGTGGGGAGAGGGGAAGGACGGGAGTAAGGGACAGAGAAGGGTTGCGGCCGGTATTGCTTCACTGCCGGTTTTCTGTGAGGCCGTGGTATCGAGCGGAGTCGAGCCGGCCCATACGTGCCGAAGCATGGCTTTCCCACATGAAAGGTAGCCACTGATCACTGGTAGCCTGTGATGGATGTTATGGTGTATTTTTTCTAGAAATTTGTAAATGGCCATGTTAATGGTTCTCTTAAAACTAAACCCCATTTGTTCATCACACAGAAGATTGTGTTTTTCTAAATAGCTATTCAGATTATCATATATTACTTTTCAAATATTGTAGAAAATATTGGTAGCAGCGCTATAGGTCGATAATGACAAATTTTTGTTCCATCATAACCTGTGCTGTTTGTATTTTTTATGTTTTTAACTATTTCAGAAATAACTTTAGGAATGGTTGGTGGCATAAACATAGATTTGTACGATGGCAATTCAGTCGCACTGATATGCGTCTAACATTTAATTGGATACTAAGTCTACAAAATAGTCATTGAAATATTGTGCTATCATCGGGTGCGGGTCAGTTACATATTTGTTATTTACATTAATTAAAGTAATTATTTTCTTGAAAAAATTACCCTTTATGCCATTTATAACCAGGTTCCTTTAGATTTGTTAACAGTGCTTTTAATAAAATAGGTGTTTTGTGTGCTTCTTTGAGTTAACTTAACACGTTGATATCTCTTTGAGAAAATTTTGAAGCCTTTTCTCGTGTTATCGTTCGGTGTTGATCTACATTTCCATAGAAGCGTCCGTCTCTTTCTACTATAAACTTTAGTACCCTAAGCTATTTATATTGGCCTGGTAGTTGTCGAGATTTGAAATTTTACAACGGGAAAACAAAAATCATAGAATAATTGAAATAAGTCATAAAATATATTAAAACTTTCATTAGGGTCATTAGTTTCATATACTTCAGAAAAGCCTAAATTTGAAATACATGCCTTGAACTTGTTAATATTTTCTTTACTAGTCTCGTTTTTTAATAAAACAATATTTGAGAACACATGTTTGACGAACTGGAAACATCATCAGTTGTGCTGTGTGGTCGGATACGCTCTACTATCTCACTTTTGCACCCTCGTATATTCTGAAATAATATATTTTTTTGACATAATTATCCTCTCCATCCTATGGTTGCCTGTAAGAGATTGACTTGTGCGATAAAGCTGTCAGTTGTACAAATTACTTTTCGCTGTTATTAATTAAATTAGAATTATTATTATTTATTTAGAAACGGTAATTTCTAGAACTCCCTGTTGGATTGGAAAAAAATATTATATTTAATTTTGTATTGGATAGAGTATTCATTAAAGAAGGTTATATGCTAAATATCATCACGCTACTACTGTAAGGAGCGGAGCAGTGACCATAAACGCAGGTAAAACTGCGGAGAATGGCTAATCTTTATTCGACTGGTTTGAAGCCCTTTAGGAAAGGGTGAAGCGATTTGTCGCGTTGGCGTCAGGCGTTGGTCCTGGCAACGCCTGGTTACGGATCCCACCATATATTTCGAAGTGTATTTTAAAAGAAATATCACCGTTATAATATAGAATTAATTTGAACTTATAATTTAATGAGGAATAAAAGTTTTCGTACTAGTATTAAAAATGGACTGCATTTTATGCTTAAATAATAATTAACGTGTACGAATATAAACGCAATTTCTACTTAAGCTTAATATAATGACCGGACAGTTTACTTGGCATACAACTTCGTGCTTTTTTGTTTGTTGTAACTCTTAGATGCATGTTGATCGTAAAAGCTGTTGTAGCCAATTTTACAACGTTCACGAGGTTGTGAATAAAATACGGTACCGATTTTGAATCCAATAACAGTGGGATTGTGTGTAATGGAACGACTTCAAATGAATTATTAAAAGCGAAAAAAATTAAGGCTAATGCAGTAATTAATAATATTATGATGTATGGGGTTTATGAACCTCTTAGAAGCTCGTATGTGTACCCACGCCATCTGCCGGGTAGTTAAAAAAGAATAATAGCGGCACCTAGTATTGAATAGCGAATTGAAACAGAAGTAAACACTCCCTAGTGGCAGTTTTTAGTACTAACTTAGCAGTTGAGTGACTGTACTAACGCATCCAGTGTGTTCTTCGCGCATTAACCTACCATTTCAAAGATACTTCGAATTGAATCAAAATCTACTATGGAATGTAAACTTTACAACTATGTCGTTTTACGGGTTAATAAGTAAAATGAAAAAAATTACATCCGAAATGTGACATCGTTGACCCATATTTGGTTACAAGTAACAATACTAAGCAATTCTATATTTTTCTAATATTACTTCTAAGATAACCTTTATTTTTATAAGAATATTGTGTTGAAAAGAGCCTAAATATATTTTTCCTGTTCCTGTTATTTGTGATGTTATCTAAATGGTGTTATTAAAAATATTTCTTATTTAGTGCCGCGTTAACTTATAACCTGTTAATTACCTTAAATGTTGTACTGTTTCTGCACATTTACCTATTAAAATAGTTTTAATCGTTGAATTCTTAGTTTACAAAATGTCTTTTGTGAAATGCTGTTTCGAAGCTGGAGAGGGTCATGACTTTTTAGATTCCTTCGTCCAAAAATGCACTGATCCTGGCTGTAAGTATTTCAAATAAATATCAAGTACAAAGTTACACAGTTTCGTAAATTAAATTAAGCGTTGTTACTGCGCCTTCAGAATAGGGCGCTATTGTTATGTTCCCTAAATTATTGATTACCTTTTTATAATTGCCGCCAAGGCCGTAACGTAAATCGTGCCTAACTTCACGCTATCAAGCATTTCCGGGATGCGTTTTGAACTTTGATTTTTATTTTGACAAACCGAAGTCTTTATTGATAGTTTTTTTTAAAGTAAGTTCTCTATTTATACTTTTTTAAAGAACTCATTCATATTTTCTTTTTAATTTCATTTTTTTTAATAAAAGTTAATATAGAAGTGAAAATATTTTCTGGGTGGGACTGGAACGTAGCTTCATGTCAATCGACTGACTCAGATCACAGTGTCTTGGATTCTATTTCATAGGTGAATATAACATTGTGTGTAAACCAGAAGAATCTTGAGTGCAGTGCACATAATGGCTCAAGGTACGTTTAAATTTTGGATTTAATTTTAATTTTAAAAGATTAGATATGAGAATTTTGTTTACAAAGCTGGACTTTGACATATGTTGATTTAGTGGCGCCATCTTGCGTTGTCACTACTGTCATTCATATTGGCGTGTAGTGTAGTTTTCATGGTGTTTTATTATAGTATTGTGAAATTCTCTCGAACACTTAATTAAACTCATACCGAATATTACAATTGACTTAAAATATGTGATAAGTGGCAAGGGTTACACGAAGTTTTATTGAAAACTGTGTGAAAAGTGAAAGGTGATAAGTAGATAACAACATGACGGCTACAACAGTGCAAAATCAGTCCAAAGCAAGCGTGACAACGCCTGCTAAACCCGTGAAGAATTCTGGGAGGAAGATTGTACTTACATTATACAACTGTCTACTGCCAGAATCAGCATTTAAAGAAACACCGTCGCAGGCTGATGGCCTTGACATAGAAACGGAGACAGATCTTCGCATCCTCGGCTGTGAGATGATACAAACCGCCGGAATCCTGCTCAAACTGCCCCAAGTCGCCATGGCAACCGGCCAAATGTACCTTCAAAGGTTCTATTACTCTAAATCTTTTGTCAGGTATCCTATGGAAACAATGGCAATGGGTAGTATTTACTTAGCGTCTAAAGTTGAAGAGAAACCTTGTAGGATACGCGATGTAATCAATGTTTTCCATCATATTAAACAAGTCAGGGCACAAAAGACCATCAGTCCGTTAATAGTTGATCAAAATTACATAGAACTGAAAAATCAAGTTATTAAAGCTGAGAGACGTATTTTAAAAGAATTAGGATTCTGTGTCCATGTGAAACATCCACACAAGCTAATCGTAGTATACCTACAGTTGCTACAATATGAGAAGAACCGTCAGCTTATGCAGTTCGCATGGAACTATATGAATGATGCCTTACGCACAGACGTGTTTATGAGATTTCCTCCAGAAACAATTGCTTGTGCTTGCATATACTTAACTGCCCGTAAAATAGGTTTACCATTACCAAACAACCCACATTGGTTTCTGCTATTTAAAGTAACTGAAGAGGATATCAAGGAAGTGTGTTTCCGCATTTTGCAGTTATACAAAAGGGCTAAAGTTAACCCGGAAGAGTTGGAGAGTAAAGTGGATGGCTTGAGAAGAATTTATCAAGCTAACAAACATATACAAGCGCAAAAGGAGCAAGAAAATACCAAGTCTGAAGATAAAAAGGCAGAATCACCAACTGCGTCTACATCAAAAGAGTCAAATAGAAGAGACAACAAGAAGGAGAAATCACCGAAAACTCCTCCATTGTCTTCTAAATATCATAGCAGTCATAAATCTAAGAAAGAAAGGAGATCCCGTTCTCCATATGACCGTAAAAGGGAGTATTCTAGTAAAAGACACAAATCACGATCAAGGGAACGAGAGTTGGATCGTTCTAGGGAACGCAGGCAAGATGAAAAACGAGGTAGAGGTATATCTAGGAAGTATGATGATTATGATAGAACAAAGTCAAGTAGAGACAGCAGAGAAGGCAGAGATGATAAGAGAAAACATTAGACTATGTTAGATTTAAGCACTTTTGAATATAATAAATAAATGATGACTTAATGTTTGTTTCGTTTCTTTTATAGTATTAATATTGTAATATTGTGAATTAATATTAATTATATCACATGAATTCCCATACATAAAGTGATTTACATAATTGACTGTGAAAGTTTCATTTTAAAATACTTTTTATTATTTTGTTTTATGATAATACTAGCAGTCCCTGCAGTTTCACCTGCATTTAATGTCATCACTCCGCCCCTATTGGTTATAGCGTGATGTTATATAGCCTATAGCCTTCCTCGATAAATGGGTTATCCAACACTTTTTCAATTCGAACCGGTTGCTCCTGAGATTTGCATGTTCAACCAAACAATCTCTTCAGTGTTATAATATTAGTAAAGATTGTAATCGATATTTTGCCATTGCCTTTTAGTAGTTTGATTCAATTGAAATACAATAAGTTAGAGTGTTGCTAGATTCATTTTTTATTATTCAATTTGTCATAGATTTGTAAATTACTTTGTAACTAGTTAGGTTTTTGGTATGACCATTGAGGTGTTCAATATAAATTTTAAAAATTACTGTATAATATAATTTATTATTAAATATAAATTACATACAGTATGGTCTTACACTTTAGTTATATTTATTATCAAGCAAGTAAAATAAAAATAGCCTTTATTTACTCTGACCATATTTTAAACATTTAACTTTAAATTCTAATTAATTAAAATTGTCTAAATCATCAGGTTATCTTCCGACATAGGCCTAAAGTTTCTCCACCACTTAGGCAGGTCATCCTCCCATCTTTTTTACTGGCTTTCCTTTTGAACTCTTTCCATTTCTTGGGTACCACTCTGTGACATTTCCAGTCCATTTTTCTATCTTCCACTTCACATTCTTAACTGTCTCCACAACATCATCTACTTTTGTTATTTTTCTTATGTTAACAGCCTCCACCTATGACTAAGTTTCAAGCACAGGATGCTCCTCTCCATGCCTCTTCGGCATACCTTCAGTTTGTTATCATCTTTGCTACCATGGGGCCAGGTCTGACAGCCATATATGAGGCATGGAAGGATGCAGGTGCTATAATACTTTTTCTTTTCTGAAATTGGTATCCTTTCATTTTCAATTACCTCTTTTAGAGACCGGCAGCATTGCCAGGTGTTATTTATTTTTCTGCTTATCTGCTGTTGGTCTTTTGTCTTACTTGCATTCATTAACAATCCTGCCTTCTTACTTTCTGATGCCGATTGTTGTAACACAGATGGCAGTGTTATTGGATCTTTAGCTAAGAGTAAAATGAAGCATGTAAACACAGTTGTGCTCTTCGCTAAGGCTATATGTATTAATAAATAATAATTGTTAAACTAAACGAAAAATGATAAATGCACCATGTACATTAAATTAAACACACATTCATTTTGGTTATGAACTATTATAACTGTTTTCTTTTTTATTTTAAGTGTATTTAGCATATTGATTTAGGTTTGGCAGTTATAAAACATGTATTTTTAAATTAAGTAAATGTATTTCTATTGTTCAATCTGTTCTATTTACACTATTGATCTGTAAATTAGTAGGCCTTGAGCATCTTTTTAGGGGTTTATTAGTTGTCTGTCTGTCTGCCAAGACGCTTTTTATCAGAAACCCGTGGACGCATCAAGTTGAAATTAATACCAAATATTTATGTCTGCGGTCCCTTGAGGCTGTAAAAAAATCAAGCTTCTAAGTCAACGTCAAAAGGTACGGCCATTAATCCTTAGATTTTAACAAATTTGAAGATTTTCTTCTTCTTCGTATAGGGTACTTCCCATTCATCTAGAATCATGATATTTCGTAAGAAGCAAGATCTGACAGCACAAGTAAAAGAAAAAATCTGAAAGTCTTTAATAATGGGTTATGTCATACGCCGCTATTGTCAAATCGTTTACTTTAAGTCTTATATACTTTCACTGCCCTGTACTAGTGGTTAGTGATCTTGACTGCTGAGCTATAGGTCGTGGGTTAGATTTCCACCCAGGACAAATAATGGTATGTTGAGCACGATAATTTGTTGTGTCTGGGTGTAATTAATATCATTTATCTATAATATGTATGTATTTAGTAATATGTGACTGACTCCTGACAATTCAAAAATACTAATGGTTTACTTGAAATAAATAATTTTGATTTATAGGTAAGTATGTTTATCGACTGTCTGGTTACCATAATACAGGCTCTGCCTAGTTTGGGATCAGACGTCACGACAATATACCCAGAAAATTGAGGAAATTATGGTATCTGAACCCAAGTACACAACAATATCAATTGATATTGTAAGTAGGTATAATATTTATACAATACTAGCCGTTCCCGCAGTTTCACCTACGTTTATGGTCACTGCTCCGCTCCTATTGATCGTAGCGTGATCTTATATATCTTATAGTCTTCCTCGATAAATGAGCTATCCAACACTAAAATAATTTTTCAATTCGAACCAGTAGTTCCTGAGATTAGCGAGTTCAAGCAAACAGACAAACATACTCTTCAGCTTTATAATATTAGTATAGATAAAACTTGTACCTTACGCGTAATATCGCAGTCATCTGGTAATGGCATTGACATAAACAATTATATTTATAACTAGCTGTGCCCACGACTTCGTCCGCGTGGAATAGTGTATTTATATCAAATCAACCACTTAAAAAATAAGTTTCAAGCTTCTAGCTCTAAATATGTCGATACTTCCATACAACTTTTTATCCCGACCTTTCAACCCCTTATACCCCTTTTTTCGCATTAAAAAGTAGCCTATGTCCTTTCTCAGGCTCTAGACTATCTGTGTACCAAATTTCATTTAAATCGGTTCAGTAGTTTTGGCGTGAAAGGGCGACAGACAGACAGACAGAGTTACTTTCGCATTTATAATATTAGTAAGCATGAGTTTAAATTACAATCATATTTTTTTATGATAATCTCAACGTTCTCGTATTAACTTCCATGACTAAATAACGTAAAATGTTTAGAGTTATCGCAATACAAAAATAAAACTTTAATAAAGCAGTGTTTTATTTTCTGTCCGTCTACGTTTGTGAGCTTTTTAGGGTTCCGTACCCAAAGGGTAAAAATGGAACCCTATCACTAAGACCCCACTGTCCGTCTGTCACCAGGCTGTATCTCATGATCCGTAATAGGTAATTTTTCAATTTTTCACAGAATGTGTATATCTGTTGCCGCTACAACAACAAAAAATAAAATTAAAATAAATAAAAAATTGAAGGGGGCTCCCCTACTAGAGATGTTTTTTTTTGGCTTGTAGTATTAAATCTTGTACGACGGTGCGGAACCCTTCATGCGCGAGTCCGACTCGCACTTGGCCGGTTTTTTTAACAACTCGGACTCTCGGCCATACCACCATTGTCTCTGATATCAAACATATCAGTATAAGGAGGTCAAAATACTGTGGCTACCCCATTATTTTAGAATTTTTTATTACATACCCATGCCTGTATTGTCAAAGGGGTAGGCAGAGGCGTAGGCTCGACAGCGTAGTCTGTTATTTCTTTTCATGTGTAGGATTGCCGGAGTTCCATTAGGGGAAATAGAATGAGCAAAATGCCAGTGACACTGTACTGAGTTTGCGAGTGATTATAAGCACGTGAGGCAGGCTGTAGGTTTGTTTGAAGACTTGTATACAAAACATAAAAATCTTTTTAACAAAAAATTAAACCAAGGAAATAACTAAAAAGCAATAAATAAATAAACCTTTTAAGTCTTGAGCTTATTTACATAAACTATCAAATTTTATATAAACTTATTTTGAGTCGGCGCCAAATAATAAAATGTTTAATTACCTACGTATAGCCATGTCCATTTCTACGTAGGTACATATAAAATTTTGATAATTAATCAGTTTGTTGTTTAGCGTCGACTCAAAATAAGTTAAGTATATAAAATTTTTGAGCGGTCTCGTGCTAAACAGCACTAGTTGTGGCGTTCTATTTGTTCTAGTGAATAGGTTACCAAAGCCCCTGAAAGAGAGAGAGAGAGGAGTGCTTTCTATTTAGATCAGCAGCTAGCGACAGAAGTTCGATAACAACCATTAGATCCCTTGCTGCACTTTTTGTCGAACAAAGCAAAAATTCTTTGCAAAATATAAAAAATATTTAAAAATACTGGGCCCACGGGCACCGCTCAATTTTACAATGATTCTACTTATCTCTGATAATACAATACTTTGAGAGGCACGAGTGAGAAAATCGGTGTTGAACTTCTGTTGCTAGATGCCAGTCTGATTGATATGGACAATAATAGTCGTTTACCTTCAAGTGGTTGTCTAATGAGGAATGTGAAAAAGAAAGATTGTAGGTAGGATTAATGATTGATTGATTGATTGATTGACGATAAGTGGGAGAGCCATGCTTCGGCACGTATGGGTCGGCTCGACCGGAGTGATACCACGGCCTCACAGAAAACAGGCAGTGAAGCAATGCTTACATTGCTTTTCAGTGAGTGAGTGAGGTTCCCGGTGGCCCTAACCCTTCGCACCCTCTTCCACTTCCCACCCCCTTCCCCTACTCCCCCACCTTAAAGGCCGGCAACGCACTTGCGACTTTTGAGTTGCAGGTTTCCATAGGCGGTGGTAGTCATCGCTTATAGTCTTTGCACCGGGAGTATTTCTGGGTGCTTGTGTTTCTTACCTTGTTCTTTGCGTAGGTACGCCTTTTATGTTTTTTAAACACGCTTTTATTAACTCGTAACTAACTAAACCATATATAAACAAACCTTGGAAGTCAATTTTAAACTACATCTACTTGTCTTATCGAAATGAAACTTTGTAGGGATATGTAGTTTGGATGACAATACTATAATTTGGCATCTTGGAGCTGAGCTGATGATGGAGCTAGGAGGTGGATAGTGGATCTCTTCAGTGGCTTCTAGTAAATCCCTCGAGTTGTGGCTTATATGATTCGTTTTCATGAGTGCTACAACTGGGTTTTGTAGCGATGATCTGATGATGAAGCTAGGAGGTGGATAGTAAAACTTTGTAACGTTTTTTGCTTTTTAATTCGGTTCGCCTTAAAAACGTGTTTTCTAGTCTTAATAATAACAATAATAGTCTTTATTTAACAATCCCACTTAACGATACATTCTTTACTAAATACTAATTAATACTATATGACATATAGTATTAATATATAGGCCTACTCTAAAGCTTGCTACAGTGTGTCTTTCTTCTCCACGTGCTTCTTGCTATTCTTTTTATGTCGTCTTCCCATCTACGGTGTGGTCTCTCTCGTTAATGTAGTCTTGGGCACCACTCTGTTACGTCATTGTTTTCCAGTCTTACTTAACTACAATTATTTCAAATTTGAAGCTAACGTTTATTATAAGATGCTTTTATGCTGATATTTCTGCATTTACTAAATGATTCATCACGATCATCCTTTTTTTTTAAAAGACAACTCCCGCATTAGGAATATTCCTATGTCGCGGGGGCCTTCACGAACACTCAAACAACTTACACAAATAACACCCAGACTCGGGACAACTATTTGTGGATCAGACAAATTTTTGTTCCGTGTGGGATTTGAACCCACAACACTCGGTGCGGCGTAGTGGCGAGGTGACCACTTAAACCATTGCGCCATCCGTGTGGTCAATCTACGTCTTTGTCCCTCTTGTACTTGCTGGCTGTTTTCGTTCAGTCTTTTCTCTTTTGAGTATTTTTCTCCCCGTGCTCGTAGGTATATGCCCACTAACCATTGCATTGCATTTAAGATACGAGACCTGTTGTATGGTAAATTGAATGCTATTCTTCAATAAAAAATACAATTTAATTGTCATATATGTCTATAGATACATATATTTATGTAGGTGTTGTTGTAACCTCATTACAATGCACCCAATCTGTTAAATTTTGCATCGTGGTAGAGAATGCCTTTGGCGTAAATCCGAAAAATTAGTATCACGTCTCACGTCTTCCCAAAAAGATAATATCCACTCAAGAGCTAAATATTTATTACACATTAATATCATAACTAAATCCAATATGTCACCCTGAGCTCATCCCTTTCTAATGAGCGCACATCTATTTTAGGTGTATCTAATAATAATTTC
The DNA here is from genome assembly GCA_963859945.1 of Euplagia quadripunctaria. Lineage (NCBI taxonomy): Eukaryota > Metazoa > Arthropoda > Insecta > Lepidoptera > Erebidae > Euplagia > Euplagia quadripunctaria. The sequence continues at coordinate 16,835,212 of OY982581.1, forward strand.
GTCTATTCGTCGCCAGTACGCACCGTGTATCCGTGTCGATAACCTGTCGCTTTTACGGTTTCGAAGATCAATAGCGCAATAAAATTTTAAAAGTGATTACTTCGAAGTGTTTAGTGGATCCAGAACTAGCAAAATTTTCAATAGTGCGGGCTCAAAGTTAGACTAAAGTAGTGTCAAAGGCTTCTTAAAATTCAATTTAAATTTGCATGGTCTCGTTCATATATTGTGCATTTTGTCACTGCACACGACTTATGTTCTTCGTACAAAAGCTGGTTTTGTCGACTACAATACAATATTATAGATAGCATTACCGGGATAACCTTTATCACACACCAGACCATTAAAGAGTGAGAGCCTTAGAGACCATCGCAGTCCAAATACTGATTGACAAATTTTACACGTTCATTCTTCTTCATCATCCATGAATTATATTCCAATAGGTCTAGTAGTTTCATCTAGATGTAATTCTTTGAGTGTGTAGGAAGTACTTATTAATTTATTTAAATTTTAAAATAAACACTGTTCGAAAAAGTTTGTCTTGTCGTTGGGACACCCGGTGGGAACGAAGTTTCTTTCACTATAATATATAAATATATTTAATGCATTAAATAAATTGTGTCAAATATTGTAAAAGTTGAAATTAAAATTGCACCATCCGTGAAAGTTGCCCGAACTAATACATGAATAACTAGCAAACCGCCCCGGCTTCGCACGGGTACAAATTATACACCAAAACCTTCCTCATGAATCACTCTGTCTATTAGTGAAAACCGCATGAAAATCCGTTCAGTAGTTTTTCAGTTTATCGCTAACAGACAGACAGACAGACGCGGTGGGGGGACTTTGTTTTATAATATGTAGTGAAGTGATTAGTATACAACCAATATCAAATTACAGTATCAAAGTACATTTTTCGTTGCGCTAACACTTTTTTCCGTCTAGCGCCTCATCCGTCTGAGATGTTTGGAATCAAATTTAACTCAAACCTGTGCCGTCTAATACGATGGTATTAGGCACCCATAACAGTGCGCAGTGATCACTTAAATATGTCTCAAGTTAAACGTGATATCGATTTGCCTGGTTTGTTGTTGTTTGAGTTTGAGCCTACACACATCTATATTACAACTCTAGTTTTACGCAACTTTGGTCTTAAGTAGGTAACTTTAAAAAATGTGACCGCTGCAATTTTCTTTTTATAACGTTTAATTAATTTTATTCTGACATTTTTTTTAAGATATGGTAACTTCTCAAACAATGACGGTTTTATGTACCTACTTTTTTATGCTTTCGTTTAGGAAAATGGTATACGATAGAAGAATATAAGTAGATATAATAAAATACAAGTGTTTAATATCATTGTTTTATCACAAATCGTCATGTATTTTATTGCAATGTGAGTAGAGCTAAGATAGCATAGATACACATTAGCGACTTCCAGTGACATCACTGGAAGTCGCTAGTATGTTCAACTCGTGACTACTAGATTATTGCACCCACATATTAGTGGCTTCCAGTGACATCAATAGAAATCACTAGTATGTTCGACTCGTTTATAACTAGATTATTGCGCCTTTGTATGTGTGGTGTGTGTGTCATCACTACGTATTATAAAACAAAGCCCCCGCCGTGTCTGTCTGTTTGTCTTTTTGAAAACTTGAAAAATTGAATTGAAGAACTACTGAACGGATTTTATGCGGTTTTCACTAATGGATCATGAGGAAGGTTTATCACTACGTATTATAAAACAAAGTCCCCCGACGCGTCTGTTTGTCTGTCTGTCTTTTCGCGATAAACAAAAAACCTACTGAACGGATTTTCATGCGGTTTTCAGTAATAGATAGAGTGATCCATGAGGAAGGTTTAGGTGTATAATTTGTTAAGATTTTGTGTAAATTTATGTCTCTGCTACCTGTGCGAAGCCGGTGCGGGTTATTATTATTGTTTAAAGTGCCTAGTGCCACCTCGACCATTTCTGGTCTTTTGTAGCGCACTTTTGCTTTACACTGCTCAGACTTATGGCTTCGAGAAACCACCAGATTCTATCAGCAGTGATTGTAAGTATTTCCTGCGGTTGCATGATGTGTAACCCTAGGTTAGTACTTCGGTGCCGCATTAGGGCGGGTTACTATAAAATAATTCATTATATACACAGTGATTGCCGCAGTATTAGAAATGAGCACACTCAATACACATAATGCCATATATATCGAAAAAACTTTACGTTACTGACATTCCTTCTGTACAAGTAATTTGGCAAACACAAATCGCCTAGGCGGTATGCCATTTGGATAGCCTTTAGAAACTCGCAAAGAGACACTCTTGTACGTAGCCAACTATAACTCTCCTCAGCTGTAGCTCTCCAGACACACCAGTGTCACACTAGTAATTATGCTGCTCAATTCCATTCAATCAGAAATATACTATCCCCTACCTCCAATTGCAGTATGACTGGACTGTGGACTGCACTTTATAGGATTTGTTTCGTTCCCAAATGCAAAAAGTTACTATATTGCTAAGTGCGAAATATTTCTATCTTGAATTCATCACTCCGGTCTAGTACATGCTATCCGGATATCTAGATATCCAAATTATTGGGATATCCGTGAAATTCAACAGCCGGGTATCATGTGCACTACTATTTGGATAATACGAATAATATGAATATTTACTTGTTTTATTACTGAGTACATTGTTTTTTTTTGAAGTGAAAACTTCTTTAGGGCATTGTGCACTTTTTGGGATGGGTAAAAAATCATAAACTCGCGTCAGGACACGAGACCCTAATCGAAAATGAGTCCGTGTGTCCGTGTCCGTCCGAGTGTCATACCTGACTCAAAGTCAAATCGAAAATTCGTACGACGGAGCCGAGTTTCTTATATTTACATGTACAGCGTCAGAGAGACATGGAGAGAATCCCATGACTGCCTATTTTTTTTTTTTATTAAGTATCCAAGTCACCAAAATATAACATTTTACATTGTATTTAATAAGGTTGGCCCCTAAGGCCCCTTTGTTTATTATATACCTATATCAATAATATAATTTAAATGTATTTATGTAAACTATTATTACATAACATAATTATGTGACAATTTATTAAGTAACAAAGAACGCTTAACCATTTTGACCGCTCTCGCCATTCGCCTTTTCCAAGGCAGAGAAAAATTGCGAAATTCCTACAATATTTTATATGAAACTATTTTTTTATTGTTAGTAGAAGCTGCCATAGAATGTATTGTTACTGATTGTGCGAGTGCTATGCCAGCATTAGACCAAAGAGCATCCGCAAAGAATATCTATTACACAAACATCACATCAATCACGGTGAGACAGGCATATCATCATATTCAGAGACTAGACTGGATTTGACTGAACTTTTAGGGAACGCGGGAGTACAAATGTTTTAAATATTATTCTGTTAATTTTGTGATTATAGTTTAATACCGAGTGCCCGCAACTTCGTCTGCGAATTGTAAGCGTTTGTTATATCTCCCATTCAAAGTTTCATCCCCTATTTCAAAACCTTCAAGTTTTATTTTCACGACAAAAAGTAGCCTATGTCCTTCTCCAAAGTCCCCTTTATCTCTACGCCGAAATTCATCAAAATTAGTTCAGAGCTTTAGGCGTAAAACGTAACGGACAGAGTTACTTTTGGATTTATAATGTTAATATTTACATAGATTATTAAGTATTCATATTTTTCTCAAAGTTTATGGTCCATAAAAAATGATGAATGATAAAAATACATGTATAAGACAGTAAGTACAATGTAATAAAAATATCCGTATATTATTATTATAGGGTTTTGGAAGTATCCGAAATATCCGAATAGCAAAATCGGCCGGATAATTGCATGCCCTACTCCGGTCGTAACATTGCGTGTCTTGTTGACGTAACAGCGTGATTTCTGTTGTCTCAATGTTGATGTATGTGTTATCTAAAACTGAAATCCGAAGCTGATAATCGCGTCCTACAACATTTGTGTACAATATTTGTATTTGTGTGATCGACTTAGCTATTCTATCTTTGAACTATAAGGCTGTACACACACTTGTAAAACAATTGAGATATTCTTAACGGGTTTTTTAAAGTGACGGGTTAAAGTGAGAAATAATGGCTTAGCTGGTAACGATAAATTGGTCAGCTTATACCTCAAATCGTTCTATAAAGACTACCCTAGAAACCTACATTTCGAATTATACTGACTAGAGTACTTAAATTTGTTTCGGCGTTTTTTCTTAAGGCTAGTCAGCAAATGTCACACTAAATGTAACGTATATTTTGTGGTTGGATTGTTCACTTTGTCGTACATCGCAACCGCAAAGTTAAGGTTGTATTTAGAGAAAGACGGGCGAAAGTCTTCGAGAATTGATTTCCGAGATAGACGTACTATCTACATACACATTTATGTGCTTACGGAACCCTCGCTGCGCGAATCAGACTCGCACTTGTCTGGTTTTTGGTTCCAGTCGCCAAGGTCTGACCTGCGTCTATTTATTCAGACAATTATAACCCTGGAACCTTTAAGAGTACAGTGAATAGGTTTCTCTTGGATAGTCGTGTACCATCTTTGTCTTCACTGTCACTTTCCATGAGGTGAGTTTGAAGACAAACGCCTACTCCTTTATTGAATAAAAAAAAAACAATTTTAATGAGGCACTAATAATTAAATTCTAATTACGTCAAATCAGATCAGAGTGTTATTATTGTCCCCTCTGAAACCTAAATAATAATAATAATAACTCCACACATCTCACACACGGCCGTCTGATCCCAAACTAGGCAGAGCCTGTACTATGGTAACCAGACTGCTGATAAACATACTTATATATTACTAAATACATACATATTATAGATAAATTACACCCAGACACAGAACAAATTATCGTGGTCATTACACAATTATTTGTCCTGGGTGGGAATCGAACCCACGACCTCTGGCTTAGCAGTCAGGGTCACTAACCACTAGACCAACAGGCCAGTCGATATACGAAACGCAGTCTCATACGTCTTGTTCAGAATAAAACTACAACATATTACGCTAATTATCATACAATAACATTGTATGATAATTAGCGTAGCCATTTGCTCTTAAAGTCGTTATATAAATACTTGTGACCATGACAAGGTGAAATAGGAGTTTCCTCTGAGCGTGGATTTCCGTGGATTAGATAAGTAGATGAGTGTGTGACGTGTATTAAGGATTGAGATGTCTTTCATTTGAATGTGAACAATTCCGCTTTATTCACTGCGATAATAGAGATGTTGTGTTGTTACTAATCACAAATGATGTTACATTGAAACTAAATGATTACTTGTGAAGTTTAAATACTTAAATCCACATTTTTAAATCTAAAAAACCATAATCAATTTAATAAAACCGATCAACTAAGGCTATAAAAAAATATTATCACGTGACACCATACACCGACGACCATACCAATCACGTCATTAACCGAGCTGACAGCTGTCAGTTGATATCAAACATCTATTAATACGCAATCAGATTATCGGTTAGTGACGTAATGAAATTATGTGGCTAATGTTTTTTAGCGGGAAATTTGAAAAGTAACTTTATTTTTTCGATTGTTTTTTTTTTCAATAAAGTTCTTTTTAATAGAATATATTTTTTTGCGTTAAATATAGCCTTGCTATAAAATGTAAGCAGTACTCTGAACCTATAATGAGGACAGTTCATACAAAACGAAATTGAGAAACTTCGCTCTAGTTGTTCTACTTACTCCATCTCTTAGTAGTATACGTGGTTTACACCGCCTGGAGCTAAATTTTAAAAATGACAGTTATCAAAGATGACAGAACTATTATAGAGACGTTCGCGCTCCTGTACACGATGCCGCCGCCGCGCCGACACCGCGCCGCCACCGCGCCTCTATGCTGTGTATACGTTCGCGACCGCACCGCCCCCGCGCCGCCGCCGCACCGCCACAGCGCCGCCATTCGCCACTGTTTGACTTTGCTTATTCCATTACCGGCCGCCAACGTATGCGCATGTATGCACTTAATTTTTAGTAACCTATCATGGATAATTTTGATTACGAAACGTTTATTACTTTAGTGGAGGAAAGAGAAGTGTTATGGGACAAAAGTTTAGAAATATATAAAGACAAGCGTAAAAATTTAAAAGCTTGGTTTGGGATCTGTCATATAATGAACGAGAACTTTGGGGATCTACCCGATACAGAGAAAAATAAATACGGTAAGTGTAATTTTTATAACATTTTATTAACGCGTGTTCCATCTTAACAATAATTATATTGCCATGGTACACTTCCATGTTCGGTATTAAAATACTCTTTATATTTATCACGTATATCCTTAGCTGTTGTAGGAACTATTTCTACTGGACCTAATGGCAGAAGTTCCTGTAATTCACCACACCCGTTAATAGATGCCATCCTTGTACCCTCTTCTTTGTGTATAAAGTTTTGTAATAAACAGCATGCTTTTACAATATCAACACTTAAATCCAACGACACATTTAAAGGTCGATGAAAAATTCGCCACTTATTAGCTAGTATGCCAAAGGTACATTCAACATATCGTCTCGCTCTTGTTAAACGATAGTTAAAAACTGATTTTTCTGCATCAAGTTGTTGACTATTATATGGGCGCAGTAAGTTCTGGTGTACTGCAAAGGCTTCATCGCCTACAAATACATATGGTAAAACAATGTTAGTGTTGGGTAAAGGTGCAGGCTGTGGCAAGTTTAATGTATTATTAACCATGTTATGCCAAAAAGAAGTTTCTTTAAAAACGCCTGAGTCACAATCCTTCCCATAAGCACCGACGTTTATATAAATAAAGTTGTAGTCACTATCGGCGACTGCCATCAACACAATGGAGAAGTAATGTTTGTAGTTCAAAAACATCGATCCACTTTTGTTTGGTTTAACTACTCTTATATGCTTCCCATCTACAGCACCAACACAATGAGGAAAATTTGCAGCATCCTTAAATTTATTTGCTATTTCAAGCCAATCGTTCATACATGGCATTTGCATATATTTTGCGCAAAGTTCAGACCATACTAGAGAACACACTTCTCTTATAATTACGCTTAAAGTTTTTTTTCCTATCCTAAATCGATATTCAAGATCTGCTAATGAAGTTCCTGTTGCTAAGTACCTGCAAAATATAAAGTAAATATAATTAATAATTATTTCAGGTAAACTAATGGCCCAGAAATGGAAAAACCTTAGAGATGCGTGGATGAAATGCGACAAAAAGATGCGTGAAACGAAATCTGGATCGGGTGCAAAACCAATTTATAAATATCAATATTACGATAATTTAAATTTTCTAAAAAAAAATACCCAATTCCCACGTGTATCAGGATCAAATATGCCGGAAGAAAAAAGTATATCTGAAGATGCTGTTCCCAAAAAAAGAAAAAACAAAGAAGAAATTAATCCTGTAGATAAGAAAATGATGAAGTTTATGAAAAATTTAGAAAAAGAAGAAGACAATAGGGTGATGTCTTTTTTAAAGGAATAGCCCCTTCCGTGGAACTCTTTAAAGATGAAGATATTGTTGAATTTCAGTATCAAGTATTAAATATCATAAGAAACATTAAATATAAAAATAATTATAGCGCACCACATCATTCACGGACACCTGAAGTAATAGCTTCTCCGGCTAGCTATGTTTATAGTACTGCTGCTGGACCAAGTTCGAGGAATCAATCTCAGGCATCTACTTATAGTATTGAAGAGGATTCTTTACAAAGCATTGCAAGTCCGGCAAATTCAATCCTAAATGATTTTGATTTTTCTTCATTGAATCAAACAAATTAAAAAGTAATTTCATGATAACTTACCTCAGTGTGACAACCAATCTTTCCGTTGGAGATATACTTGCTCGCATATTTGTATTTTTGTGTTGCAGTTTATTTTTTAATAAATCTAATAATTTGTCGAATGTCTTGTAATTCATCCGCAGATAATCACAAAATTTGCCCTCATCTTTTCGTAGATCTTCGTAAAGTGTGTGAAATTCACCATATTGCTCCCGTCGCATTAGAATAGGATGTACCCACAACTTTCTAATGGACTTACGACGTTCATTTTGCCATTTTCTGTACATGTAGTAAGCCAACACTAACTTCTTTTTATTCGTTAAGTTGGACATATCCGTGCGAGTACTACGCGTATGCTCTTATTTATTTATTTATTTATTAATGCTTTATGCACAGATTGTACAAAGGCGGACTTAATGCCTAAGGCATTCTCTGCCAGTCAACCTCTTCTCTTCGCAGCTAGCAATGTATTACTAACAACTGTATAGTGGTATGGTAAAATCAAGCGGCGCGGACGCGGTGGCGGTGCGGCGGCGGCGCGGTGGCGGTGCGGTCGCGAACGTATACACAGTATAGAGGCGCGGTGGCGGCGCGGTGTCGGCGCGGCGGCGGCATCGTGTACAGGAGCGCTTCTAATATCACACAAACCCATTTCCAGTTTGATTCAGATTTAGTTCTAAGCGTCCGCCTTCGCAAAGCATGATTCATGACATACTTGGCTGATTAATACATAATTCTAACCGTTTAATCACCAATCTATAAAAAGGCGTGATAAAATGAAGAAATTGATATAAAATTTTATTCAGTATTTCTGTTTGTAAAACAAAAATTGTTCTTCCGAAAGGTGTTAACTACCACACGAGTGACCCCACCCTGGGCAACTTGTTACGGAATAGATAGATAGATGAATACAAAGAGAACCCTACCAAACATGGTCCCTCTGTTTTTTACCTGCGTTTGCGCATTAACGAACGTTGACAATTGCGCATCAACATACACACGCCACAAGGATAGAAGGACCACGTATGCAGCGTTGTGTTTTCATCGAGCTATCGCATCCACTTACAGGATAGTCACATTACTAGTGCGGTTAATTGTCTATGTATTTTAGGCTAGTTCGGTATAGCCTATAAATATTGGTAGAATCAATTTGGGAGAAAGGCCATAAAAATTCTTTTCATTGAATAAATCAACATTTCGTGTTCATAGAATCAATTTATATAATTACGTAGATTCCGAAGAAATTCTACCTATTGGTATTGTACCAGTTGTCGAGTTTTCCAAAAATTTCTTCACAGGAGGTCTATTTATGATCCCTAGACCCCAAAACAACCGCTAGTTAAAAAGTTTATATATACACAAATTATATATATGTACCTCAATTTTACCGGCACGATAGAGGTCGCAATTGTGCACCGATTGCTTTCAAACTTGGACGAAAAATCAACACGACAAAAATAAAGGTTAAGTTCGTGAATGGGGGATATTCCTCCAAAGGGATTTTCAAAAAAAAATAAAAAAACACGAAATCTACCTCTGCGGGCCCGCTGCGGGCCCGGATTTTTTGTACTTATATGTTATTTTATGTTAACTTTACTGGACATAGTTATTACTAATGATGACAATTTTATGTTGCAACAACTGCATTGTTACCGGAATACAGAGTGATAATATTCGTGGTTAGAATATTGTCGTTGTGTTTATTCTAAAATTGGGTTAATGATTGGCTTTGACAGAATAACAGCGGCGGGCATGTTTTGTGCTGTCGTCTATATGCCGAGTCCAACACCATTGTGTCTTTACAATATGAATGTCTGCCAAACTGGTTTTTAATATTTACTTAAGTAGGTTATGTAAAAGACAAATAAAGTTTTTCTTATTCTTATTTCTGTAGAACTTCTTATCAATTTTGTTTATTACACTGATTTATATAATTTATTTTTGACACGGACTTCTCCCAACATATCTTGACATTCCATTTGGCATAACCGCATGCACCAATATTGGCAAGCGTACAGCTAAAATGAAGCAGTTTGAAATTAAAAAATCCGGGCCCGCAGAGGTACATTTCGTGTTTTGTTATTTTTTTTTTAAAACTGCCCCCCACTCCCCCCCTTTGGAGGAATATCCCCCATTTACGAACTTAACCTTAATTTTTGCCCTGTTGATTTTTCGTTCAAGTTTGAAAGCAATCGGTGCATAATTGCGACCTCTATCGTGCCGGTAAAAATATATTTATATATATAAAAATAATCCATTTATTTCAGAATATATCCATAATTCGTTAGTATACAATTGACCTTAACACTATGTTAGTACATGCAATTGGCGTAGATAATTAATTATAGGACTGTTATATCTGTCCGCAATGGCACTCAGGAGACGGTTAGGGCTACCACGTATCCTCTGCAGCAGTGAAGCCACTCGCTTTCGCCTGATTGGTGTAAAACCGTCTGTGTGAGCATCGGCGAACATGCCAGAGGCACTGCACCACCGTGGCACCCCAACAGCATCATAAATGCAATATATTATATATAACTACTGTGAAGAAATTTTTGGAAACCTCGACAACTGGTACAAAACCAATTGGTAGACTTTCTTCGAAATCTACCTAATAAGGCATATTACCTACTTATAGTGTAAAAGATAATCTTGATGATAAACTTAATGGCGATTGTTTAATATTGCGATTGCATTTTGAGTAGGTAAACATAATATTATTTTGTTATATCTCAATTATATTAGTTGGTTTCCATGTAAAATAGATAATTAATTTTACATTGTAAAAGTGACGTCATCTGTTTACTTGTATTAAACTATGACATTTAAATGAATAGGGTACGTTTCTATGGTTATGCGAGGAGGTGATGACCAGGCCAGGCACCGGAGATCGCAGATTCCGCAGAATGACCTCCTGGCGCTTGCCTGCGGGTAGCGAGTCAGGCTTATCGATTATTTATTATCTTCGCCTATTTAAATATAGATTCCTATACATCATGCATCATCATTAATTCAAAAATAATGTTTCTAGATTAAAAACCAGTAACTACTTCTTTTATTTCTTTTTCACCCTTCCCATTATACCTACGATCCTAAAAGTTTGTTTACCGTTTATACTAAGCCTAGAATAAATTAAAATAGTTACTAAATATAGAGGGAAAATACAGGCGTTTATGACTTATTAATCATAATCCGCAAAAAGCGAATGACTTCATCGATGCAATGGAAAATATAATTTTCGTTCCAATCAAAATCTGGCCAACCTATTATAAATATTGTCTTCAAGCAAAACAAGTCATAGGAATTTCATCGTAATATCAACAATTGCGTTCTTTGAAGTTTTTAATCAATCAATCAATTAGCCTATTCTAGTCCACTGCATGACATAGGCCTCTCCCAATGTGCGCCATAGTCCCCGGTCCTCCGCCTTCCGCATCCAGTCCCTCCCAGCTACCTTCCTCAGGTCGTCGGTCCATCTGGCTGGGGGGCGTCCTACCTTCCGTTTACCGATTCGCGGTCTCCACTCTAAGATCCGCTTGCTCCAACATCCATCGGTCCTTCGGCATACGTGGTCAGCCCATTGCCACTTAAGCGTGCTAGTTGAAGTTTTGGTAGAAAAATATTTTTAAAAGCTAAATCTAAGTCGCGGTCGAAAGTTATCATCGACCTATCGCATCATAATCTTATAAAAATAAGTGTGTATTAACCTTAAGTGTGTTATCTCTGCGATAACAGTCCAGCGTGATCGTACATAGTATATTCCATTAAGTAGTGCCATTTCAACGGCGGTGCCATGCTGTCATATAATTGTGTACAGGGACACACATCAAACAAAGTGCAACTAGTCAAAACTGTACGAATGTTCGAATATTTGAAAAAAGAATCCGTTTATTTTGACAAGTGATGTGTACTGTGATATATTCCTGGTCTTTATGTGATCCTAGTATCTAAACTCGTAGTGCGTGTGTAACATGATTAAAAAAAAAAGATGTTTTTATGTATCAAGTACTAGAGGAAGAAATACCTGCTCGTGTTTATTATTTAAAATGTATTTATGATGTAACCCTTTGCACATACGTTATTGAAACTCCGAACTGTAACAGACCTTATCAGTAAACAATATAATTTTAAAATACAATGATTGGTTCGAGGCACATTATATGTTAACGCTCGCTGAGTTTCCTGTTGATCTCCATATATTAATAAAATGAGTTCATAATGAATACGAACTAGTATGTACATTTATTTCAATATAACCAAACGATCCTGTTATTCACAGGAACAAACATTATTGAACGATTTTAATTGTGGCCAAGGATTTAATAAACTCGAGTTGTTTATTACTAGAACAAATTTTGTAATTAAAGCTTATCAATATCAATCACGGTTAACAGTAGTGCCAGATATTATTCTACACAAGTGCCCTCAATATTGAATAACGTGGAAACCTGATACAGACATAATCATAAAATAATTGTGAAAGCTCAAACGATTCGACCTTGGAAAGTTTTTTATAACTAATATATCAGTGACAGTGTATAAGTGCATAAAAAAACAAAAGGAAATTAAAAAAAAACTCGAAATTTATAAAAATGTATAAAATGTTAAAATAATTGAGAGAACTGTTTTAAAAGACATTTTTAACAAAAGTGTGTTTAAATCTATTTTCAAAATGGTTCCACTCCGTAAAGTTATGCACCGTGCGTGCTTTATAGTCAGTAGAACAGTTTACATGACATGTAAGTAAAATATTACATATTAACTAACTTACCTTACGGTATAATTACCTCCTCAAAGTTACTGACCTCCTAGTCACACTGAAACAATGACTGAAACTAAATTTTTACGTATGTACATCCCACTCTATTGTAAAACACACGGATAGAAACTTCTGTGCTTTATAATAGACAGAGTACAAGTTGAGCTACAAATATTATACCAGAAAAAGCTTGAAAAAAAGTCGTTAACCAAAATTCAACTGAGTATAAAAAGGTACTCTGTATTCAAACCATACACGAATACAGTTGAACGCCGAAGTATTAATAAAATAAACTTGCTTTAATTTTCTATTATGTATACTATACATGCATAGATATGTGTACCTATCCAAGTTAAACACATAACTGTGTTTATTAAAGCTATACGGTTGTATTGGTATTGTCCAGTGTGTTTCGGGGAAACAATACCAACGCCATCCATCGCTTCGTTCCTTGATATAAGAGCCCTGTAGGACCTGCATCTACTAACAGTTGCCCGAAACTTATACGTAAGGGCCACTGTATGTCCTAAATAACTATAAATATTACTCCCAGAAAGTATTTTTCAATTGACTCTGTTTATCATAATCGAGTAATCAGTAATTTCCTTAAACAGTATTGTTTAATATATTAACAAGTAATAAATTAAAAATTGGTGTCAAGAACGATTTATAAGTGTTTTCATATCTGTGATATACTGTATCAATCAATATCAATACGTGCTACATTAGTATTTGTAGGAGTAGACAGGCTATATTATCAAGATGTTTACTATCCATCGGTTGCTTCTAATCGTTCTGCTGCAACAAGAATATCTAAACTGTCGCAGGTGAACCTATGAGTGGAAATGTACTCGCACTGATCTTAAAAACGAAACTTTGAAATTATCACCCTCCCGTAAAAGCGTACTATGTACTAGTTTCTGGTCATTGCTTGGGAATACCACCCCATATTAGTGGGTGACCTACTCAGCGAACGACTGATTAACATAGAATAATTTCGCTAGCGTAGCCACACTGATAGCAAGTTTGTTTTGTTTCTGAAAATAATTTTACTGCATATTTATATTATTAATAACAAATCATCTGTCATAGGTGTTAGGGCCTATATATAATATCATAATAGATAGTTTGTCAGACAGTCTTGCACACATCCACTATTTAGACTCGTGGGTTTTAGTAGACGATTACGCCTTTGTAGCTCTACTGGATAATCTAATAATACTAACAGGTCTGCAAAAAGTTCCAGTATGTACGATAACCCGAGAGATAGAGAGGTACATGTTAATCTTTTGAGACCCACCGTTGGTCCTCCAAAGATTTATATCTGCTTGCCAATCGGCAAAGCGAAGCAAGTCGTCCCCTTTGCCGATTGGCAAACAGATCTGGAGAAAACAAGCAAAAATAAAATTCTAGACTGTTTTAATCTTTTATATATAACAGAATTATAACTTGGTCTAAATAATAATCCATTATGATTATTATTATTATTAGTAATAATAATAATTGTTATTATTTGTGTCACTGAAATAAGTTACCTTTAAATTATTAATTCATCTACAAAAGCTAACCCACTCAAGTCTATGTGTGGTCTTTCCAGGCTGCTGCGGCTGCTGTTCAGCCCTAAGGCCTCGTTACAAGAGGCTGGTAGACAACATCTTCCCCGCCTCCCCTCAAGATGGACTCGTCAAGTCCAACATGGAGAAGCTCACATTCTATTCACTGTCCAGTCCAGAGAAGCTGGACAGGATCGGAGAATACCTGTTCCAGAAAGCGTCCAGGGATATTTATAGAAGGAGACATGGGTGTGTAAATTTATTATATGAAAATTGGTACTATTTTATTTTTTCAGTTTTCTACATATGCCTAATATGAGTTTTCCTTCTGCCAAACGACAATAATCTCCGAGACCTAGGCCATAGAGTAGACAACAGGACACAATTCTCACTTAAAGATCTATCTAGATAAATAACGTCTCTTAGATCTACGCAATTAAGTACATAATTGCTTGAAAGTAATAAAATAAAAAAATGTTTGGCCATTGTTAGCTCGTCTTATCGATTGTGTGTCGATTCTAAATGAAATAGCGCATTTTATGACTTCGTGTAAATGTTCATGCTGTAATAATATAATACCTTAACACAACTATCGTGCGACACTTACAATTATGTCATGGTTAAGTTCTTGTCACCTACACATCTACCATTTTTTAAATTATTTTAACTAATAAGGTGAACAACCTTACGGCTAGTTTACAGTTTATGTTTATATGAACTCACACCAAGCCAATGTCAAGCCAAAGCCTTCGAAAACGGCCCCTGCTGATTTACGCTGGATATCAAATCCAATCCATTAGCCTATTGCAGTCCAACTCCCCATCCGCACCGTACCGTATCAAAACTCCCCTAAGGAGATGCCCGACCATGGAGAAACCCCTGTCGGGTATCCTCAAAATGCAAACGTGAGTTAAATCGCATATTTTAATTAAATGTGAATACCACTCAACGAAGCTTTTTTCTAATATGTCATATAATATTATCTTCCCCAGTTTCGTGATTATAGCTATGGAGGCCATGGACCAGCTCCTCGTTGCATGCCACTCGCAGACGCTCAACCTCTTCGTGGAGAGCTTTCTCAAAATGGTCCAGAAGTTGCTGGAATCCACCGATCCTCAACTTCAGATATTGGCTACGCAGAGTGTGAGTACTTTATACGATTTTGATCTTTGAATAATGTTTGATCTAATCCCATCATGTGTGTTTTCGGTACGCTTCCTCTTACACCCTCTATATGGCGAACATCGATCGCTACAACTTGATCGAAACGCCGAGTCAAAAAAGTAATACTTACATACACTCACGCTTGTATCCTGGAGGGTGGATGATGAAAATGTGGATTTTCAATACGCTTTTATCTACCATAAAAGCGTATTGAAAATCCACATTTTGCTAACTTTAATTTGGTGCCACGTGAGTGCGTGGCACCAAATTGCACAGGGTGCAAGTCTATCAACTGGGCACTTTCAGAATTAACGATGGGAAAATTGGGAGTGTATTGACCGTGAAAGGAACCTTCCTTTGACAATGGAAGGAATGGGATATTGTAAGCAATATGCCTTTCCTTCATAAGTACGGATGGATTGAGGAGTGTAAACAATACCTCGAGCCGGACAGTAATCTCTTAAAAATCTTAATCTTCCAACAGTAACACAAAACGGTATCGTACCTTATAAATAATTGTTACCTCCATTCATTCCCATTTATATTTAATGTACTTATTCATTTTGCAGTTTGTGCGCTTCGCAAACATCGAGGAAGACACTCCATCATACCATCGCCGCTATGATTTCTTCGTGTCCAAGTTTTCTGCCATGTGCCACAGCAACCACATCGATAAAGCTACCAGAGACAAGATACGGCTCGCTGGTATACAAGGATTACAAGTAAGGATGTTTAAACTCCTCATATTTGCTGCTCGCCTGATACTTTCGAACTGTGTATTTTCTGCTTTTTTTTTCTTATTTGTACGAAGTCCTTTAGATTTTTCTCTATATCGGTTTTTGTTTACCAAGCAGTTTTTTTTACTTAACTTGGTTAAGTTAGAAAAACTTTTCTTTTATACGATTCGTATTTTTTCCAGGGGGTCATAAGAAAAACCGTATCAGATGACTTGGTGGAAAACATTTGGGAAGCGCAACACATGGACAAAATTGTACCATCTCTGCTATATAACATGCAGGTATTTGAAAGTATTTTCTAGTCAAATCAGCATTTCTAAATAAAGACAGAGGCACAGGACATATTATTGGCTTTCTTATTATTTCCTCTATACTCGAAAGGTTTAGGTACTTACCTGAATAAATATAAATAACAAAACATAAGTCACTCATGAGCGCTTAAGATTTTTATAAAATTAAATTATTTATTCATTGAACTATAATCATCATCAAAGTCAGTCGTCATCAATCAAATCATCATCAAAGAGTTTGATTCTTATAAAAATAAGCTTGTACAGAGTGTATGTTTAAACTACGCGAAAAATTTACAATAAATCAAAATTCTTGCTCACACATTACTCTTGCATTGTCTCACCACAAACTATGCAAGGAAATACCTATGTTAAGAATGCGACACATTACAGTAACGCAGCATGACGGTTCAATGATTGACTAAGCACAACTAATTAATTTATGGAGTGTCTTCACCGTTATAGTTACTAATATAATTAGTAATCCTCACATACAAAGATTTATAAAAATAATAAAAAAAACTAACAAACTCGCTTTAATAGCTCTTCTCTTGGCTCCATCATCAGATCATCGTTACTAAATACAATCTGTTGGTCTCGTCAAAACGAATCATATTGGGCAAAACTCGAGGGGTTTAGCTACTGAAAAGTTCTACTATCCACCTCCTGGGTCCATCATCAGATCAGCTCCAAGATGCCAAATAATAGTATTGTTATCCAAACTACATAAACAAACAAAGTTTTATTTCGATATGATAATTAAAAGTAAATTAAAATTGACTTTCAAAATCTGTTTACAGAGTTAGTTATAAGTGAAGCTAATATAAAAACGTGTTAAAAAATGTCTTAAACACGTAAACATGACTAATGAGGAAATTTAGTTCAAAATAAATATGGAAGAAAATATGCTAAACTTTGAAGAGGAGAAGAAGATCGCTAAGGGTTCAAGGTAAATAAGTGAACCAGAGAAAACTAGAGATATGTGAAGTGAAGAGTTGATTAAAAACAATCATTAAACATAGAAGTAATAGATAACAAAATAATCGGAGAAAGTTCAAAAATTCATATCAATCATTTTGAAATTCAGTACCGATCGCTACTTTCGACACATTCGAATTCGGAATAGAATCGTGTTTGATCAGAACTAATGTCGGTTTGTACTCCTTATTTATTTAAAAGCCTACGATCGAACTGTAGTTCAAAAGTTCGGAGGCAGATGTTTTTTTTTAATTCGCTTGTTAAGATATGTTATAACCACGGCCTATTCAGAGCCTCTACTGACGTAATAAAAGTTATGGGTAATGGGAATAAGTGAGTGTTTTGTATTTATTGATATCAAGATTGAGTTCGAATCAAAGTCGAGATGGCTGGTGGAATAATATGAATGCCATATTTTATAACGAGTTTTTTAATGCTTTATAATGAAGCTAAAGAGACAATAAGTTTTAAACATGTAGTATTATAATCGTAGCTTTGGCATCACAATCGAGTGGTTACCTGAAGTGTGAACATCGAGCGTTGCTCTGCGTGCACGGAATGCTAAACGATTCGGTGTGAGCTTTCAAATCTAGATAGTCATTTGATACCGCTATAGGGTTGCACCTTATTGTAAAGCGGCAGCGGTTGATTGCTATTTAGTCTCGGTTTTTTGTATATTAAAATTACCCTAGGGAATCCCGTTATGCCCTAACTTCTTCTTATAAGTGGACAGACTGAAATTTATTGTAGGTATTTTAATCGCGTTTCAGTAGGGATGTCAAAGGATTTCTTATCTTTTACAAAGCGTTATCATCCAGGTGTATATATGTATTACAATTCATATTAAAAATAACAACGAAAAAAAAACGTAATGGAGATTTTATACGACTATAAATTAAAAGATAAATCATTCTCTAACAAGGTTTGTGTTCTATATTAAAATATGTATTTTAGTTTATGTCAATTGATAAACAACCTAGAGATTTAAAAGATGAATAAAATATAGATAATTTTATTAAAATATTAACATTCAAAGCATTGATAAAAAATAACGAAACATTGAACTTTAAGATGTTTCGATTAGATTATAGATGGGTTTTTAATTTCAGCCTTTTCCCCGTATAAATTAGAATCTGAAATGGGAAGTGGGAAGTAGGTACCTATATTGATTTCCATTTCATATATTTATTTTCAAATATGTCTCATTATTACACTATTCCCGTTGTCCCCATTGCCCTGAACTACTAATGGGGACAACAAGAAGTCGCAAATTTTATTCCCGTTGTCCCCATTGCCACATGCATGTTAATAGAGAAAGTAGGAATTTATTTTTATTTGTCTATAGTTCCATACTAGTAAGTATAAGAGCAATGAGTATACGGGCATATTCTTCAATTCTTTCATTCAAATCTCACCGCCCCCTTAGTGCGTTCCGGGCAGGGGGGACAACGGGAATAATTTTAAATTATTTTATTCAAGTCCCGCTGTCCCCATTACCGAAGGCAGAGCGATGGGTACAACGGGAACAATTTTGAATTATTTTATTCAAATCCCGCTATCCCCATTAACGGGGACGCGGGTGATGGGGACAATGGGAATACATCCACTTATCCTGCCAAACAATGTTGTGCGACCAGAATCTTTTGGAGCGTGTACATGACATTGACAGGGGGTGTAAAGGTGTTTACCAACTTATATTTTTTTTTACTTCCATTATGGTTGACGTACATACATTAAGTTACACAATTAAGAGTTGACTTTGAAGCATGCTGAAACGCGAAACTTTTATTTGAGTAAGAAAAATATACTCATGTTTCTATTAGATAGAAGAAATTTTGATTTCACATTTTAGGTATGTAAATATATTTTCTACCCTCATTTATAAGTGCATAACACCTGTAATAATAAGCGTGCTAGGTTAATAGCAATCATGAAGTGATGTTTTAAAATAATATGATATCCGATATAATAATATATATATATAAACCGAAATGCAATTAAAGTTAATCCCAATAACTTAATATTACACAAATAAGTTAAGAAACATATCTATATAACTATGTATACCTAGATTGTTAACTTAAGCTGTGTCTATGACTAATTCTCACAACTTCTTGCGAGAGTTGTGTTGTTTATAAAATAAGTTACATCAATTAAGTAGTAGTAGTAGTAATCTTAGCTGTAATTTCTTCTGGTCTAAATAGCACAAGGAATGACGAGCGACATTAAGTATTAATCAACATTAAGTATTATTTACATTAAGTATTACTCTAAAATATAATTTAGAATTAGAAAACTGAAATGTGTGATTCCAGTAACTCTTGATCGACAGGGACGTTGCACGAAAATATTGTAAAAATGAATCCTTACATTTCGACGAGTACCTATTTTTTTTCTCATGTTGGCATGTCTACAGTATATTTTACAATTTCTACTTGTTTAATGAGTAATGACTTACAGAAAAGTAGTAAAATAAAATGTCTTTTTATGTTCAAGATTCGTGACGACTGTAATTGAAAATGTGACAACCTACTTTTGACTATGAATCAGTATTATTAAATGCATGCAGACAGCTTCATTAGCCTAGAGGTATCGTCGGGGCTGTTTTGTTTTTGTGTAATAAAGCAGTTGCTTAGACAAGTGAGCAACC